>JAUJYZ010000697.1:0-400000 GCA_033675265.1 Actinostola sp. cb2023
ACAGTGCTGATGGTAACACAGGGACAATCAATAATTGACGGCCTACCGATATAGCTATCAACTTGTAAGCAATGAACGTCAGTGAGTTTACTTAATAAATTTGGTGTTGTTGATAAAAATGATCAAATTTGTTCTATGTACACACAATAGTGATTATAGTAGATCTAAATAGAGAATCAGTATATCTTATAAAGACTAGAGTAGATATGAAGTTATATTTTATCGTTTCTTTGAAAAACATACTGCTACAAGCGATGTTATTTTTAGATCACTTAGCCGTATGGTTGGCTTGGTTGACTGACATGTTGATTTACCGTCAACCGTTCAATATACTACGCTCTCTAATTCTTCTCCCTTCACATACGACTCCTCAAAACATTAACAGTGCAAATCTCTGGAGGTTACTAATGTATGTAATAGTAAAAATAGATGTATAACACGAGAATTTAAGGCAAATAAGGCCATGGTTAAGTGATGGTTAAGCTGCACTTATTTAAAGTATACATTAAGTATCAAATTCTTTATCTCAACAGTCAGTGCAGTTAACCATCGAAATTTTGCTGTCCGACGGACAGCAAACGTACTATTGTGGTAGTATACATTTGGTATGAAAGTAGAATATTGATGGGGAAACATTCTATTATCTAAATGCAATTAATTTGCGTTCTTAAAGCTCTTTCTGTAGAGTGTTCTACAGTGGTTAACTTGGGTGGTCTACCATCGACCAGTTAACCATTGCTAATTAGCCTATTGTTGTTATCCGGCTTACTTCAGAATCAGCTGGGCAAAACAACGTGGACACGCCGGTACATTGATTTGTTCGTCCTCGGGTATCTGGTAATTAAACCTAAATACTTTCCATCTGCAACGCATCATTTCACTTTCTCTCTCGTCAACATTTCCACACCCCGAACGAATATGATCTCTTGCTTGCCGGTGCAAAATATAGGGGTATCTGAATTAAAGGTGATATCCTTCGCATAGTGGCACTTGGGAGCTGGTAAATGGACAGTTTGCCCTTCCAGAAGCAAAAGCATGTCATGCCAGGCCAGTACTTGTGGAGACCATCGAAAGTCATTCAGAAATAGAACTTCTGCGGTTTCCGCTCCAACCCAGGCGAAGCTACTTGTGGCAGGATTTGTAAATGTGTTGTAAATAGTATTTAGTGGATTTAACAGAAATGTCTTTCCGCAATTCGCCGGGCCATTTACCATTACATTCCTGTATTTTCCTCTTCCCTTAACTAGCAGGTCCTTTACGGCACTGGCAAAGCTGTTATGGGTTATTCCGTTGTTGGAAAGCACTGATTTAGCCATTGTAAGCCATTTTCCTTCGCATTGATCGGCACATTGACCCTCTAATGATTTTTCTAACACCTGTAGACGAGTAAGTCGTTGTCTTTCTAGTTTCACTTCAGCCTCCTCCATATCCCAGCCCACTTGTAATGCCTCTGCTACGACTTTGGGACCTCTGTTAGCTATGAACTGCGCTAAATCATCTTTTCCCGCCTTTTTTTGTTGGCTGGCAAAAGCTAACAATTCTAGGCGTGTCTTGATACCTTTCTTAACCACGAGCTGTGACACGTCAAAAACACTCAGACGGTTTTTCTTGTTTCGTTTGTTCGACTTCTTCCTCTTGCTTTGTTTTGCGGCTTTGTGGTTACTTAAGTCTGGATGCCCTATTGACTGGACATGGGCTTGATCTTCCTTTGTAACGTATAACCACGCACTGTAATAGTTGGCATGTACGTTCGAGAAGTTGACATTTATCCCATGTTTGTCTACAAGCCTTTTTCGTACCAGCAACCACCTCCGTGCATGCTTAAGTTTAATGGCCATATGATAATGAAACCCACTGGTCTTCTTGTGAGGTTCTTTACTGCAAACCCAATGCTCAATGAGGTCAGATTTTCCACTTATATGTACAAAGGATTGTACGATACATTGTGCAAACTCCTCTCGGCTGCTAACAAGATTTTCGTTCGCTTGACTGTACGTTATTAGGTAAACAGTTCGAACCTGCCTTGCGTGCAAGTGGTCTTCACTGTGGCTTTTCGGATAAGCTACCTCGTCATCAGCTTGTTCTAAAGGACTGCAACCATTTGAATCAGTAGCACTGTCAAACAGTTCGGGAATTTCGGTCGACATGATAGATTTTGAGTTCTGAATGCAATAAATACTTGTAGCAATCATCGAAGTCTGTTACGAAATATAATTGAAATACTTGTAGCAATCATCGAAGTCTGTTACGAAATATAATTGACATCAATACCAGACACGATGACCAATTAAAACCTGTCATGTCATTTTTATATGTCAATTCAAATTTGTATTTTGTTTATAAATAGACGCATAAAAGGTGATAATTAATTACAATACCTTTGAAATATTTTTTTATCGGGCTACTCATTCATTATTTTAATATAAACACTTATATGTATCAAGTGCAGCTACATTCGCCAACGGTATTGAGTACATTGAGACCATCGCTAACACTCATCGAACCAACTCTAAATTGTACTAAGTGTCTTCTTGAAGTCTCTGCGCATGCTCACAACTCTCCCAGGAACTCAGACAGCGTTCGACAAAAGTCCACGAACACTTAGCTCTACAGTGACCCCCTTTCCCCCAGTACAAAGTTGCGTTTCAATCTGCTGCGCTATGATCATTTGCTAAGGCTTCAACATTGGGAACGGGGCTAGGGGGTGTTCGCGATACTTTTGTCGACCGCTGTAGCTTGTAATCAGGAAGAGGTTCATTTTCACAGCCATGAACTACTCAGCTAACATCACGGTGTGCAAGGATGTTCAATCTCTCAGTCACAGTACACGAACTGCTCAGTAGAGTATCAGCAATCGCTCTGGTGAGTGCATTTGGGATCTCTGGCAATGTATTTGCCATTCTACTCGCCGTTAAATACACTGTTCGGAAAAACCTGCATCATTTGATCATCAACATGGCCGTGTCAGATATTCTTGTGATCCTAACGATGCCCCTTCAGTCTGCTTCGTCTCAATTGAACTTAGCGCGACTCATCACTGGTATGTTGGGCGAAATCCTTTGCAAGACTACAGTATTTGTATTTCATCTCTCAGTCAACGAATCGCTCTTAACTCTTTTGATAATCAGTATTGAACGATTCAGAGCAACAAGGCTATTTGCAAGGAGACTACAGCCATACACACTACGACAGCGCGTGGCAGTACTCGTTTCCTGCTGGTCGATTGCGATGTTCATATCAGCTTTTCATATATATTTTTCAATTACATCCAGCTCTCCCTCAGGCGGGAATTTTTGTGGCGATCCATTTCTTCTTGAGGCCGTAATTTTTATGAACATTTACTTTATTTTCGTCATCATTTTGTTTTGTATAATTTTCTCACTAAGCATTCTAACTTTACGAAGACTGTTGAAACCTCAAGCGATTGAAGCCAGTCTTGCCGAAGCACAAAGACAAGCACGGAGAAAACGGATTACTGCAGCGGTGCGTATGGTTTTGTGTTCATTGCTACTCTACTCGTGTTGCTGGCTTCCATATATAATTTATTATTTTTTGTGGACTCTTAGTTTCACTTTAGAGAAGGCACACAGTTTGTATGTTATTCCTATCTGTATCGACTGGTCCACTTTGATCAGTTTTCATTTTATCCAATATTCTTCCGCTTGTCAACTCTTGCTTCAGTCCCTGTATCTACATTGTTTTCTTGTCTGACTTTCGAGAAGCCGCAAAGAGATTAGTGTGTACATGTAGAACAACCAACCTGAGCGTCAACAAAAGAAACGCTGTGGAATTAGAACCAGTCGACAACAGAGAAATACAACCAGAGATAGAATAACTGAGAGATTGTACTGTCGACAATAACCGAATGCTGATCCAGGAGAAACAAGTACACGCCACAACATTAGTAAACAGCAGAAAACAGTAGATTAGATAAGAGACACACGGTTGCCAACACTACATCGCATTCCATCTACAGTGCAAAACATTTGGCAAAGAGCTAGGACATCGTGAAAAGACCATCTTCATCACAATTAGGATAATTGAGAATTCATTAACGAAAGAGGCCAAGTAAGTTCGACGTCTAGAAAACTGAACTGAGAACAACAATTATACTAGTTATATATAATCACAAATAAAGGGATCATAGTTCACTTTGCTGTCTATCTGCTGGAACACATACTTGACACTTTCTATGGGGTGCAGATCCTTTATTTTAAAGCGCAACTAACCCCTATGAGATTGTTTTAAAAATCTATTCAATGTATGCTGAATAGTTGGTGGGTTCAGTATTTTGTGATTTGAACCTTGCGTTTATGAGTTATAGAGGTTTGAAATCTCAATATGCAAATCTGATGACGTCTATCTACTAAGGAATTTGCCATAACTTATTTAGACTTTTTCAAGAAGACCTTATTTATAATTTTTTGAAATGGGCAAAAAAGCTATAAAATCATTTATAGAATATTCTGTAAGTTTACAAATGTCAATAATCAGCACAAGGGCGTTTTTGTATAATATAATATATAATAAATTATTCCTTAGTAGACGTCATCAAATTTGCATATTGAGATTTCAAACCTCTAAAACTCATAAACGCAAGGTTCAAAAAACAAAAATACTGAACCCACCAACTTTTCAGCTTATATTGAATATATTTTTAAAACAATCTCATAGGGGTTAGTTGCACTTTAACCAACCTTCCAATATTTATTCAAATGATTTACTTGTGATTAAAAATATTGTGTGGAAAATAAAAACCTTTGAACCTTCGATTATTAAAACACCTTAGTTTGTGTTCGTAGTGCAATGAAATTAAAATAGGAACCAAGAAAGTTAATAGTAAAAATGTCTTATATATTTTGTATATGTTCATCTACCGAATGTACCCAGCTGTGACATCTTTGGTGGTCATCATAAAGGCTGTGTTAATTTTAATTTTTCATTTCAATCTTCTTAAAAATAAAAAATGTATAAAGACATATGTCAATAAAAAGGTGGACGAATGATGATTAGAAAACACACCTTGCACAAACAAATGAATAGTCCAACAAAAGGAAGAAAGAAGGAATAAGCATCGGGAAAATATGAACATTATAATAATACTTTATTCGAAATACACTATTTTGAAATGGTAGATCCTGAGGTTAGTCCTATAATGTAGGATCATCCACCAGTAGGTCAGGCCACACACGCCGAGAACTTTGTGCCCTACTCTTAGTCGACCAGTGGTTCTTTTACGTCCCTCCGGTGCAATGTAATCAGTGGAGTGTGGAGAGACGGGACCGCCATTTTATGTGGTCATCCGAGCCACGCGAAGGTTTAACCATTTGTAGATGTAGATGTATTTACAAAGGCAGCACCTTCTCCTCAATTAACATTGAACATGGTTACGCTGAATATATTTACATGAGTTTTCTAGGAGCATGCAGCTCGCTGAGTATGAAAAACAAGCCTCATCACGAAATTCATGTTGCCGCGCAGTCGTGATATGACCAACTGACTGAAAGCTCACAGCCCATTTACAAATCTCAATGTCATTTTCCTGGAATGTAGTTCGATGCAAAATGAGACGAAATACATCTCAGATTGTTATTCAAAGAAGCATATGAATGTGGGAACACAGCTGTGTAGAGTGGTGGCCGTTGTGGGGAGAAATGGCGCCAGATTTATGAAATTTTTGCATGTTTCGTACAATTGTCTATATTTCCATTCCAAGATAATAGCGTCTTTCAGCTAATTTGAACGCCATGCCACTGTAGTTGCCTCGGTAGCTCAGTGGGTAGAGCACCTGTCATGAAATCGGGGTGTCGTGGGTTCGAATCCCGCTCGAGGCGTCTGATTTTTCCGAACATTTGTTCTGTCTATGCTCATCATAGTTTCTTTATCACGTAAGATAATAACTAATGGTTGTGTTTTTTTAATGTGGAAATTGCAGCCAGGATTCATAATTATTATAATAAAAGTGATTGACTCTGGCTTAAACTGTGTGAAATTAATACAGACGTTTCGGTTCACATCTCGGACCTTCTTCAGTGTGAAAACAGTTGTTTTTTTACTATAATGTATTATTTCTATTTCAATAAAGTTGTTATATACACCTGTTTTTAAAAACGTTATCGTTTTACAAAATACAAAGTAGTAAAAAGGAAATAATTATTATTAATTAGAGAAACAATGAGCCACAGTTCTGCATGATTGATTTTCTTTTGTTTCTCTAATTAATTCCTTTTTACTATTTTGTATTTTGTATTTTGTAAATGGACAACGTTTTTGAAAACAGGTGTATACAGAAATCGAAAATCATCTGACAAACTATAGATATATTGAGTGTGGCTTTTTATGATGGGGGCCCAAGTTCCACGTTGAGGAAAGGCACAGGCTTAGTTTACACCATTGACAAGGCGTTATCACCAAGCAGATAGCTTTGAAATTGTGTACACATAATATATTTATGTGTGCTACTTTTCTAGCTATAAAGACTCCAACACTGAAATGTAATTTCAAAGATTGCATCGAGTAACCGTTATGGAGAGTTTTTTATGTGGATTTTGGAAGTTGGGGAAATTGGTATTATTATTATTAAACGAAGCCCTGGCCCCGGTTGCACGAAAGGTGAATTTTCCACCGGATAAGTCCTATCCAACAGATAAAATTTATTGGATAACTGCATCAGTTTTATCCGTTGGATAAGACTTATCCGGTTGATAGCGCTATTCACCTTTCGTGCAAGCCGGGCCAGGTTGTTAGGTATAGGTGGCCGTTGTGGGGAGGTATAATAATTAACAATAAATGTATGGGCTGGTTGCCAGGTTGAGGACCAAAAAGATGTGGCCGTTAAAAGCAGGCTACCTTAGAAGAGATTCGACGATAGCGAGCAATTCCATTTATAACCGCAGGTTTAATCGTTATAGCAACGTGTCTTATCATTAGCATTATATTATCACTTGTTCTTAGTATTACTATTCGTTACAGTATGTTGTTCTAATTGTGAACAGTTCTAATTGTGAACACTTTTCAGTAAAAGTGCCGTTTTTATACCGTAGAGTTAAGATCGACAAAAAATATTTTACCCGATCAAATATTGATTTATTTTCAATCATTCAATGCTATTTAATTGGGCTTCCTGACATTTATTCCGCGCAAAATTTCAACTTTGACGGCATGCGCAAGGTAAAGCAGACGACTGTTGTCTACAAATTCGAATTTTAAGCGCGCCTTTAAGATTCTCAGTGGCAAAGTTCGCATATTTTCTTTCTAAAAACGCAGATTTTTGAGTTTGTTTTTATATGAGCTAAAAGGTAAATAATAACACTTTTCTTTACAAAACAATATTTAGAAAATTGTTGAAAATGAACGAGCAGCATCGGAATGAAAACTTGTGCGTGTTTTTGCGATGTGCATTTAATTGTAAACACGCATATGTTCACGCATAACTTGGCACTTCATAACATATGTAGTTCTTAAGATATAGAGTAAAATTGCCGCTAATGTACCTGCACTGGTGCAATAGCAAATATTGAGAAGGAAATATGTATAAGAAGTCCGCGTTTGTGATACAAATTTGCGCCATTGCGTTGTTAGCAATTACACGAACGTGATGAACGGCATGCATCAATGAACATGCAAACACGTCAGCAATTTAGCGTTGCCGTCTGACTTCACTTCGTTTTAACATTTTTTCTAGCATTCGTATCGAAATAACACGAATATAAATATTGTTTTAAGACAACTTGGAACTTGTACATCGAATTGCAAGGCTAGACATCGAGAATAATACACAGTATTAAGCCATTAAAAAGCAAGCCAAAAGTGTTCACAATTACAAACACCTGTTCACCATTAGAACCACCAACAGACATGATATAATAAAATATATTTAGAAAAGTCCAATAATAAATACAACGAAACTTAATCACGTTAGTTGAAGTGTAGAGCTAATTTATAGCAAAGGTTCAGGATAATCGTACCATATGTTGACGAGAAATATCATCAAGTGCAAAAAGTGTTCACAATTAGAAGCACATACTGTACCGACTATTAGTTCGTGACTATCCTGGTTTCATCTGCCATAAAATACAGCATGAGCTCTTCGATAAAGTGACAGTACGTGTAATTACTACTGCAGCACACCGACGCGTGTAGTCTCTACATATGATTATGTCATTACATTGACTTTGGACCGACAAAAGAATTATACAAACCAATTATACATGTGGACGTGAGGAATTCTTCCCGCGATAATTGTGAGATAATGCTAATCATGGAGGAACGTACAAGTTCTAGAATCTGAATATCTACGAGCACGTTCATAATATATAGTTTCAACAGGCCAGGGCTCTATTTAAACTAGCTTGCTTAACTAGCTAGATGTCCCTGTAGAGTGCAAATCATATGTCCGTGAAACAGTACTAACTAATTAGTATCCTATTCTCAGCGATCTCACTTGTGCTGTAGAGATGAGAATGGGAGTCTGCAGTCGCGTTCGATTAAATATTGCGAATACAAGATCCGGGTGGGTGGGTGGGATCAAATTTCGGAACGGCGACTGAGGAGAGCACAAGAAAGAACTAGTGTATGTTTGCTAAGCTCCAGCAAGTGGAAAACCCTAAAGTATCGAAGTGTGATGTGTGATTGTGTCTCATCTCTTATATACGCTCTGTGTGAGACCGCTGACAATAGTATCCTATTCTCAGCGATCTCACTTGTGCTGTAGAGATGAGAATGGGAGTCTGCAGTCGCGCCCAGCATTGGAATGCTGCTACAGTAACTGCATCAATATCAACCAACTACCCATACTTAAACCCCTTCTAGTCACCCCAAACTCATAAAACCCCAAACTAATTAGCTTCAAACTAATCCCACACTTAGATTTATGACAAATGGCCTTATTTCTATAACAAGCTAGCATACGCAATGGTAAGGGAGTGCTGCCTTTTTGGTGAGAACAGTAGAGAGCTGATTTGTCTGAGATGATTTTGCATATGGCCGGTAGTCGTACTATTTGTTTGACCCTCTTTGGAGAAGGGTTTAATTGTCGTCTTGTGGCTGGGAGCCATACAAGCTCTAAACGCTTTATTAGCGTGAACTCTGGCTTCTTAATAAAGTTATTTGGACAGGTTAAATGTCAAACCTAAAAGCTTATTTATATCGCCCTACAGAAGTAGTATTAGCCTGAATTCAGATTTGCACAATTTAAAACAAATTTCCCACAGTCGACAATGAAAGCCCAGAATGGGTATGAACGGCAAGTGCTAGTAAAATCGAAAACATCCAGTTAGATTTTAGACAGCTGTATTTCAGAAAATAGTGCTAACACCTTGACAGATTAGAATCGCAGCGTGACTTAAACAGTGTTTGGTAACTTGTTGCGTGACTCGGTAGAGCCAAGAACTAAAGTTCAATAGGTAACGAACATCTGTGATGCCTTTAGCTATATTTATTTCTAACGTTAACAACATTTCGGGTATTCTCAGGGTAGCGAAGCACCTTTCAAGATACATTTAGCAAGCCTATATTGCTTCAAAAGCAAAATCTGCAGACGTTTTTTTTTTTTTTTTTTTTTTTGTTTGTTTGTTTTTTTTTTTTGTGTGTGTGGGGGGGGGGGGGGGGGTTGGAGGATGGGAAAATTGTTCCCACTAATCACGTGATATAGTTACATTGGTCAGCAGTTTAGGGTTTTCTCTTGTGTTATAAGAGTACTGTTCTATTGAATTTTAGAGGCAATTCCTCTTGCATGCTTCGTTTCCCTGTTCTTTGAAAGTGAAAAGATATCATATTGGAATATGTTTGTGAAAGTGTTCACCGTTCGGCGCGGTACGTTGAAAAGAAATTAACGACGCCTTCAATTTGATCGTAAAGATAGAAGTGCTGTTTCGGACCAATCAGAGAGAGGCGTTCTCACGGTAGTTTGCATATCCTCAGTTTTCTTTCGTAACGTGATAAGAAAGCCGCATATGATTGGATGTGATCCAAAACTATGACAGCTAATTGACAGGCAGTGCTGGTAGCATAATGAGAAACCAAATACAGTACTGTAACGTAAAATAAACCGTGGCGAAATCCTTGCAAACAATTTCACAAATGAATGAAAATCAACTGGAGTTTTCACAAAGCCAGCAGTAAAACGAACAATAAACTTACGAGTGAAAGTATGGGATAAAGATATAGTATTGAGATTCTTGGCTGCTTTTATAGTTTGGCCACGAACATATGAGAAAATACACTTTCAGACCCACAGACAAATTGCAAGGCCAAATGATATTCTCTAGGATATGCTTAATACAACTGTAAGTGATCACGAAACTATAATCCCCACAGTAAAAGAATGTGAACCGTATTTATATGGTAAAACTGATGTGGAGTGCGCGAAGGATTTTTATTAACCACAATGCGTTGCGTTAACAAATCAAATCTCGATCGAATCGCTCGGCTGAATGGATGAATGAACAACTTTATTATTGTGTCTAGTCTCGTAGCAGTCCACAGGTAGACCTAACACGTCGGGCCCATACAGCCAGAAAAACGCCGGGATTAATGTAGCATGCCGCCATATTGGACGGGCGGCAAATTTGGGAGACTGGGGACGAATTTGTCGAGTGGAAAACGACTTCTCTTTCGGAGCCTCGTATGTCGATCGTATTATTCCGAAGAAAAATCGGAAGACAGGAAAAGACGAAGCCTTCCTTGCTGTCTATTTTGGTACCAAACACGAAGGGTAATTATTGAAAAGCGATTTTTTTTACGATTATTGTTTTCGCTTGGTTTTGAAAATCTGAAGATTTTGATTTGAAGGGCATATTTTGACCCTTGTTTTATTTTCGCCGTGTTAATTATTTTGTAAATGAAATAAACGTAGTTTGAATCCTCGATAGTTGTGTGAAGTCGCCTTCTTTTTTGTTTTTTGAAATTCGTTTTGGATTTTCTGTGCTGAGCGATTGTTTTTGGTCAATTTTCACTATGTTGACTGTAAGTTTCAACGCTGCCGCGTATTCAAGTCGTCGCTTTTACCAAGAGAAAGGGCATCATAATTTATCAAAAACACTGCCGATGGAAAAGTCTACGAGGGAAGAATTTAAGCTTATATAGTGCAAAGAAAACAAACAGAGTTAGAAGCCAAGTAGTATTAAATGGTAAGGGAAATATTCTTCATCTTACATGTATGTCAGTGGAAGAGGTATAACAATGCTAGTCCTAGATCTCGTGTGCTGTACGTAGGTTGTGACATGTGAAATCAATGTTTTGTATTTCAGAATTAAGCTTAATTAAGCTTAAGTAAATAAAGTTATATCCGTAAGCTTAATATAGTTTTTTTTCAGCCATGCAGCTTAACTTTAGGTCATGTCATTATACCAACTGGCCCACACCAAGGAAATGAAGGACAATATGAAGGTGTATTGATATGGGTGTCTTGATTGTAAAATAAGAGAGTATGCATGTAATGTGCATGCATGTAAACAATTGAACTGTAAAGAATGATGAATGTACTGTGTATATTTGATATAAGTTTTACTATAGTTTGCCAATAGACTTGTGATCGAATTACAATTTTATTGAAATAAAACTGTTTATCTTATATTGTCATTTAATTTATATTAAATGAGTGATTCATAAATACCAATATGATAGTCTGAAAAAAATACTACAAACATGCTGACATTCTTACATGTATTTAAGTTATATAACTATTGTTCACAGTGAACAGTGAGACCAACACTTAGCCTGGTTTATAACTACATTTACAAGTATATACTCTTTTAAATAATTCCACACTTATGTAGTGAGAAAGGTGACGTTAGTATCGATTGGTGTCCAATTATTATTTGGTTACATGTAAAGTTCTGTATCCTGTGAGATTTTTTTTCTACTCACCCAGGAAAGTAGCGAGTAGAAAAAAAATCCCTGGGTAAAAGTTCTGCAGAAATATCATACCTCATGGTTTATGACAAGTTTTTTTTAATAATGGTATTAAACACTATAATTTAACTGACATATAACAGCATAAATGGAGTACATTTTAAATAATTGCATTACATTTACTACCATTACATAGAATACATTGTATACTAGAGCACATGCAAACAATTAAGCCATGCAACTACATGTAAATAGTATGAGTTAGTACTGAATACTGACATTTATATTGTTTTCTACTACATTGTTTAATTAGTGCTAAGTACAAAATGTTGCATGGTTTTAGTGTCTAATCTATTGTTAAATACTAAATAAATAAAATACAGTGTCCTTATTTTCAACCACTTTCAAAGTCTGAATATACAGGTGGTCATCTTACCTTTGCCAATTTCTAAAATAACTCATATTATGAACCATGGGCTAATTTTTTTATCAGTACTCAGAATTCTTCTAAGTTGTTCATTTGACTGTAAGCTACAGACAGGGTTTCTCCTTAGTCCATAACAGACAATGAGATTGAATTCAAGATTCATTGGAGATGGCAACTTTCTGATATGCAGTCTAAACAATAGCATTAATTAATTAAAATATATGTTGTAGTTTAAAAATGATCCCTTGGTTCAATATAAATTAAACCAGTTCAATTTAAATTAAACCGGTTCAATTTAAATTAAATTAAACCGGTTCAATTTAAATTAAACCGGTTCAATTTAAATTAAACCGGTTCAATTTAAATTAAACCGGTTCAATTTAAATTAAACCGGTTCAATTTAAATTAAACCGGTTCAATTTAAATTAACCGGTTCAATTTAAATTAAACAGGTTCAATTTAAATTAAACCAGTTCAATTTAAATTGAACTGCATGGTTTAATTTGGAATTTTAGAGGGGGAGGGGGGAAGTCCTAAAAAGAACTAAATAATTTTCACTAAGAAGAACTAAATAATGTCTTCCCTAATGTACTAACCCTAATTATACTTGAACCGGATTTAAATTAAACCAGTTCAATTTAAATTAAACCAAAAATAATTTTAAACTACAACATAAAACTGAAAAGCCCATATTCACTGGGAGGTACATTAAACTATGTATGTATGTATGTATGTATATGACTGGGGCAAAAATAAGTACCGGTATTATTGCAGCAGTATGGCGCAAGCATCACCACCTTTAATGATTTACATACATGTATGTCTGTTGCATACTATTGTTTTAGGTTGAGACAGAAATATTCAAATACTTTTGACCTTGCTTGTCACACAGTGAGACCCACATAATGAAACTTGTCATCACACTCTAAAATGCACTCTAACGTTCATGTAAGTTCAGAAAGCTTGTACGTACGTGTAAGTCAGATCAGTCACCTGAACTGATCAGAAGTGGAACACATAAACAAAGAGAGAAGGCTAGTAACCAATAATTATTGTACACTATTAGTATTATTGTAGTATTATTGTGTTTGCTCCATCCATGTGTACATGTATTTACATGTACTTGGTTACTCCTTATTTGTATTCGTGAAGTAATATTTCAAATCCGAGTGAGTGTTTTAGACGTGATTTCTAGATCCAAGTGTCATGAACAATGGCGAGGCGTAGCCGAGCCATTGTTTATGGCACGCGGATCTAGAAATCACGTCTAAAACACTCACGAGGTTTTGAAATGGCTTCTCATACTATTCTAAATATTCATGTGCCAGAGAATTATATGAAGAGAAATAATTAAATATAAGACAATACACAAAGTTCCGAATTGTCTAGGCGAGAATTCCACACAGTGGATCGGAATTTTTAAATATTTTCCGGCAATGAATTCAGTATTCAATTCGGCTCTCACATGGTTCAGTGCGAGCGGTAAGCATGGCCGAAGCGCTAGGTTCTAAGCAAAAGAAACGGAGGTTTAAAGAACCTCAAACATTGGAAGAAACAAAAATGGTAGTCGGCCAGTCAATTCCTAAAACTACACAATACAAGACTCGATGGGGTGTACGTATATTTGAGAATTGGAGGCGTCAAAGGAATAATAAGCTCCCAGAATGCGAAGTTAACCCTTTAGGATTAAACGTATCCTTCGGTTCAAACACTGGATACGCCTTTCACTTCAATGACGAAAGCCAGCTTAAATTTCTGGCTTATCAAATTTATCCAAGAGTTAACCGACAAAGATGGAGCTGCATACGTGGAAAAGACGATGTATCAAATAATTTGTTGTTTGAAAAGATACTTAGAGACGAATGGAAGAGCTGACTTAAATCCACTGGATACCAAAGACGTTGTGTAAGTATTTACATGTAGTTTGCTTAATTGTTTCTTTTGCCAAGATTAAATTACATGTCGAATATAATATTTACTACTTCTCATACTACATTAAATATTCATGAGACATTGACCAATGAGCGATGTTCTTCGAGGTCACATGTTCATACATTGAAACTGGGGGAAGAACATATTTTTAAATTATGCAAGTGGTGAGGGCATTGAAGCATAGGGAAATTGTGGGGTAAGACAATATAGAAGGTTTAGAACTCATTTGCATATCGTATTTAGAACTAATTATCATATCGTATTTAGAACTAATTATCATCAGTTCTAAATACGATATGATAATTAGTTCTAAATACGATATGATAATTTGTTCTAAATACGATATGCAAATGAATTCTAAACCTTCTATATTATCGTACCCCACAATTTCCCTATGCTTCAATGCCGCCCTCGCCACTTGCATAATTTAAAAATCTGTTCTTCCCCAGTTTCAATGTATGAACATGTGACCTCGAAGAACATCGCTCATTGGTCAATGTCTCATGAATATTTAATGTAGTATGAGAAGATAAATTACACACTACTCTTCTGATCATAACAGCAACTAAATTCTGATGGAGATCAGTAGGATTGGCCAAGTTTGGACATTGTTATGGTCCTGCAAATACATTATAATCTCTTGTGAATTTTGCTTATCTACATGTACCACCTTCACTCTTGGTCAGGAAGAAATGTTACTGATAATATTGGAAACAATAACACAGATCATGTACATGTACCTCAGTTGGATAAATTATAAGTTTTATTGAAAATATATAAACAAAACTCCAATGCATGTAATAATTTAATTATATATTTTCAAAGATCATACAAGTATGTACACTCAAGTTCTTGACGTCGAGGTTCTAGAGTACCTAAAAGAAAATATATATAACATTGTAAAAAACCACTCATATCACTCAATGCCTAATTGATTGATTTCTTTGATTAATTTTATTTAGAGGTAAACAATGTATAATCTGTGAGGGCATTATTTTATATTTATGTAGCATTTTGCTCGATTATCTTACATTTACAATAGCAAAATGTTTTACTGATGAGTCAAACGTCACAACATAAAAGCCCTAAAATTACTGTAGGGCGTAAATAAAGAAATCATATATTTATTTCAGCGAAGCTTACCATCTAATCGAGTGTTCTTCTGTTGCTTTTTCCTTCAAAATATCCGCCATCGAGGCCTTTTCCTCTCACAACCATCTCCAAAATCGAACTTATCTAATGTCTCCCCTTTTCTTCACCAAAATTATCTTTTTCTCGTTAATTTCCCCGTCAAATTCGCCGAACAAATGCTCTAAAACATCACCGCATGTTTATACAGGCCGCCATTTTGTTCTACGTTCATGCGCTAAACCGCTGGCCAACTTGCCTGGCGAACACGGCGATTTTTGAAGCTTGTGGGCCCGACGTGTAATTGGAGACACCTAAGCTAAGAATATACTAATTACATCTAATTGCTACGGCAGCAATGAGGGAAAGGCCGTGGTAAAGTTCTTGAGTGAGTCAATATCGTTGCCATTAAATTAATAGAGATATGCCTGGTCGCGCAGCTAATTATTAATTCATATTAGAAATGGAAATGTATGACCAAACAAACAAACAATAAAAATAAAAATTGGAGGAAAGGAAATATCTTAAAACTAAACTTCGCTAATGCAAACTCCCGATGTCTAATTCACAAGTTTATTGTTTTGGGTGTTCGAATTGAGCACACTTCTTACCGAAGATAAAACCGAACTCGATCAATAAAGGCCGCCAAATTGAGTAAAATCCCGAACATGGTACACACTTTCCCGATAGCCGGTTCAAAATGACATCATAATATCTAAACTCACAGAATATTACACCTATTTGGCCACAAAGATAAATATCAACTAAATTCCACTTTGAATACAGAAGCAAATTGAGTAAAATATACTGTTTTCACCGTAAACGCTAGTTGGTGATTCAGAATTCACATGGTTTACATGAATTTGAGCATAATCTTTTTATTCTGGGTAACTCCGCTGAGCTGACACAAATGATCGTAGACGCAAAATGTCTAATTTCTGGCAATGTCGCGTAATGACTACCAAGATCTGATCGATAAGCGGTACTCTTGAGATGACAATATATATAACAGAAGGCCCTCCAGATTGTAAAACTTCTGCGACTTTTAAGTAGTAAAAGCCAGTTTGCTTATTCGTCCCGCTCACGTGGTTCATGGCATGGGAAATACAATCGGCAAAAGTCTGCACTAAGCGGAACAAGATAGAGAAGATCCAACGACGCGCGCTTTGTATTCAACTAGTACTCCAGACAGCAAAGCAACAGACCTATATCATCTCTGAGGAAACGCGACCGTGTGACTATGATGTACAGGATCCTAAATGGACTCATTGCTATCCCACATCAGGAGGCTATGTCAGATACTCAACTACAAACACTCGCACAGAAATCACAACTTTAAACTGGACACTTTCTCCACATTTAGACTTTCAAGTATTCTTTTTTCCCAAGAACTGTTATAGACTGAATTCGAAACTTGCTCCCAGCCAACACTGTTAATTCTAAGAGTGTTTCAAAATTGAAATCATGTATCTTGTTTTCATAAATTTACATTTATAATATATTATCTTCCATTAGTTTATACTTATATTTATTATATATATGATATATATTCTTGGTGTGTAGCAACATAGCTTAACCGAGTAAATAAACTGAAAGATTGAAAGGAAGGATGACTGGAAACTTCTAGGAGAAAAACCAGGACAATCGTATTCTTGCTCCTTAACAGTGCCTTAACGTGAACAAAGTACTCGTGCACATTAACCCTATGAAAGGATCCAATCGAGTACTTTGAAACTAGGAAGTACTCTGGAACCGATTCTACTATTTGAAACAAAACCTCGGCGTGTCGATGCAATCTGACGGCAATATAACTCTTTGGGGTTCTCTAAACGCTAACATATTAACGATCAAGGGCTGCCTTTGGATAAGCGACTTAACAAATTCGTAATCTATTTGCCCACTCAGATGGCTGCCATCTCCCGGGACCAGTAATCAGCAATCTTGGAACCATCGGAATAACACGAAATCTCGTTAGATTATACTACGGCTGTAAATTGACAAAATAAAAGAATTCCACCCGGGAGATGACAGCCTTGGCCCCGGTAATCCGAGAAGGAATTTAGATTCCTTTCAAGACCGTCATCTAGGAGGCTATAGTATGGGTTAAGGACTCCCTATCCATTAAATAACGAAAAGCAACAGAAGAAATTAAATCCTGACGGAATAAAAGCAAAACAAACAAAATAATTGAGGCGAACATCGCCTAATAATCAAAACCATGGTATGTAGGCGAACAAAAGACTAAAAGGGACAAAAGATATAAATATCCTGAACATTCTAAGGTGCGGGACAGAAACAAAAGAGAGGCCCAAACCACTTGCTAAACAAATAAACAACGAGTTGAACGAATGCATTCCAAAGAACACATTAAACAATACATTCTCATGGTAATCCTGTCCTTCATCAAATCCCAAGCTAATAAAAACCATAATAAAATAATAAAGCTCAGTTTCATTGAAAAGCAATTTAAAAAATTCTAAACTGCATATGAAAATATCAGGAATTCTGATACCTGACAGCACATGGAGTGTAAATTCTCTGAAATCAAAGGGGAACCACACCCCCATACCAACTTCATGGACATTGTTACTACGTAAAACTCAGTTCTTCAAACGCAAAATGCATAACTTTTCATTCATGCTCGCCACTACGCCGCTCGATTGCTTGAAATAGGCTGTTTGCAGGACTTGGTCACGTGCTTGGTTACCGTATAGCAACGAGATTTTGGAGGGCAAAGCTGTCTTGGCGCGAAATATAAAAAGTTCAAAACAAACAAAACATCTGATTGTTACAAGTCGTCCATTGTCATTAATATATACTTTTTTCAAACCAATTTAAACCATTACTACCCTTTTCTGTACATACCGACTTTGATTTCCTCACATTTAAATATTTGGCTGCTGTCAAATCCGCTTTTTTCGTACAAAATCGTCTCTCGATTCACAAGTAAACAATCGCAAGATGGCGTCCTCACAAGGTAAGCAGACACGAAAACTACTAGTTTTTTCTTCTCCCTTACCTCTTCTAGTGCCGATGGAACTCTTGAAATAATATATTTATCAATGTTTATTCGTATCATAAAGAAAATGGAGGAGTACCAAACCCTAGCGTGGAGTTTACGGACGCAAAAAAGAAATCTGTCAAAGGCTCAAAATACCATTGTTGTGTTCCTCTTTGTGGAGGCGATTCTCGATACGATTCATCGCTGTCATTTCACCGTTTTCCCAAGGAGACCAAGGCCAATACTGCAGTTAGAAAACAATGGCTGGCTAAAATTCAAAGGAAAATCGGCAAAACATTTCAGGTAAATCTAAATTTAAAATACAAAACGAATTTTTCACCAACATTTTGGGGTCTAAAGATGAGGTGTCGATTGGATTTTTGACAGATATCAAGTGCAACGAGAGTGTGCTCAAGACATTTTAGAAAAGAAGACTTCAAGCCAGCAACATCAGACCGTCCATATCTCAAAAGAGGAGCCATTCCATCCATTTTTGAGTGGTCAGTACAACAGCCTAAAGCCAGGAGAAGCATTGTTCGTCATGTACAAACTTTCAAGTAAGTATATCACTACCGTATTGTAACACACTGAATATATAAATTATGATGTACGTGATCTACATTTAGAAGAAATATATATTTTATAGTACGTTGTTAAGAGTTCTGTTAGTTATATATTATGTACATAAACCCAGAACTGAGATAGCTTGCTAGATAGCTACTGGATATAAAATTAGACTTTTTTGAAACCCATAAATGCAGTGAAATGATTTGACTTAATTAGAAATATTATGTTTGCATGAGTATATATATACCTCTGATACCTCTGTAATTTAAATATATAATAAGAATTCAGATTGTTATGGATGCTAATTTATCTATCTTATTTATTTATATAGTTTACTATTAATATATTCATTAATTATAGATAAGCCGATTGTATATGTGTGTAATATTCCAAGTTACTTGTACCCTGGGTTCCAGATCGAGGCCATGAGGGAGGCTGAACCCAGGGTAACTAAATACTTGTGGCGTTTTTTATTTTAATTATTTATTAATGCAATCTAAATGAGTTCAAATTTAACTGAACTTCAGTATATATAGTGATGTAATAATTATATACAAAATTATGCTAATTTATATATATGTTTACTCACTTCTTTTTTTCTTTATAATTATAGAACCCCAAAAGCTGGAAAGGTACTTGATGAAGTGAACCATCAAACCTCTTTTGAAGCACTGAAGCAAGATCTTGAGAAACTGAAAGGGGAACTTAAGGCCACACAAGAACAAATGCTTATCTGTAAAATCCAGTCTTCAATAATTATAAACAAGCTACAAGAAGCTTTCACAAAATCCCAAGAAGAAATGGACAAAACAAAGGAACACCTTATCAATGAGCACACTATTCAGCTAGCACTAAACAGATTTGGACTTGAAAGATTCTCATCTAATGATGATGCCATTAGGTTTTATACAGGATTTCCCTCATACCAGCACTTAGTTTTATTTTATAATTTTGTTCAACCTAGTGCTGAAAAAATGACTTATTGTTATGCCTCTGGTGTATTAGAGAGTAGACCAGCTTGTCGTGCCTTATCACTAATTGATGAAATGTTTTTATTTCTTGTCAGGATAAAGCTAGGTCTTTTTGAACAGGAAATCTGGCTCACCGCTTTAATTTGCACATATATCTTCTGTCAGCAGAAAAATTACAACCTGGGCAAATTATCTCTACTTCTTTTTAGGTGTTCAACCCATATGGCCTTCTAGACAGCAAGTAAATGAAAGTATGCCTAAAGCATTTAAGGAGTTGTACCCAACGACTAGAGTTATCTTAGATTGTACTGAAATTCATGTTCAAACTCCCTCCTCACTTTTACTTCAGTCACAGTTGTATTCTTCTTACAAATCTCATACTACTTTAAAAGGTTTGATTGGGATATCCCCACATGGAGCTATTACCTTCATTTCATCCTTATATACTGGCTCGATAAGTGATAGGGAGATAACAAGGTGCTCAGGAGTCATAGATCTACTTGAACCAAATGATTCAATAATGGCAGATAAAGGTTTTAACATAGAAGACATGCTAAATAATAAGGGAGTACACCTCAACCTCCCACCATATCTTCGAAATCAGGGACGGTTTGATGCACAACAGGTTAGGCAAACAAAAACAATAGCCAAACTAAGGATACATGTGGAAAGGGCCATTAGAAGATTGAAGGAGTTTCACATATTTGACTCTGATTTATCATTATCATTAATGGGTTCTATTAATCAAATATATACTGTAGCATGTTTATTAATCAACTTCCAAGGGCCTCTTATATTAAAAGACACTACTACTTAATGCTACTGACAAAAGTAGAAAATATATAGTGAATATAATTGATATTTAAATTGCTATTTAAATCTTTATAAATTATTTATATAATATTAGCTCATTCTAAATTCAGCTATTCATGGTACATAGTACAAAATGTAATAGAAATATATTGACCAATGATATATAGTATATATGTACTGTGGTTGACAAGATCCAAAACTTTTATATAACTCAATAGTACATGCATGATCAAAATATTTTCTATATATATATATATATTGATGTTACAATGTACTAATTAATACATATTATCTTTAAGAATTTAGAAAATAGGAGAAAAAAAAAGTTGTCTACCTTAACCTTTGCAGACTGAAAGAAATCTTTATCAAAATAAATTCTTTCACAAAAAAAGGTTGTGTTATTTATGTAGCTAAAAAAGTCACACCATTCAAGACCAGTGAGCCCCAGCTGACACTGAACCTGATAAAAATAATCATGATTCCTTTTCAATTTTAACTCATTTGTGAGAGGATTGGTAGTAAGATAACTAACATTTGAAAAATCTAATGACCCCTCCTTTACCACTTTTATTTCAAGTAGCCCAATGGGGTCAAGCCCTTGATTTCTGGCCTCTATGTCATAGATCTTGCGGTCTGGAGAACAGCCAAGCCAAGGACATTTAGGATTTATTATTAACCCAGATGGGTAGAGGTTTACAAGGCCACTCCTAGCAACATTTGCATAAGTCATGGCTGCTGCTGATTCCATTTCAATGCCTCTCCTCATGTTGGCAGTAACAACCTGTCGAGAAGGATTGAGTTGCTGCACAAGGTTTTCAAAATGGGTGATCCGCTTTGCACAGACTCCAAATTTACTTGCAGTTATTCGTTTTTTACGCAGAAGGTGCCAAAGAGTACTTGAACTTTGTGTCAATGTTTTTTTCTCTAGGTCAATTGATGTCTTTGTAGTAACTTTAAGGGAGTCAAATGCTGCTTGCTTATCCTTGTCAAGACATAATTGTATATAGTTGTCAAATCTCTGTCCTGAGTTCTCCAAAGGTAGATCTGGATATACCAGGAAAAAGTCATTGATTACATAATCATTTGAAAGTTTTTGTTGATAAGACAGTACACTTCCCTTGGGAACATTTCCAAATTTGGATAAAACATAATCAGTGTTTTCAAGATCTGACACTGTTGGTGCTATTGATTTCATTAATGGTTCAGGATATCTACCCCTCCAAAGTGAGCATTAGTTAGTAATTCATAACTTTTTGATGGAGAGTACAAAGTTGTCTTAATGTATTTAGTGTAATCAGCTGCCATCTGAGGTTTCTTTACTAATACATCTTGGATTTCTTTACATTCAATTTTTCTAGTTCTTGGAATACTCCATCTTTGTACCATACTAGTGCATGTCAAATCGTCTGGTAAGGAAGTTAAACCTAACTGTTTGCAATGGGCCAGGTAAAATAAGAGGCCAATGATATGATGACAAAAACCACCTGCTCCTGCAACACAAGAACACTTCCCAGATATACTTTTGGACAATCCATGGAGTTTTACTTTGACTTCAAGTGAATGTGGAGGTTCACTCTTTCTCATAGACCTGAAGCACTTCCCGGATACTTTAGCTTCATCGGACAAATAGATAACTACGAAATAAACAGATAAATTATTTATAACGCAAAATTAAAAGATAACAATCTAAGTTGAGAAAGCCTGTCTCGATCAAGCCAAGGAAAATGATCGACCGTGCGTGTGATTATATCCGAAAATATCATTTATTATGATAAATATACGATAAAAACCAATGACCCATTACCTTTAATATCATGTAAGTAGCCTGGCTCTGCAAAAAAATTGTATGCTTTTGCCGTACTTTCACATCCCGAAGAAGTCTTTGAGTACGCTTCGACCTCAGTGAACGACATACCGGGGAACGATGTCAAATCCAACGTGCCTGTAGAGTGATGGTTAATGATTAACTAATTAAGAAGTCTGTTTACTTTCACAATGATATTACATAAAACATAGTACGTCATTTGTTGTTCCATCGGCACTAGAAGAGGTAAGGGAGAAGAAAAAACTAGTAGTTTTCGTGTCTGCTTACCTTGTGAGGACGCCATCTTGCGATTGTTTACTCAGTGAATCGAGAGACGATTTTGTACGAAAAAAGCGGATTTGACAGCAGCCAAATATTTAAATGTGAGGAAATCAAAGTCGGTATGTACAGAAAAGGGTAGCAATGGTTTAAATTGGTTTGAAAAAAGTATATTAATGACAATGGACGACTTGTAACAATCAGATGTTTTGTTTGTTTTGAACTTTTTATATTTCGCGCCAAGACAGCTTTGCCCTCCAAAATCTCGTTGCTATACGGTAACCAAGCACGTGACCAAGTCCTGCAAACAGCCTATTCAAACTACCTCGAGGCGAAAGGCCACATCTGCGAAAGCCCACAAGGCACTACAGCCAGATGTACATGCAACTTTTCATCATATTCGCCACAAGGCGCCGCTCGCGATCGAGTGCTTGAAATTCAAACTACCTCGAGGCGAAAAGTAAAATAAAATGCGAAGCAAAAGGCTTAGAAAATTAACTAAATAATTTAAAATTCATCACAAAAGAACCAGAGAATCACGCACAGAAGGGAACAATGTCTATAAATAAAGATCGGGCAGAAACAATTGCGAGTACCATCATGAAACGAACTGTACAATAACATTCTGTTACCCTCTAGGGGCGACACAAACAATCAAGACGCAAAACATAAACCAGAACAGCACTGAATAAAATAAAACTGAATACAATACTGGTCTATTGCTGTTTTGAAACGCGGTCCTTGAACAATTCTAGGTGGACAATAATGAGCCGATTGATTGAATGCATTCCCACAGTGAAACGAAAACTTTTATCAAAGTCCAAAACTAACAAAACCCAATCTAATTATAAATATGCAAAACGGAGTCGAACGACTCTCTTGGACGAATCTCTTATTAAATTTAACATAAAATAAAACTCATGAAAATAGTAAGAAGAGATGATAACTATAAACCACATGCAGAAAGCCGCCTAAAATGAAGGACTAAAAGGAGTGGCACCGCACCCACACCCAGACCACATTCAAATAGTCACAATTGCCACCATGCACGTAAATCAAAGCTTGAAAATACAAACCACTTCATGTTTGCGAAAATGGGACTACACAGGTCTATCATAACATTTAGCGAGGTTCAAAACTGCCACGACGCCGCTCGAGTGTCTTAAAAGACCACTTCGAGGCGCAAGGCCGCATCTGCGAAAGCCAATTAAGGCACTACAGCCAGATGCACACATAACATGTTCCCAAACTGCCACGACGCCGCTCGAGTGTCTTAAAAGACCACTTCGAGGCGCAAGGCCGCATCTGCGAAAGCCAATTAAGGCACTACAGCCAGATGCACACATAACATGTTCCCAAACTGCCACGACGCCGCTCGAGTGTCTTAAAAGACCACTTCGAGGCGCAAGGCTTCATCTGCGAAAGCCAATTAAGGCACTACAGCCAGATGCACACATAACATGTTCCCAAACTGCCACGACGCCGCTCGAGTGTCTTAAAAGACCACTTCGAGGCGCAAGGCCGCATCTGCGAAAGCCAATTAAGGCACTACAGCCAGATGCACACACAAATAACGATAATGCCTATACAAGACAAAAGTAAAGGAAAAGAACATTTACCTCTAAAAGCGGCTCAGGGTTTTAAACTGCAGCTTCGGGCTGAGGGATATTGGGAGGAGCTGGCACAATATCTCAGCTCGTCGACTGCTGCTTGAGCTTCTACAATTCTTGCTTCGGGACGTTGCGAAAGTTCATCAGCCATGGTTGCCCTAAAGTATCGAAGTGTGATGTGTGATTGTGTCTCATCTCTTATATACGCTCTGTGTGAGACCGCTGACAATAGTTCTAAGTAGCACTGATGAAACAATAGAAAACAATGGAGATAACACTATTTAGTACTATTGAGTAATAGTACTATTTCACGGACATATGGTTTGCATTCTATAAATATTAAATTAAAATAAATAAAAAATGTGCATATTATTTGTAATCGTACGTACGTTTGTGGTTTTCTCGTGTAAACCATATGATGACCTTCAATTATACCAATTAAGGTACAAAACTTAAAGTGCTACTTGGACGAAAATCGATCGAAATTTAATTTAGCTGAAACTTCACTGAAATAATCTCAAAGAGCCATACAATTACTGGTTAATGTGTTTTCTCAAAATTCCTATGGGAAGTATTACATTTTTAGAAGTGTCAGTGAGGTCATCTACTCAACCCTAACAATCAACACAGCTTCGCTCCATACATTTCTTTGTATTTAGTTTCTTGAATTATTTTATTTCTATGAAGCTAAATGTTTGGGTGAAGGAGTTTTCTTACATTATTTGTGCTTAGGATTGATTGTCTGACCAGTTGTCTTCAATGCAGAGCTGTTATCTGAACAAAACATTGAGATATTTTGACTCACAAAATACAAAGAAATGTATGGAGCTGAATGTTGGGTTGAGTAGATGACGTCACTGACACATCTAAAGATTCATAAAAATATAGTACTTCCCTCTGGAATATTGAAAAAAGATTTTAACTAGTTATTATTAGACCCTTGAAGAATTATTCAATGAAGTTTCAGCTAAATAAAATTTCGATCGATTTTCGTCCAAGTAGCACTTTAATCATTCATTAATTATGAATTACAGTCATGACGCCCCCTTGCCATGACGCCCCATACCATGACGCCCCGAAAGTGCCATGACGCCCCCAGTACAGTGAGTCATGACGCCCCATATATGTTGTACTTGTTTATTTTATTCCAAATGTTCTTTTTACCAGGAATATTGTCTCTAATAGAAACTTCCACAGTAATTTAACAGTTCTGGCCGAAGAGGAAAGGTTTTTGATTGTGTTGTTTATATATTCGATCGATCGATCGATCGATCAGGTTTGTGCGGACAGTTGGGCAGTTACTGCTGAATGTATAACTCTTCCATGGATTACTGGACTGATACTTTCTCTATTAACCTTCACGGTAATTTATCTTTCTCGGAAAGATAAGAGGAAGGGTTTCTGATTGTGGTTTCTATGATCGACATTATCAGAGAATGCAGCAATCATGACGGCGATTGATGGATTAAAGCCGTAATCATTTTGCCAAAGTCTGTGTGATAGTTGGGCAGGTGATTCTGTCGTTTCGATTCTGTACATAACGTTCTCTATATAAGCTGCACAATGTTGGCAAATAAGTTTTAATTTTTATTCATTTTGTGTAGCCTTTCGTAATCGACAACTAAACGTTTGTTTACGAGACGCGTGACTATGGTAGCGTCCCTATAAACAACTGAAGTGATCAATAGACTCTTTGTTCTAATCTCTATCACATCCAATGAGCTACTCCCATGGGTACAAGTTTTGACGTCTGTCATTCAAAGTGACATCCCAACAGTAACTGATGGATTTGAATGATACTTCTAATAGAGTAGGCTCGAAAAAGGCTGGAAATCGAGTCTTTACAGACTCAATTTCTTCAGTAGACGAGCAAATAAAACTTTTTGAATGCAAAACTTGTCATAGATGATGAGTCAACACCAAAGAAAGTATGAAATTATAATCAATACGCCACTTCACCATAGTTAGTAGAGGGGAACTAACTATGACTTCACTGAGTTCCAAGTGACAGTTCAAAAATTGGATGTATATAACTTCATAACATCGGCAAATACACGTAATCCACCATCAGTTTTAACTTTTATTCATTTTGTGTAGCCTTTAGCTGCATATAGAGAACGTTATATAGAGAACGTTATGTACAGAATCGAAACGACAGAATCACCTGCCCAACTATCACACAAACTTTGGCAAAATGATTACGGCTTTAATCCATCAATCGCCGTCATGATTGCTGCATTCTCTGATGATAACGTCGATCATAGAAACCACAACCCTCCTCTTGTCTTTCCGAGAAAGATAAATTACCGTGAAGGTTTTTAGAGACAGTATGCCAGTAATCCATGGAAGAGTTATATACAGCAGTAACTCAGCCCAACTGTCCGCACAAACCTCGATTATAACAACACAATCAAAAACCTTTCCTCTTCAGCCAGAAGTGTTAAATTACTGTGAAAGTTTTATTAGAGACAATATTCCTGGTAAAAAGATCATTTGGAATAAAATAAACAAGTACAACATATATGGGGCGTCATGACTCACTGTACTGGGGGCGTCATGGCACTTTCGGGGCGTCATGGTATGGGGCGTCATGGCAAGGGGGCGTCATGACCGGTTACCATGCCGATCACTCAGTACGTAAACTGGCGTCTCTCCGGCGATCGTTTACTCGATGCAGATGTACCAGAAAACATATTTTATTGCAGCTCAGCAACCATGAAAATATCCAAAGCCTAAGTTCGTACAAGTTAGTGATTTATGTCACATTAAGTGGAGCTCCGCCTGCTCTGACTCTGGCTGCGAAGAATACCGCCACCAAGAGCACTCTGCAGTAGCCAGCCAAACTCTACTATCTTCAAATCCAAGCTCTCACGTTGAAGGAAATACTAAAATCTTCTTGGATTTGTCAAAATATTAGTCAGTTAGACGTTCATAGAGTCGTCCTTTCTTGGCGCCATGGATGTCTTGTTACCATCCTTCAAATCCGTGCTCACGTTCATAGAGTCGTCCTTTCTTGGCGCCATGGATGTCTTGTTACCGTCCTTCAAATCCGTGCTCACGTTCATCGAGTCGTCCTTTCTTGGCGTCTTGCTACTTTCAGCCTTGCATCCCGTGATTTCGACTATTGTGTCTGTGTTGCTCTGGCATTTTTGGGAATTCCTCAGTTTTTTGAAGAACCCCCAAAATCTGCTTCGCTTTCCATCTTTGGCCTTCTTCTGGTTCGATTCGCTTGAAAAATACATTGTTTCTTTACTAGTGTTAAGTTCTAGCTTTTAGAGTTCGAAGTCGAAATGATTTAAAAAACTGAACATACTTTATAACGCTTGGATCCTTAGTAACGGTGACGTCACACAGAACTAATTATTACATTTAGAAATTGCCATATATGCATGGTAGAACGATGACACCTGAACGATGAAGTAATCAAAGTAATTAAAATCCATGGTAACCATGACGTCATCATAGAGCAGATTTCGAATGAATGACGTCACTCGGTTAGCGCTAACCACGTTTCGTGCATCCGAGGACTGAAATAATAAGCGTTGTTAATTATATTCAAGGAGTGGTGAGGTTGTCATAGTAACGATATGACACATTTGCCATGAAATAATCAAAGTAATTAAAATCCATGGGAACGATGACGTTACTCAGTAAAATTAGGCCCTCCTGGTTGCACGAAAGATGGTTCGCGCTATTCACCGGATAATTCTTATCCAATCGATACAATGTGAGATAGTTATAAAATTAATATCTTCAGAACGGAGTGGTGAGGTTGTCATGATAATGAGACTTGGATTCGATGAAATAATCAAAGTAATTAAAATCGATGGTAACAACGATGTCAACATATACCTCACTCCTGTTGTATTTTGGGAGTTTCTTAAGCGTCGAGGAAAATGGAATACCCATCTCGTTCCCAGAGCCTACGATCTGATCTCCCTCTCCCCGAAAAAGCCATATTTTTTTGGCTTGTCATTTGCATGCATTTCATATGTTATAAGGGAGGGTTTTTTATTGAGGAGGGGGTGGGCCGGCTGGTTTCGGGCCGGGGTGGGCCATAATTTTAAAAACGGTACTCAGGGGTGGGTCAAAGCCACTTTTACATGACCGAGGGGTGGGTCAACATATTTTTTCTTTTTAATTGAAAATTGATGAAAGCCTCAAAATAGATTTTTCTTGAGATTTATTACAAAACATACGAAGAAAAATGGATCAATTATATTGGTCTGAGTAAAAATCTATTTAAACATTTTTTCTGGGGCAGGCATTTTGATCTAAGGATGTCAATTACTGTTTTTTTTGACATTGTTTATATTAAAATTATATCATTTCTATTACAATAGACCTTTTTACCGATACGGCGGCCATTTTGGATTCTATTGTTTTGGCTAAAACATTATGGGATGCTCAGGGTGCAAATGACCCAAAAATTGTAGAGTGGAGTCGCGTCAATATATTATTTTTCTATGTCACTCTAGCCATAGTGTTGTATGACTTAATATCTACATGTGTTGTGTATTGTTGTATATAATTTTGTACAAATTCATTGCTTTAAATCAGCCAGCCTTCCCCTAAATAAGGAACCCTCCCTAAATACCATCGATGGTGTGGTGGTGAGAGTCATTCTCGTACCCAGAGCCCACTCCTCATTTGGTTGGTCGTTGGCTCTGGGAAACCCTGACATTTTAGCGAATTTCATTGGCTGTTGAAATCAACAATGAATGATCGTATTTGATTGGTCCATGAGATAAACAAAGATTCAAACCTGCAAAGCGAACGAAGCGAATGACAGCGACGGTTGTAGTAATTTCATACAATATTATTTTCAAAAACGTCCTTTCTTGGCGTCTTGCTAATAAATCCTTGGATCCCGTGATTTCGACTATTGTGTCTGTGTTGCTCTGGCATTTTTGGGAATTCCTCAGTTTTTTGAAGAACCCCCAAAATCTGCTTCGCTTTCCATCTTTGGCCTTCTTCTGGTTCGATTCGCTTGAAAAATACATTGTTTCTTTACTAGTGTTAAGTTCTAGCTTTTAGAGTTCGAAGTCGAAATGATTTAAAAAACTGAACATACTTTATAACGCTTGGATCCTTAGTAACGGTGACGTCACACAGAACTAATTATTACATTTAGAAATTGCCATATATGCATGGTAGAACGATGACACCTGAACGATGAAGTAATCAAAGTAATTAAAATCCATGGTAACCATGACGTCATCATAGAGCAGATTTCGAATGAATGACGTCACTCGGTTAGCGCTAACCACGTTTCGTGCATCCGAGGACTGAAATAATAAGCGTTGTTAATTATATTCAAGGAGTGGTGAGGTTGTCATAGTAACGATATGACACATTTGCCATGAAATAATCAAAGTAATTAAAATCCATGGGAACGATGACGTTACTCAGTAAAATTAGGCCCTCCTGGTTGCACGAAAGATGGTTCGCGCTATTCACCGGATAATTCTTATCCAATCGATACAATGTGAGATAGTTATAAAATTAATATCTTCAGAACGGAGTGGTGAGGTTGTCATGATAATGAGACTTGGATTCGATGAAATAATCAAAGTAATTAAAATCGATGGTAACAACGATGTCAACATATACCTCACTCCTGTTGTATTTTGGGAGTTTCTTAAGCGTCGAGGAAAATGGAATACCCATCTCGTTCCCAGAGCCTACGATCTGATCTCCCTCTCCCCGAAAAAGCCATATTTTTTTGGCTTGTCATTTGCATGCATTTCATATGTTATAAGGGAAGCTGAACCTTTTTTTTTTTATTGAGGAGGGGGTGGGCCGGCTGGTTTCGGGCCGGGGTGGGCCATAATTTTAAAAACGGTACTCAGGGGTGGGTCAAAGCCACTTTTACATGACCGAGGGGTGGGTCAACATATTTTTTCTTTTTAATTGAAAATTGATGAAAGCCTCAAAATAGATTTTTCTTGAGATTTATTACAAAACATACGAAGAAAAATGGATCAATTATATTGGTCTGAGTAAAAATCTATTTAAACATTTTTTCTGGGGCAGGCATTTTGATCTAAGGATGTCAATTACTGTTTTTTTTTGACATTGTTTATATTAAAATTATATCATTTCTATTACAATAGACCTTTTTACCGATACGGCGGCCATTTTGGATTCTATTGTTTTGGCTAAAACATTATGGGATGCTCAGGGTGCAAATGACCCAAAAATTGTAGAGTGGAGTCGCGTCAATATATTATTTTTCTATGTCACTCTAGCCATAGTGTTGTATGACTTAATATCTACATGTGTTGTGTATTGTTGTATATAATTTTGTACAAATTCATTGCTTTAAATCAGCCAGCCTTCCCCTAAATAAGGAACCCTCCCTAAATACCATCGATGGTGTGGTGGTGAGAGTCATTCTCGTACCCAGAGCCCACTCCTCATTTGGTTGGTCGTTGGCTCTGGGAAACCCTGACATTTTAGCGAATTTCATTGGCTGTTGAAATCAACAATGAATGATCGTATTTGATTGGTCCATGAGATAAACAAAGATTCAAACCTGCAAAGCGAACGAAGCGAATGACAGCGACGGTTGTAGTAATTTCATACAATATTATTTTCAAAAACTATATACCTTTTTTGAATAATAAATCAATGGAAACTGTGTAGACATAAATTCGTGAAGGTAGATCTATCAATACATAAATTATAAAAGTAACGGCTACAGACACAATCTGGACACAATCGATCGTACTCGCTTTGAGCATTCAAAGGAATATTTTTATAATCGAGAGAAACAATAACAAAGCGGAAGACAGGAAGGCTCACATGCAAGATTATATTAGAACATGTATTTATCGTCCAGCCCTTTATCGCAACAGAGCCAGAGTCACTCATGCACTAAGCAAATGACTCACACGGACAGTGAATACCAAGCGTTTGTGTCTAACAGTTACTTTAAAACGTTACGACAACAGTGTTCACTACAGTACACAGTTTTGTGCATTTAACTCCACTGATATGCGTCCGCGATGTTGTGTTATAAGTATTGACCAGTTCTAGGTTTAGGCGCGAAACTGAATACAAGCTTATCATCACGCCAAAAATAAGCCATCAAAAAGTCAGTTTGGAATGGTCAATAAAAGACCAGGGATTACAGTATTATGCAATTAGCCATTACTGATCCATATCAATAGATGTGTACTAACTTGTTCAATAACCAGCTCTTGTAAAAAATGGGTTTCGTTTGACCAACCCCTAACTGAAAAGTACCGGTTTGCTGATTTCAAATACGACTATCACCCCTCAGTGCCGAATATAGCACTGAGAAAGGGCTCTGTTGCTGAGATCGGAGTGAGTATTGAACTGAATCGGAAAAGATTGAGAGATCAGGAATCAGTGGCAACTTTCGGCAATTCTACTTTTACCATAAAACTCGTATTTAGAAGCACGAAAAACGAGAATTTTCTAGTTTTCGATTCTAGAGTGCAGAAGATTATTAAAAAAGCTGAACCTTTTTTGGTTTCCATTTAACTGCATAAAACGGAAAAATGTGTCGATCTTTTCTTAAGAAAACTTCAGTATTTTTCAGTTCCAGCTTTCAGAAGAATCTTGAAAATGCTGAACCTTTTTCTGTTTCATTTAATGAGTAAAATGGAAATATGTCGATATTTTCTAAAAAAAAACTCGAATATTTTTCACTTTCAGGCTGTGAAGATTCGATTTCCATTTACCGAGTAAAACGAAAAACTCGGTCATGAAGGATCGAGCAAGTCATTGCTTAATGTTTCCCGCCATTAGTGTCACGTGATAACGTCCAAGTAAGCACTCCGTCGTGTACTCTGAAAAAAGAACATGTCTCACGTAAAGCCGTTGCGAAGAAAAGATAAATTGTCGGCGGTGATGAACGTCGAAGGGCTTTTAAACGGCTACACGAAGATAAATGTACAAACTTGTGTACTTGTTACATTGTTTGAATATTCAAACCAACGTAAACACTACGTAGCCAGTAGACTCTTCCACAGTACCCGCTCTCAGCGGTCTTTTATAGTACGAGCATGCGCTCTGACGACTTGGTCGTCAAAATTTGACGACCGAGCAACAGGGTTTCCCAGAGCCAGCGACGAACCAAATGAGGAGTGGGCTCTGGGTACGAGAATGGGTGAGAGTCTGTCACAAGACAATACAATTTGATAACACGACGTTTGGTATGGATTGAATAACTTTAGATTCTCTTTACTATTCTTCTTATTACTTCACTACGTTAGTGGAAGACTGGTTATTTCGCTCAGCACCGTCGTGAAGGTCTGAACATGAAATCATAGACACACTTCAGTAGTAAAGGAGCCGTTATTTTAGGTCGAGGATCAACTTTAGACTACTCCTCCACTAGCTATATCAAACTCCTATAGTGCTACTCTTTTGAAAACGACGCAAAATACAATATAATTATAACTTGTCCTCGATCATGCTATTTTTTGGCTTTTGTTTGTATAAAACTTTATAGGAATCAAACCGATTGAACTACTTTCTAACTTGGTTTTCACTTGACGTCTTCAAAATCCAAGCTATTCACCTCACAAAACTGTTTGTTGGATATGTTGTTTATATCGTTATAAGAAAAGTCTTACCAAAATAATTTTGTAATTTAGATGTTTGGTTTTCATTTTATTGCGAGTCAAATTCTGTCACGCAATACAGTCACGCATTTTCAAAAGCAGTAGAAATAGGAAAATTCGTTTGAAATAATACGATTTTAACTTAGTAGATAATGATCGATGGGTAACTTTATCTTGATGAATATTACTATATTGAAAAATTCAAGCGTTTGCATTATAAACATGTTTTTCAGTCTTCGTGACTTGGCCGCCATGTTTGTGCCCCTCGATGGGACACCAAGATGGCGGACCCATACATTTTAACTAAATTATGAGCATAAGCGATCGCTCATATCTTCGTATCTAAAACTTCTTTTAACTAAAGCGTCGGCTGAGATATATGGTTTTGGCTGCTCTTTCGGCCTATGAAGGTTTTGTTCTATTTAAGTTCTGGGAAAATTTGCATGAGTGATCGCTAATATATTCGTATCTAAAACTTCTTTTAACTAAAACGACGGTTTTGGCTGATCGTTCGGCATATGAAGGTTTTGTTCTATATACATTCGTTTGCAGAAGCATTGTAGTATATACATTTATACAAATATCTAATGAGATTCAAGATATCTAATGAGATGCAAAGTGCGGTGAAACATCACTTATTTTCTTCGAATTCTAATATATCTGAAACATCAAGTTTACTGGGGGGATTAGTATCGCATCCAGCAAGGACAACACAAGAATTTCCAGGACGATTTTGCGAGTAAACAGTTGTATTTTAGCATGTTTAACAGTATACCTAGTTGCTTAGTGCGCGGGCATCTAAGCGAGAGGTGCCCGGTTCGATTCTTCATGATCCCACATCCTTGTTTCGACTTCCGTGTAGCTCAGTGCAGCTTCAAATACCCGTAAAATGGAGCACTGATAGAAAGAGGGGAGTAAAGTGCGCACCGTCGGCCTCAGGTTTGTCAGTTTAATTACTGTTGGTAGGTTGGTAGGTTGGTTGGTTGGTAGGTTGGTATGTTGGTAGGTTGGTAGGAAGGTAGGTAGGTAGGTAGGTAGGTAGGTAGGTAGGTAGGTAGGTAGGTAGGTAGATAGGTAGGTAGGTAGGTAGGTAGGTAGGTAGGTAGGTAGGTAGGTAGGTTGGTAGGTTGGTAGGTTGGTAGGTTGGTAGGTTGGTAGGTTGGTAGGTAGGTAGGTAGGTAGGTAGGTTGGTAGGTTGGTAGGTTGGTAGGTTGGTAGGTTGGTAGGTAGGTAGGTTGGTAGGTTGGTAGGTTGGTAGGTTGGTAGGTTGGTAGGTTGGTAGGTTGGTAGGTTGGTAAGGTAGGTAGGTTGGTAGGTTGGTAGGTTGGTAGGTTGGTAGGTTGGTAGGTTGGTAGGTTGGTAGGTTGGTAGGTTGGTAGGTTGGTAGGTTGGTAGGTTGGTAGGTTGGTAGGGTAGGGTAGGTTGGTAGGTAGGTAGGTTGGTAGGTTGGTAGGTTGGTAGGTTGGTAGGTTGGTAGGTTGGTAGGTTGGTAGGTAGGTAGGTTGGTAGGTTGGTAGGTTGGTAGGTTGGTGGTAGGTTGGTAGGTTGGTAGGTTGGTAGGTTGGTAGGTTGGTAGGTTGGTAGGTTGGTAGGTTGGTAGGTTGGTAGGTTGGTAGGTTGGTAGGTTGGTAGGTTGGTAGGTTGGTAGGTTGGTAGGTTGGTAGGTTGGTAGGTTGGTAGGTTGGTAGGTTGGTTGGTAGGTTGGTAGGTTGGTAGGTTGGTAGGTTGGTAGGTTGGTAGGTTGGTAGGTTGGTAGGTTGGTAGGTTGGTAGGTTGGTAGGTTGGTAGGTTGGTAGGTTGGTAGGTTGGTAGGTTGGTAGGTTGGTAGGTTGGTAGGTTGGTAGGTTGGTAGGTTGGTAGGTTGGTAGGTTGGTAGGTTGGTAGGTTGGTAGGTTGGTAGGTAGGTAGGTTGGTAGTTGGTAGGTGGTAGGTTGGTAGGTTGGTAGGTTGGTAGGTTGGTAGGTTGGTAGGTGGTAGGTTGGTAGGTTGGTAGGTTGGTAGGTTGGTAGGTAGGTTGGTAGGTTGGTAGGTTGGTAGGTTGGTAGGTTGGTAGGTTGGTAGGTTGGTAGGTAGGAAGGTAGGTTGGTAGGTTGGTAGGTTGGTAGGTTGGTAGGTTGGTAGGTTGGTAGGTAGGTAGGTAGGTTGGTAGGTTGGTAGGTTGGTAGGTTGGTAGGTTGGTAGGTTGGTAGGTTGGTAGGTTGGTAGGTTGGTAGGTTGGTAGGTTGGTAGGTTGGTAGGTTGGTAGGTTGGTAGGTTGGTAGGTTGGTAGGTTGGTAGGTTGGTAGGTTGGTAGGTTGGTAGGTTGGTAGGTTGGTAGGTTGGTAGGTTGGTAGGTTGGTAGGTTGGTAGGTTGGTAGGTTGGTAGGTTGGTAGGTTGGTAGGTTGGTAGGTTGGTAGGTTGGTAGGTTGGTAGGTTGGTAGGTTGGTAGGTAGGTTGGTAGGTTGGTAGGTTGGTAGGTTGGTAGGTTGGTAGGTTGGTAGGTTGGTAGGTTGGTAGGTTGGTAGGTTGGTAGGTTGGTAGGTTGGTAGGTTGGTAGGTTGGTAGGTTGGTAGGTTGGTAGGTTGGTAGGTTGGTAGGTTGGTAGGTTGGTAGGTTGGTAGGTTGGTAGGTTGGTAGGTTGGTAGGTTGGTAGGTTGGTAGGTGGTAGGTTGGTAGGTTGGTAGGTTGGTAGGTAGGTTGGTAGGTAGGTAGGTTGGTAGGTTGGTAGGTTGGTAGGTTGGTAGGTTGGTAGGTTGGTAGGTTGGTAGGTTGGTAGGTAGGAGGTTGGTAGGTAGGTTGGTAGGTTGGTAGGTTGGTAGGTTGGTAGGTTGGTAGGTTGGTAGGTTGGTAGGTTGGTAGGTTGGTAGGTGGTAGGTTGGTAGGTAGGTAGTTGGTAGGTTGGTAGGTTGGTAGGTTGGTAGGTAGGTAGGTAGGTAGGTAGGTAGGTTGGTAGGTTGGTAGGTTGGTAGGTTGGTAGGTTGGTAGGTTTAGGTAGGTAGGTAGGTTGGTAGGTTGGTAGGTTGGTAGGTTGGTAGGTTGGTAGGTTGGTAGGTTGGTAGGTTGGTAGGTTGGTAGGTTGGTAGGTGGTTGGTAGGTTGGTAGGTTGGTAGGTTGGTAGGTTGGTAGGTTGGTAGGTTGGTAGGTTGGTAGGGTTGGTAGGTTGGTAGGTTAGGTTGGTAGGTTGGTAGGTTGGTAGGTTGGTAGGTTGGTAGGTTGGTAGGTTGGTAGGTTGGTAGGTTGGTAGGTTGGTAGGTTGGTAGGTTGGTAGGTTGGTAGGTTGGTAGGTTGGTAGGTTGGTAGGTTGGTAGGTTGGTAGGTTGGTTGGTAGGTTGGTAGGTTGGTAGGTTGGTAGGTTGGTAGGTTGGTAGGTTGGTAGGTTGGTAGGTTGGTAGGTTGGTAGGTTGGTAGGTTGGTAGGTTGGTAGGTTGGTAGGTTGGTAGGTTGGTAGGAAGGTTGGTAGGTTGGTAGGTTGGTAGGTTGGTAGGTTGGTAGGTTGGTAGGTTGGTAGGTAGGTAGGTTGGTAGGTTGGTAGGTAGGTTGGTAGGTTGGTAGGTTGGTAGGTAGGTAGGTTGGTAGGTAGGTAGGTAGGTAGGTTGGTAGGTTGGTAGGTAGGAAGGTTGGTAGGTTGGTAGGTAGGAAGGTTGGTAGGTTGGTAGGTAGGAAGGTTGGTAGGTTGGTAGGTAGGAAGGTTGGTAGGTTGGTAGGTAGGTAGGTAGGTAGGGTAGGTAGGTAGGTAGGGTAGGTAGGTAGGTAGGTAGGTAGGTAGGTAGGTAGGTAGGTAGGTAGGTAGGTAGGTTGGTAGGTTGGTAGGTTGGTAGGTAGGTAGGTTGGTAGGTTGGTAGGTTGGTAGGTTGGTAGGTTGGTAGGTTGGTAGGTTGGTAGGTTGGTAGGTTGGTAGGTTGGTAGGTTGGTAGGTTGGTAGGTTGGTAGGTTGGTAGGTTGGTAGGTTGGTAGGTTGGTAGGTTGGTAGGTTGGTAGGTTGGTAGGTTGGTAGGTTGGTAGGTTGGTAGGTTGGTAGGTTGGTAGGTTGGTAGGTTGGTAGGTTGGTAGGTTGGTAGGTAGGAAGGTTGGTAGGTTGGTAGGTAGGAAGGTTGGTAGGTTGGTAGGTTGGTAGGTTGGTAGGTTGGTAGGTTGGTAGGTTGGTAGGTTGGTAGGTTGGTAGGTTGGTAGGTTGGTAGGTTGGTAGGTTGGTAGGTTGGTAGGTTGGTAGGTTGGTAGGTTGGTAGGTTGGTAGGTAGGTTGGTAGGTAGGTAGGTAGGTAGGTTGGTAGGTTGGTAGGTAGGTAGGTTGGTAGGTTGGTAGGTAGGAAGGTTGGTAGGTTGGTAGGTAGGAAGGTTGGTAGGTTGGTAGGTAGGAAGGTTGGTAGGTTGGTAGGTAGGTAGGTAGGTAGGTAGGTAGGTAGGTAGGTAGGTAGGTAGGTAGGTAGGTAGGTAGGTAGGTAGGGTAGGTAGGTAGGTTGGTAGGTTGGTAGGTTGGTAGGTTGGTAGGTTGGTAGGTTGGTAGGTTGGTAGGTTGGTAGGTTGGTAGGTTGGTAGGTTGGTAGGTTGGTAGGTTGGTAGGTTGGTAGGTTGGTAGGTTGGTAGGTTGGTAGGTTGGTAGGTAGGTGGTAGGTTGGTAGGTGGTAGGTTGGTAGGTAGGAAGGTTGGTAGGTTGGTAGGTTGGTAGGTAGGTAGGTAGGTTGGTAGGTTGGTAGGTTGGTAGGTTGGTAGGTTGGTAGGTAGGTAGGTAGGTAGGTAGGTAGGTTGGTAGGTAGGTAGGTAGGTAGGTAGGTAGGTAGGTAGGTAGGTAGGTAGGTAGGTAGGTAGGTAGGTGGTAGGTTGGTAGGTAGGTAGGTTGGTAGGTTGGTAGGTAGGTAGGTTGGTAGGTTGGTAGGTAGGTAGGTAGGTAGGTAGGTAGGTAGGTAGGTAGGTAGGTAGGTAGGTAGGTAGGTAGGTAGGTAGGTAGGTAGGTAGGTAGGTAGGTAGGTAGGTAGGTAGGTAGGTAGGTAGGTAGGTAGGTAGGTAGTAGGTAGGGTAGGTAGGTAGGTAGGTAGGTAGGTAGGTAGGTAGGTAGGTAGGTAGGTAGGTAGGTAGGTTGGTGGTAGGTTGGTAGGTAGGAAGGTTGGTAGGTTGGTAGGTTGGTAGGTTGGTAGGTTGGTAGGTTGGTAGGTAGGAAGGTTGGTAGGTTGGTAGGTTGGTAGGTTGGTAGGTTGGTAGGTTGGTAGGTTGGTAGGTAGGAAGGTTGGTAGGTTGGTAGGTTGGTAGGTTGGTAGGTTGGTAGGTTGGTAGGTTGGTAGGCAGTTATATTTTTAAATACTCTTTTATGCTTACTCGAATCCTGTTGAACTTTGCTGTGGGTTTTCTTGCTGCCATGCTTGAGCAAATACTTGTCTTGTCCTCCGTCCTCCGTCCTTCTCTTTCATTTTCTCTTTCATTTTCTCCATAGTTTCCTTCGCCTGATATATGAAACAAGACGTTAGCGTTAACTCGGGCTTCTCTTAGATCAAACACATTCAAGTTGGAAACCTGAAGACTCTTTATCCTTATAATGAAGTCGTTTATAAATACTAATATATACTAGCAATGCATATGCCTATCTTAAATGCGATCTGTATATTTCCCTCCTCCTCCCAACGCTCCGATCTCTGTCAGTCGTTGTGTCATGCAGTCTTTGTTTTCTCGCCCAAAGGACAATAAAGCCGGATCATTATTACCTGATTGACACGGTTTTCTTTGTTCTTTGTAGGGATTTATATCCCATATTACCCTGCTCATTACGAATGCAAGAGTCAATATACGGATATAGACCCGGGCTATATCTAGTTATTAACCTCGTTCTATTCCTCCCTCGGTCATCTATATGTGGGTATGAAACTTATAAATTTTCTACTACAAGCTTTTTATGAAGAAAGACATTATTTTGCCATAAATGCATGAACCTGGAATCGAACCCACAACCTTTCGCTTATCTACACAACACTTTACACTGTATACTACATAGCTATCTGATGGAATTTGTTGGACAAAAAATGGTTTTACCTCTTTTGATGAAGCTCATTAACATTACAGTATACAAATTGAAAAGCATTTGTTTATAGCATTCCCTCGTGGGAATAAAGGAACAATAATCTGAATAATGATGTCCTTTGGGACTAGTTTTTGTGTGAAAACCTTCTCAATCAGATAATAAGCCAGTTAATTACCTCGAACGTCGGCAATAAGCCTATACATCCCTCGGGCCTACGGCCCTCGGCATGTACACCTATTTCAAATAACGTTGTCGCGTTCAAAGCAACAAGCGTCAAGCCAAGACCGAAGTGAATGCTGGTTTTGTGTTGCCAATTATTTAAATCACAATTGTTTCTATTCTTGGCTTTCACCTACGTCATCGAAAATTTTCCCAGGACTTATATAGAACAAAACCTTCATAGGCCGAAAGAGCAGCCAAAACCATATATCTCAGCCGAAGTTTTAGTTAAAAGAAGTTTTAGATACGAAGATATGAGCGATCGCTTATGCTCATAAATTAGTTAAAATGTATGGGTCCGCCATGTTGGTGTCGCATCGAGCGACACCAACATGGCGGCCTAATCACGAAGACTGAAAATCATGTTTAATTGCAAATACTTCAAGTTTTCAATAGCTATTTTCATCAAAATAAAGTTACCCATCATCTACTAAGTTAAAATCGTATTATTTCAAACGAATTTTCCTATTTCTATGGCTTTTGAAAATGCGTGACTGTATTGCGTGACAGAATTTGACTCGCAATAAAACGAAAACCAAACATCTAAATTACAAAATTATTTTGGTAAGAATTTTCTTATAACGATATAAACAACATATCCAACAAACAGTTTTGTGAGGTGAGTAGTTTGGATTTTAGCTTTTTGATGACGTCATGTGAAAACCAAGAATAAGGACTAATTACAAAATGTGAACATTTCCACGTGCTTGTTTGCATATCACACTTCGTTCCATAGAAAATAGCTATAGGTCTGATTTAAATAATTTGCCAACACAAGACCAGTATGCACTTCGGTCTTGGCTTGACGCTTGTTGCTTTGAACGCGACAACGTTATTTGAAATAGGTGTATATGCCTTATTGCCTCCGTTCTCGGTAATTAACTCTTACTAACTCCAAAAACAGTGTGTTGTATAAGATTGAATGTAAGGATATCAAGTTTGTATATTATGGACAAACAGAAATTAAAGATCAATGGCTACTAAATTAGCAAAACAAGAGAGAGCTGTTTGTATTGAACAACGCGCCATCTTCAAAGGTAGCAGAACACGCAAACGAAACTGGTCAGCAGCTAAACTTCAAAGAAACAAGGTCGTCGAGACAGAAAAGAACAACCACCAAAGACTATTAATGGCATCCTGGCCGCATTCCATAAAAGACCCAAAAGCTAAGAATGACTATGTCAGGATTCAGTAAACATTAGGGCGGGGAATAAAATAGAACTCTCGCAGATCGATCTAGCACTGCGAGAGCGTATGACACATGAGCCGTCTGAAAATCAGGCTATCTAGCACTAGCTTGTGCTAGTAATTTAAATAGTATACGCATATGCGTATACTCATTACAACAATTAATATAGTTACACATAAGAAGATCCAAGTAAGGATCTACGTAAACGTCTGTAGTTTTTAAAACTATAAAAGCCAGAGACATCAAACTTGTGGTTAATAATATAGTTGACCGTTTCGTTGAAACAATGTAAAATTATAATATGTTATTTGTCTGTCAAGAAGAAGTTGAAGAACAAGAACAAGAACAAGAACAAGAACAAGAACAAGAACAAGAACAAGAACAAGAACAAGAACAAGAACAAGAACAAGAACAAGAACAAGAACAAGAACAAGAACAAGAACAAGAACAAGAACAAGAACAAGAACAAGAACAAGAACAAGAACAAGAACAAGAACAAGATTGTAAAGCGCATTGAGACTTCGGTGAAAAGCGCTATATAAGTACCCAGTTATTATATATTAGTTATTAAGAACAAGAACAAGAAGGAGAAGGAGAAGGAGAAGGAGAAGGAGAAGGAGAAGGAGAAGGAGAAGGAGAAGGAGAAGGAGAAGGAGAAGGAGAAGGAGAAGGAGAAGGAGAAGGAGAAGGAGAAGGAGAAGGAGAAGGAGAAGGAGAAGGAGAAGGAGAAGGAGAAGGAGAAGGAGAAGGAGAAGGAGAAGGAGAAGGAGAAGGAGAAGGAGAAGGAGAAGGAGAAGGAGAAGGAGAAGGAGAAGGAGAAGGAGAAGGAGAAGGAGAAGGAGAAGGAGAAGGAGAAGAAGGAGAAGAAGGAGAAGAATCTGACATGCTTCCTACTAGCCGCAACAAATTATAGAGGGTGGAACTAACTATGGTGTCGTCCCAATTACCTAGTGATCTCGACTGACAATTGTCACTCTCCTGTTGTATGCTGTGTGATTACTTTGTGACTAGTTTATTCATCTAAATGTTGCTGTTATCGTAGTAATTAATTAGAAAATAAACTTACTTCTGGAGTTGTTACATTCTCTGTTAGGTTGCCCTGATGTCTTTTAGCTGCTACGTCGTGAACGAGCAGCAATATAAGAGCTATCGGCGGCAGCCTGACGCTCCACATGATTGATATCAACTGAATGTCTGAAATATATGGAAACAAGTAATGTGAATTACTTTTCAAAAATAGAAAGGAAGGACGAAAATAACAATACAAACCTTTGCTCTGCAGATGGCTAAGACAACAGTGGAGTCTTGTTGTACCTTTTCACTCTGTAATATCTTGGGATTACATCATATCATCCTTTAGTAATGACATTACCAGATTCGTGGTAACACGACTGGTTTATCTCGTGGTTTTAAACGCTTAATAGAATATTGGAGTTTATATTTTTTTATACCTTACGATTTTTTATACTGGTGACCATGCATTTCAAATCGGTCATTTTTATTATATAACCATCTATATAACCAAAAGTCTATATTGGACAATCCAAAGTAACTGTGATTTCCAAAACATCATTTCAATTTTCATCATTTAGAAAAATAAAAAAGAATCAGAATGAGAAACAAATCACGCGATATCATTGCAAGATCTGATTCCAATAATAATAATAATTTATTTATATAGCGCTATATCTGACTCGAGGCTAACCCTGTACAAATGCGTCTGATGTCAATATAAGTACAGAGTTTTACAACGGGATCTGTGAACGCGAAAAGGGACTATTGTTATATTCCTAAACTCCAAAAGACAATGACCGTCATTCACGAACAGTAGCTTAATCCTAGTGCTAGATTTTCACGATACTATTTCTATAGAAATAGAAGTGTTTAATTTATCCGGTGACGTCATCAGAACCTCCCTCGTCGGTGAAAGCCTGGAACTAGGCTGGAAATAAATGTTGGTCTTGATGCCTTATTTCAATTGACTACGATTCATAAAATTGTAATTCTATTCAAACTCATTTGCATATACTAAATTATGCATGCAAGTCATTATAAAGTCCCAAGGGAATAGACGCTAATATATAAACCACTCCTTGAGTAAGCACGGTCACTTAGGCGGCAAACACGAAACCAACATAACAAGCTTCGAAGTTTCTTGGCCAGAAATCACCGAACACAGATCGCTAATCCTTCTTCCATCTTCATGGCTGACCAGAATCCAGCACCAGCACAACCGGGTGTAGTTCAACAAGCAATAAATGATTTAAACGTTGCCCCTGCTCCGGCCCAAGTTCCAGCTCAAGCTGCCGGTCAAGACGCCAATGCTGCTGGTCAAGATCAAGCCGCTAATGCTGCTGCCGACGGCGAGGTATGGTAGACTCTATGGTTTATTTAATACTTCATGTAATGCTTCGGTTTTTTGGCGGTTCTTCGTAATTGTATCCAGAATTTTGATCTGGGATAGCCATTCTGTGCTACAGTCCAATCGAACGTCAAACATAGTGTTTGTAAAACGTGGTAAATGGATTTAGTCAAGATATATTGTCCAAAAAAACAAGAGGAACGGTTAGGCTGCTCGCGATCTACAGATTGGTTCTTGTAACGTGGTATATTAGCAGGGAATTTGGCAGTTTTTTGTTGTAGCCGACCAGAATTTGAATTTATAATTAAAGTGTTGCCTGCCCTTGGGACTGAAACCATGTATCCTTTTGTTTTGCATTTATAATATACCTATAATGAGATCTGTGCCTATGTTTGGCTTAGGGCCTTTTTGCAGAGAAGGGTTTTTTAAAGCGCGTGGACTTTAAGAGTCCGTTTATAGGGAGCGTTTCTGTGCCTCTGATTGGCTATGGGCCCTTTTCAGAGAAGAGGTAAGCTCTGTGGACTTTAGGGGTCCGTTTATAGAGAGCGTTTGTGTGCCTCTGATTGGCTTCGGGCCCTTTTCAGAGAAGAGGTAAGCTCTGTGGACTTTAGGGGTCCGTTTATAGAGAGCGTTTGTGTGCCTCTGATTGGCTTCGGGCCCTTTTCAGAGAAGAGGTAAGCTCTGTGGACTTTAGGGGCCGTTTATAGAGAGCGTTTGTGTGCCTCTGATTGGCTTCGGGCCCTTTTCAGAGAAGACTTCAGCTCTGTGGACTTTAGGGGTCTGTTTATAGAGAACGTTTATGTGAATCTGTTGGGTTTAGGGCCTTAGAGAAGAGTTAAGCTCTGTGGACCTTGGGGGTCTAGCGAAGTAAACTTTGAGGAAAAGTATAAGTAGAGGCATGTGTACGTGATGAGAGGTGGCTGTATGCATAACAGCGTGGTTATTAATTATTATTTTCAGGTCCAGCCTCCTGACCCGATGATGGCCATTCAGAATAGATTGGCGAAACTTGAGGAGGAGAAAAACCACCAATCCGCGGATGTAATCCTGACCCGCATCAGGATTCTGCTCAACAAGACGGATGCCACATTTAATAAAGACGAAGCTTTTGATTTGTTGATTGAAGTGAAAGCGGCAGCAGCCACAGAGAAACATAAGGACCTCCCACACTACCAAGCAGTGTTTATGGCGATGAGGCAAAAGGTGGCAGTACCGGCGAGTCAGTTCAGAAAATACCTAGCTGCTCTCCTGGGAGATAAACACCAAGAGAAGGTACTAGATATCTTGTCCAAGGTGGATAAGGGCCTAAAGCTGGATGGAGAGTTAGCGGGGCGTCACAGTCGACAACAAGAACCCAGGCAGAGCGGGTCGTCGAAGAGGAGCATGCGTTGCTTTTATTGTGACGCAGTAGGCCATCTACAGAATAGATGTTTCAAAAGGAAACGGGATTTAGATCGTGCGGGACACGATCCCGACGAACCCGAAGACAGAAAGCCGCGTCGACACGATCGCAGGGCTTGAGTGGAAATCTCGTCATAAGACGTGTATTGAGTAATTAACTATTTATTTTTTGTTATATTTTGGCTTGTTTGGACGCTACCAGATGTATTGAATTTAATTAAAAAAGAAAGAAAGTTAATTGTCGTAATCGAATGGAAATAATTTCGTTTTTCCCTGGATCTCGGTTGGGAACAGCAACCCGCACGGACATATCGTCTCATCGAATGTCACGTGTTCGTTCCGTTCGCGGACGTTGGGGATGCTGTCTCCTGACTGGGGCTCTAGCCTTAACCCGGGTGTTTAAAACTAGTTTTATTGGGTCTTGTTCCTTTCATGTGGGTGAAATCTTGTCTTGGCTTATATATTTTTTTTTTGTTTTTTTTGTTTAGAAGCCCCGTAAAAGAAAGAAGTATATACAACGTTTACAATACCCCTTCATGGGAGACACAAGCTGTTTTTCACCCTGTTCATGATCAGAAGGAAAACGAAACAAGGCGTGTTAGATGGGTTAGGGCAAACGGGAGCCCCAGTCAGGAGACAGTGTTTTCGCGAACACACATTCACGAGGTGCTTGACAATCATCAACCACCTTTGCTCGAGGTTTTGGGTTTCCGGGATCCCGATCAGTTTTTAGCGGGGGAGATTCACAGGCATCCCGAAGTATGGTCGGAAATCCTTAAGGGACATCAATACAAAGACATGATCCTTGATTGGCTGCGCAACGGCGTAGACGTGACGGATTTTTCCACACGATTTAAGGGAGTGTTCAGAGGCACACATTATGACACCGTGTTCCCTCCACCAACCGTGCTCAAAAACCTGCAAAATTGCAAGAAATTCACCATGTTCATCACAAATACCTTGGGGGAAAGAATAAAAGCCGGAGCAGTTGGAGTGTGGGGAAGGGTTGAGAAGAAACAGAACCGCCGCATCTGGTGCTTCCTCTCACAGTAGAACCCACAAAACCCAGGCTATGTTTAGACGCGCGGTTTCTAAATATGTGGATGAAGGATTGCCCGTTTAGTTTGGATCGTTTAACTGACATCAAATCCTACGTATATAAGGGATCGTTTATGACAAAATGTGACGACAAATCGGGCTATGACCACGTGCTGTTAAGTGAGTCGTCCCAGCAATATTTTGGTTTTGAATGGGCAGGCTGGTGGCTAGTGTCCAAAACCCTCCCATTTGGGTGGAAAGAATCAGCTTTCATCTACCAGACCCTGGGTGCGGCTGTCGCTAGTTTCTTCCGAAACATTGGTATTCCATGCTCCATTTATATAGATGATAGATTAACAGGAGAGCTCATAACACACTCAGGTCCATGGTCGGTCCCAGTGGAACAACGCACACAGCAGTTCAGCCTACGCGCTTCCCAGGCAGCTATTTATTTGGTATGCGACGTCCTAGTCAGCTTGGGATATTTTCTCGGCTTTTCCAAGTGCGTGTTAACACCCGTAAAACAGCTGGAATATTTGGGTTTTCTAGTAGATTCAGAGCTACAAGCCTTTAGCATTCCACTACCCAAAGTGGTCAAATTTGCCGAGCTTCGAGAAGCAATTCTCCGTAGACAGAAAACGGTACCCATGAAAACTCTGCAAAGATTCCAGGGCAAGTGCATCTCATTTTCTATCGCAGTTCCAGCGGCCAAGCTGTACATCAGAAATATTTGCGCAGCCATTGCTTCAGCGCACGACAGCCTAGAAGTTAAGATGACTAAGCCTTTAATAGAGGAGGTGTCACACTGGAGGTTCCTGGACAGTTGGACCGGACATGTTCCTTGGAGAAACGAGAAACATTGGCAGATGACTATAACGAGTGACGCCTCAGGTTCAGGATGGGGTGGGGTGATCCACTTGCCCAAGAAGGAGTTACAGTTAAGAGACTACTGGAATCACAAGGAAATCTCTCTCAACATTTCGACCAAGGAGACTTTGGCCTTGGCAAGAATCCTCCAGGCCACGCCGGAGCAGGTGCGGGACTGCAGAATCGATGCGTATACTGACAGCCAGGTCCTGATTGACACGTGGAATAGAGAAGGGAGTAAAAGCCCAGAATTAACGGAAGCCATAAAGGAACTTTTCAATGTGGTTTCCCAAAGAAACCTGCACTTGGCTTTGCAGCATATCCCAACCCAGTTGAATAAGGCAGATATGCCATCAAGATGTCTATCCAAATTGGATTCTATGCTGTCTCCCAAAGCATGGGCACGAGTACAATCCAACTTTGGGGGAATCCGAGGTCACTCGGTTGATTTGATGGCGCTCGACACCAACGCCCAACAAGATTTCTCTGGTCAACCTCTACCACACTTTACTCCTTTCCCAACGCCAGAGTCGGCAGGTGTTAATCTGTTTGCGCAGTCTCCACAGACCGCGCCAGCAGTGTGGGACAACCCGTATGTTTTCCCACCCTTCAATCTCGTGGGCCCGGTCCTCAGATTTCTGCTGCCTTTCCATATTCCGTTCACAATCATGGTACCCGCACCATCTCCAAAACCAGTTTGGTGGCCAATCCTGAAAGCCGTTTCACATGATTTTTCTAATTTGGGTACCAAAAGCGACAACTCCACAATTTTGTCCCCCTCCAAGCAAGGCATGAGGCCATCGCCATGCCCCACTGACATTTGGATGTTCAGGGTTTACGGTGCATAACGCATCCACGCGGATAATCTATGTTTCCTTGTGTCAACCTACAGCCACTTCCATACGTGCCAAAGTTATTCCAGCCTTCAGTAGCATGCCCGTCTTGCCTCCACCCAAACGATGAAACATTCAATTTCTGTCAAAGATGTGGCTACAAAAGAAAACGAATGATGACCGAACCGTCTCCACCGCTAAAGAAGCTCAAATTCTCGGTGAATGAGGATGAGATAGAACAACGCATTTCTGTGTTATCAAAGTCTAGAAGCGATTTGCCGTACGCCAGACAAAAGTCATCTTTAGAGGCAGAGTTGACCGCGTTCTTGGCCCAGCTCAACTTCCCCAAAGATATTCCTTCGTGTCGTCCCCCGGAGATTATCAAATTTCTTGTGTGGAAGGATAAAACGGGGAGGACAAAAGTACACAACGCTCAATGTAGTTTTCTTGGACACAAAGGCCCCTCGAACTGCGCGTGTGCAATACGCTTGGCTTTTGGAACAGTTGACTCTATGATAGGAAAATTAAGAGCTATTTTCTCACAGAATAATAGAGTAGGCGAGTGGGATCCCATGCTAGGCATCGGCAATCCCGCAAGCGGTTTGGTTATCAAGCAATATTTGTCTAGCGTAAGGTCAGAACAATTACAGGCTAGGGCGACCCCCTCACAAGCAAAACCTCTGCTTTTTGCCCCACCTTGAGGTTTTAAGCAAGTTCGTACATGTAGGTCTGGATGAACCCTGTTTGACACCACCTCAGATCTTTATATTCGCAAGAGATCAAGCATTCTTCAAGGCGTTATTCTTTTCCGGCGATAGGGCGTCGGGCCTTGCTCAGGTTAAAACGTCTGAAATACTGCGTCTGCCTGACAACTCGGGTTTCTTATTTAACCACATATGGACTAAAACCCTGCGCAACGGCGATACAAATGTTTTTGCCTTCAAAAGGGGTTCAAACAAACTTGTTTGTCCAGTCGCTGGCATAGAGTTGTACTTTAAGATTGCTGCTGCTATTAATATTGATATAAGTAAAGGCTTCCTGTTTCGAGCGATAACAAAGGAGGGAAAAGTATCCCAACAGCAATTTAGCGCCACCGCGGCTCAAGCTAGGCTGAAAGAATATAGCCAAAAGCTAAAAGCACAATGGCAAGACCAGCATTTCACGTTGCATAGTTTTAGGGGAGGGGCGGCTGTCTCCCTCGCAATGGCGAATGTCCCGCTGCACGAAATAATGGACCATGTCGGGTGGAAAACTAGTACGCAGGCCATGCACTACATAAGATTACGTGAAGTATTAAATCCAGCAGGACCCGCAGCGAAGTTAGCCGATTTAGACCCCGCCTCCTTCGCGCACTTCTTCCAGCGGAATAACCTCGAGGGTTTCACCCCAGCCTTTCCTTCTCGCACGTAGAGCGTCTTGGTACCTTTAAGTAAGTTTTTATACACTCAATAGTTTAGGAAAGCAGTAAATATAATTCGCATTCAAGCTTTGACGTGCCTCAGTGCCTTGATATCAGGGTGAAGGAAGAGAGAGAAGGAGATGGGGGGGTGGGGGTGGTGTTGTAAGGTTTGGAAGACTTAGAAGACTTGGGGTGCCTCTTTTAGGTGAAGGTCTGTAGTATAACAGATCAAAGGATAGTTGTCTGGCGAAAGCGGAGGGTTGCTCCCATATCTTAACCAACAACAATGACAGCAGGAATAATATAGTACTATTCAAACTCATTTGCATATACTAAATTATGCATACAAGTCATTATAAAGTCCCAAGGGAATAGACGCTAATATATAAACCACTCCTTGAGTAAGCACGGTCACTTAGGCGGCAAACACGAAACCAACATAACAAGCTTCGAAACCCACCCCCCCTGCCCTTACGATCTGTGTTCGGTGGCTGCTACACGAACGAAAAAACTTCACCTTACCACAACGACTCTCCGCTTCGCCCCTGGCTACAGCGGAGGGTTGCTCCCATATCTTAACCAACAACAATGACAGCAGGAATAATATAGTACTATTTTTCTAAAGGATTAGAGCAAGCCCCAAGTTCAGTGGTCAAAGAATGTAGGTGTGGTAAAAGAATGTGGAGTGCGGACTGGATTATAATCAGTTATTAACCACAATGCTTTGCGTTGAAAATTCGAGATTTTGACCCCCGCGTACGCACGGATTATGATCTGCTGTCTCTGCTTCGCTTACTCAGGAGTCGCTACGCTCATCAGCTGTTCCACAGAAAGACATTACACCGGTAATTAACTCCGCGTATAGTTCAATAAGTGCCTCAAATCAAGATAAACAGAAAGAAGGTCAAACCGAAACAATACCGGACTACATCCATATGCAAAAACATCTCACACAAATCAGCACCCTACTGTTCTCACTAGCTAAAAAGGCAGCACTCCCTTCCCATTTAGCTGGCCCGCGAAGGTCCAAGGTCCAAGGTCGTCAGCGCATTTTGAACTAAAAAGCGGCTGACCTTAATAGGTTACTTCCCATTGGGTATACTGAGTATATCAGTTGTATTAGTAGAGACCTTGACACTCATTGTCCAATCAAACGGCTCTTTCAATACGACACAGCACGGTACCGTAACTTTCCCACCCATACAGCTAAAACGACTATTAGATCATGTAATCAGTTGAGTTTTTACCCACGAAGGACGAAGGAACTCGTAACTCAGAGAGCGGTAAATAATGTGTAAGTTTTTGACTTTATTCACATGGTAAAACACTTCATAAACAAAAGAGAAAACCGTGATCCGTGAATTTGCAAGAAAGACGTGCGTGAAATGGCTTAAATGATTTTAGTCGTAAATTTACGAAAAAATGGCACGTGAAGCGTGATCACAACCCCCCTTTGCTACCCTATGTCGCTTTAGTTACAGTAACACTATATTCTCGCTTTGTTCTAGTTGAACCACACACCAGATCATCACACAATCACATCACAAAGTCACACAGCAACACAATATAGTCGTCAGGAACATGCACTTAATGTAAGTGTCCACGAATGACCACGAGTAGAGTACGAGTAGAGTACGAGTAGAGTACGAGTAGAGTACGAGTAGAGTACGAGTAGAGTACGAGTAGAAAACGAGTGAGTACGAATAATGACGAGTCAAAATTCAGTGCCAAAACTAATGAATGCGAGTTCATATAGACATTGAGAAAAATCTTCGCAAAATGAGGCACATTAACGATAAATAGCGAGAGGTAAGATGACACGTTGAACTGAATGGCAACTGTTGTGAACATTTTAGTTCAGTAAAACAAACAAGAAATTCAGTGATTTTTTCTAGATAGAAAAAAAAAGTCGCGGATAGAAAACAACAACAAAGTAACAGGCGTCACTGGAGCTAATAAAATGTCACGTGTCTGTACAATGCGCACGAACTGGCATCCGTTATTAGCCGTACAGGAAGGAAGCCCGAGTAAAAAGTCGTGAATAGAAAAAAATTGTCGCGAATACAACAACAAAGTCGCCAAAAACTAGACGCTTTACAAGCGTTCACTCGCTCGTGCCCTGGTGCGATTGAGTACTGGGATGCACTGCAGCATGAAAGACGTATACTTATGGGCCTCCACCTTCCATTCGTGAGGGAGCTGTGAACTGAGAACGAATAGATCAGGAACGATGGTCGCTACGTAGCGACTACAATACAATAGTTACAAATACAATGAACAATTATTCCCCGAAGTGGAGGTGAGTAGTGGTGGATATTTACCGAGCTGCAAGTCCTCGAGCGGCAAGGTAAATATTCACCACTACTCACCGACACTGAGGGGGATAATTGTTTTAGTATTTACCAAATCAGTTGGATAAAAAATGGCACTTTATTAAACAAATAAATCCGGAGACTGTAGCGAAACGAGACGCCATTTTGAATCTCGTCCCAAAACAGTGCCGGAATAGTGTATTATTCTTGTATCTACTACTTGCTCTCTACATTCGTGCTCGTAGGCTTAGATCGTGCAATAAAGACCTGCTTGAGATCTTTACGTGAGTGAATTTGACAGCTGAACTTGCCCCTTGACCTCCGGTGCTTCCTGATTGGTTTGTGATTTGTAATATATCTCTCTTATTGTATTCTTAACTTTATTATTTAATTAGATTATTATATACTGCATGTTCGTATTTTGAACAAGCTTCGCGCTCTTGGACGACACGTGTCTAAATATAAACTATTGTATTATTGTATTGTATTCCCAGTCTCACTCGATTGCAGATTCGCGACGCCGAACAAAAGTCACTCGAATGAGTGAATGTGTCTACTGCTAGTTATAAATGTCAAAATATGCTATGTGAGAAGAGTTCCCATATACACTGTATTGGCGAAACGTCTAGGCAAACGCGATCTCTGTCACGGTACGTGGCAAAATGGCCGTAATTCGTAAGAGTTAGTTACCGAGAACGAAGGCATTAAGCTATATACAGCCCGAGGGCCGAAGGCCCGAGGGCTGTATATAGCTTAATGCCGACGTGCGAGGTAACTAACAGACTTAGTTCCCAATTCACGTGGTTTTCGCAAAATACCAACAGACCCAAAGGAGGTTGGAGGACGAACAATAGAATACCTATATCCTGAGAATTATGTACAATTCTTTCTTTCTTTGTTGTGTGTTGTCTAATTGAAGGCTTTGTAATCGGGCGTTTTTCTCGGTTGGGCGGAAAAAACATTCATCCCTCAAAAAAACCTTTCATATGAAAGCATGCAATCTGAATTTGAATAGTTACTATCTGATAAATATTCAGAATATAGTAGTTTCAATTTTTCACTTCATTTGCAACTATGGCGAGTAGCGACGGAGACATTTTTGTACCGGACTTCCCAGACTTCGATATTAGCGATATCCAGCTGCTCGATTTGGAGTTACCTACATGTAGTACTTCTGCTACGGTACCTAGTACTACTGCTACGGTAGTTACCGAGGATGGCAATTGATCAAAAAGGGGAAACAAAAGAAACATCAGAGCGATTTCTGATATTGAGCTTGCCAAAAGAAATGAAGCTAGAATCCCAGAAGGGACAAAATGGAGTACATCTTGGTGTGTTCGAACTTGGATTGAATGGGCCGAAGAGCGCACAGAGACCAATACCACTTCCACTTCTGATTTATATTATATTTAGTTATGAATTGAATCGGCTCATTATGAATTCACCGGGCTATATGTGTTTGACCCGGGTCAACGCATATAGCCCGATGAATTCATAATGAGCTATATTCAATTCAATTCACCAACCCGCTCTTTTCCCTGCTGAATATCAAATCCCTCCCCGGGCTTTTAATGACTCTATTGTTCAACCGGTCTATATAATAGATAATTCCCTATGAATAACAAAGAAAACCAAGTGAATTGGGAACTAAGTGGAATTAGTTCCCGGCTTTTCTCTTTCTTTTGTTAACATTACGGACGGACTGTTGTGAATAAATATCGTATAATTAATTTAGCATGTGGATGACCTTTTGACATAACATGTATCTCGTTCTGTTTTGTGTTTGCAAACGTTTTTTAACCATCCGAAAGTAACGGCTACCCGAAAGTAACGGCTACCCGAAAGTAACGGCTACCCGAAATTTAGTAACGGCTACCCGAAGGTAACGGCTACCCGAAAGTTAACGGCTACCCGAAAGTAACGGCTACCCGAAAGTTGACGGCTACTCGAAAGTAACGGCACAGGGAGCCCAAGCTCATTATTACGAAAAATCTTGAAATACGGAGGGATGTTTTAAAGCCACATACATTTACTGTAAATATGCAAATTAAACAACGGTCTTCAAAGATAATGAGCTTGGGCTCCCTGTGGTAACGGCTATCCGAAAGCCCGGCTACCCGAAAGTAACGGCTACCCGAAAGTAACGGCTACTCGAAAGTAACGGCTATACCCGAAAGTAGCGGCCCCTTTGGCCTGCTAAATTCGAAAGTAACGGGGGCCGTTATTATCGGAATTCTACGGTATTACTTTATCAATATACATGTTATATATATAGTGACATTTCACTAATTTCGACAAACATGAAGTATCTTCCGGTAAACTCGATGACATACTGTCTACAGCTGGTTCTCAGCAGTAGACACAAAATCAAAGTCGCGAATACAAAAACAAAGTCGCGGATACAAAAAAAAGTCCTAATACAAAAACAAAGTCGCGAATACAAAAACAAAGTCGCGGATACAAAAAAAAGTCCTAATAGAAAAACAAAGTCGCGAATACAAAAACAAAGTCGCGAATACAAAAACAAAGTCGCGAATACAAAAACAAAGTCGCGGATACAAAAAAAAGTCCTAATAGAAAACGGAAAGCTCCAGTGACGCCTGATTTTTTTTTACCTATAAAAGGTCACGTGTCTGTTTGAAAAGAAAAGAAAAGTCGTGAAAACAAAGTCGCGGATACAAAAAAAACAAAAGAGAAAGTGAGAAATCTCCAGTGACGCCTGCAATTTTTTTTATTTACTAATAATTAAAAGGTCACGTGTCTGTACAATGCGCACGAACTGGTACCGAGTCATAATACTCAACACTGCGTGAATGGACGTCAAGCTGGAGAAGACAACGAAAAACGAATTTAAAATCACATTTTTATTGAGGATACCTCGAGTTTCAAGCCACACAACCAACCATTTAGAGCCCCTCTGTCTATCAGCCGAGCATGTAGCTTATTGCTGGAGTAAAACCGATCTGAAACGAGTAAAATGTCCGGGATTATTGGAGGACAGATGGACAAGTCGCGGTCAAGGTCTTTTGAATCTTTAAACTCCAAGGTAATAATACACTTCTTGTCGGTGTATTCTAGTGTTTAGAGTGAGTAGATAGAGTGTATAGAAGGCTGTGGTAGTACGTGTACGTAGTGCTTGAATGCGTCTGGTATGACGGGCGGCTGCAATAAGGAATAAGGAATGAAAACATTGTGTTTTTGTAAGTACGTCTAAAGGATTCATGGACGAACACTGACATCCATTGCATTTATTTATGTCTTTTTGAAAGCTGATTCTCTGACACGATTAAACGCTAGCAATTCGTTCATTTAGGACGATAAAGACTTGGTCTTCATCGACGTTAAATATCCCTTTGAAGTTAGTTTAATGTGAAGGTTTTTTCCTCCCTTAGTGTCACGGAATGAATGAATACAAATTTAAGCTTACACCGTTTTTGTTTACTGTAAAAACATTGATCAGCGATCTTTCATCACAAGTCAAATTCTCTCATTGTTTCTTGTTATTTTTCTTGAAAACAAGGAATCTCTCCTTGTAAATATCATAATCATGTGTACAGTGTACATGTATGTATAAATTTATTTTACCATTTTATTGAGCCGAAGAGGGTTTCATTAAGGTTTCAAAGCACTTCATTTAAGCTTAAGTTATAAATGATTCACTTTCATATATTGTACATTGTGATGTATTAATATGTTATTTATGCGCTGTATATATTACCATCTTGCAAAGAACAACAGATTCTATTCCCATATATTCACAAGACAATGAATAATTGCTATCAACACTTGTCTATTGAAATTGAAACCTTCTAGTTTTTCTTTTGCTTTCCAATCCTGATTTCCCATTTTCTTCTTTCTTCCCCTTTTTATTGTAAGTAATTTTTGCTACGCATCATCCAAGACCCATGACAATATTGTGGGTTAAGTTTCGGCAAAATTTTGGATACCATATGTTGCCACCCCTCGTCGCTGTCTCTGTGACAACATTGCCAATATGTATGTACATGTATACAGTATGTATATTGTCTGTACCAACCAATGGCGATTGCCATTGTGTGTCTTTGGATATACTAATAACGGACAGGCTACATGTACATACATTTTTGAAAATGAAGGTTTACACAGCAATAAATACACAATATTCCTCAGGAGAAAAATATGCCTGGCTTTAATAATAGATGCGTGTTTGCTTAGAGAGAGCTAGTGGACGACTGTACATGTATACACATTAAGGCCAATTTACATGGTACAACTTTTACCTACAACCATCACATATAACTTGCTCACAACATGTTTACAACATGAGTTGTGTCGTCTAATTAATCAACCCTACCAACTTTTGTACTAATCCTAAGTCATGTTGTAAGCTAACTAGTTGTATGCGATGGTTGTAGGCAAAAAGTTATACTGTGCAAATCAGCTTTTATCCAAATATTTTTTTTACATACACGTGTGTAACCACAGAGGTCTTCTGCAATGTGACATCAATTTTTTTTAAAGAAGTGGTTAGATCGTCATTCTAATTAATGATCTGAGCTAATGAAATACTGATGATGGTTTGGGAGATAATGAATTATACAACTGATAACACTAATGAATAGTTGTACATTGAAATGACTATATCACTCAGACATAGATGGTGATACGTTGTAGCTAGATTCTATATACAGGCTAAAAAATTCAAGAGATTTGATTGGTGGAGAGCAGTGGTATTTCAGTGTACAATTTCACATGTGGGTAGATACATTGTAGCTAGATTCTTATAATATACAGACTAAAAAAATTCAAGAGATTTGATTGGTCGAGAGCAGTGGTATTTCAGTACATACAATTGCCCTATTTCACTATGACGTCAAATCAAAACAATCTATTGTTTAAACGCTAAGGATCATGGTCGTTAGAGGGGGACAAAACAGCAACAACACAAAGGATTTCCCAAATAAATGTATTTTACAGATGGTCTGAAAGCGATAAAAGTCACCAAACACAGTAAATATTGTGGGAAAAGTATCGTTACATATCATATCTGGAAACTAGCCAATTTCAAATAAAACGAACCTCAACAGAGCAGATTTAGTTCAAATTTCTATTGTTCTTCACGATTCTGTCCCCCTTATAAACAAGCCATTACGTCATAATTATGGTATAGGGCAATTTCACATGTGAGTAGTACTGTTGCAGTTTGTGATAAACAAGAAACCTGAAGGACTTTCTTCATGAATGCTCTCGAAATCTAAAATACTTCAGAACTAGAAACAAATCCAAATAGTTATACATTTAGTATACCATTTGTCGCCTGTAAAAAAAACTACTACCCATGGCCATACACAGGCACACACATGTACATGTATGTATGTAAGTACTGTACTTACAATGTATATAGAGTCGTTTTCATATGAATGTGAAGTAGTTACATTGTATGGTATAAAGTTATTAAAAATAAAATAAAATAATTAAAAAAAGGTTCATGCCATGTGGTGATTGTGCCGTGTGGTGACAGTGCCGTGTCCTGAAGCATTCTGATTGGTTGAGCAATGATTTTACGCGCTGTGATTGGTTGAATAGATGTCTTCGATTCCGTACTGTGACCGTAACTCTGTGCCGTAGGGTTCCCACTCATACGAAAACGAATGCAGTTTTCTCATTACTAGCTGGCAACCAGTAGTACTACATGTATAAAGGTCGTACATGTCATCAATCAAGTCAAAAGTAACCATCTGTTGTGGCTATAATGTTGTGTTGTGAAAATCTAACACTAAGAATGTTGTATTTCATTGTACTGATATAATCAAGAGGTATCGTGCCGGTCACTGACGATTGTCGACAGACTCCTAAAAAGTAAACTACTTTTCTCTCCCAAAAGGAATTAATTGATTTATAGTTTTCATGTTCTAAATTTCATTTGAAGGTTAATTAATAAAATTAAAATTAAAAAAGGAATGCAAAAAAAATTAAAATAATGATCATCACCATTTTATTTGATAGATTTTGATTTAGAAATTTATCTAAAATACTTGTCACCTAATTGTATGATTCTAAACTTCCTTACCTCATTTTCTACTCTAAAGTCAAAACATTTGTTATCAGGCAATATATCAACCCACACATGTATCTCTTAACTAATCAAGTTTGTAGTAAATTATTCAACATTTTCTTATTTCCTATCATAATAATAGGAACATACTAGAATACAATAAATATTGGTGGAATTTCCAAGTGAACATTTTGACTCCTTGTCGTGAGTGTAAAGGATGTGCCAAGACTGTTGGAAACACGTGTTGAAAGTTCATTTACTGTCTGTCTGTCAGCCTGTCTGTCTGTCTGTCTGTCAATCATATGGGCTATCATATGACATCTTGATTTTATTGCCAACTACTGTACGCGAACTACTGGTAGAAATCGCTGACTGTGGAAGATATAATCAAAGAACAATCTAAGTTTCCACATAGCTAGAAATTATCCTAAAAATGCTTAGGAAATATCTTGGTAATGATCAAGTGTTTCATGTGCCATTATTGTCAGATTTTTTTTGCAGATTTTTTTTGTACACTGTACATGTCAATCCTGTACATGACAGACCTGACAGTTGTTGGACTATTGGACATTGTTTCATTGAATTATTTATTCCCTTTAGGAGCTTATCCGCAGTGTTTAGCGCGAGCCAGTAAAATTATTGTTGTAGTAATTTGTTTACATTTGATGAATTGCCTTGTAGGCTCGCATGGAAACGACGTTTGGCCCTTCAGCCTATGCTCCTATTACGACCATCAAGAGAGGTATGTGACTCAGTAACTGAACATGATCTCAGTATATACATACAATGTACAGTTAGAGAAATAGCCGGAATAAAGTAGCTTGATAGTTTGAAGTGAACAAATTTGCGAGTTATCTTACTTCACAATTAAATGGTCAATATTTGGGTTTTATACATCAAAACCATAGATTCAATCTCATACTCTTATACATTGCTAATAACGTCAAGCTAAGTTTAAGTTTTGGACCTACATGTAGAAGTCTAACACTCCCGTGAATGACTACTGAGCATTGTCCAAAGTTGTTCATATTTGATCACATGCAATCGTACATGTACATGTAAATATCAGAGATTACCTCAAGGCTGTGATATAACCCGAGTTGTGATTCTTTGTCTGGCTATTTCTACCCATGGTACTCGACAAACTGTCTAGATCGCTGTATCCTCTATTTACAAAGTGAAACAAACAAACTGTGTCGCAGTGTAACAATGTACATGTACATAACAACTGTCTAGATTAATATTGTTGTGCTCCGTGTAACTACATGTAGTTTGTAATAACAAACACCGTACTTATCTATATTTTATTTGTTTGCACAAACTTTTGTTGCTATTTATATTCTGAATGTAATTTACATGTACATGTATAATGTAGATAATTTCGTTTATTAAGGTTACAATTTATTGTACCTCTCGAATTCACTACCAAAAATACATGTACAATGTACACACTGTACCTGTGAAGTACAATGTACATGTAACATGTATACATTGTACAATGTGTTTCTAGTAAAAATAAGTGTAGAAATTTAATTATCTCCAATTAATTACACATAGTATTACCATATACTCATATTATAAACACTGCATGCAGTTTATCGATCATCACATGATGACGTTTGGCGTGTGGCTGTTTGTCAAGGGTCAAAAGCTGGCTAAGGATCATGTACAGCTAATATAAGGTGTTGAGAGTCAAAAATATGACTTAGTTCTATGGATACGTCTAGTACTTACTAACTTTATAAATAAAAAATACAAATTTTATAATTTAATTAATTGATACATTAATGATTAATTAATGACAGTATTCATAAGTTATGTTTTCAGTCTTGTCATAATCAATGATTTCCTGTGATTGCGCACAATAAAATGTAGAAACTTGACTTCTGACAAGTAAATAATAATAATAATAATAGTAATATACATGAAAAAAATACTCGATTCTGATTGGCTTAGAGCAGTGCAGTTGAAAAGTTACTTTTTTTTTCATGAATATTATTAATTGGTAATCATACGATTTCTCGTTCAATTTGGAATAATTTGCACTCGTGTGTTTTTCAAAGATCAAGAGCTCAAATTGCACTCGCCCTACTGGCTCGTGCAATTTTGATACTCTTTGAAAAACACACTTGTGCAAATTATTTCCAAATTGAACTCGAAACCGTATGATTACCTCTACTATAGTAATATATAATATAATAATAATAATAATAATAATAATAATAATAATAATAATAGTAATAATAATAATAATAATAATAATAATAGTAATAATAATAATAGTAATAATAATAATAGTAATAATAGTAATAATAATAATATAGTAATAATAGTAATAGTAATAGTAATAATAATAATCAGCGTCTTTGAGCTAATTTGAACTCCACGCCACTGTACACAAATGTAGTTGCCTCGGTAGCTCAGTGGGTAGAGCACCTGTCATGAAATCGGGGTGTCGTGGGTTCGAATCCCGCTCGAGGTGTCTGATTTTTTCCGAACATTTGTTCTGTCAATACTTATCATAGTTTCTTTATTAAATAATAATAATAATAATAAATGCTAAAATCAGATTGCGTGCTCATGGTGTTCACAGTGCGCAATTCATTCGTTCTTCCTTCCATCCTTTGTTTTTCCTTTCATGCTTCGGCCGGCACAGGACGCACACGCATTAGAAGCCATTTTCACATTTGAGGTCTACAAAATGTAAGACAATGACGGCCTGCATTTTTAGAGTAATAACTGACTAATAGCTGACTATAAATAACTGTCAGTTAGTGTAGGATGAGAATGTTCAAATGTGTGTTTGTTTATTTCTTCAGTTGAAGCAGATCATTACTTGTATGACACCACAGTGATAGAGAGAACGTCCAACAGTCTAACATGTGTATCTGGTAGCAGTACTGACAGGGATGTTGACAGTGGCACAGCAGGCTCTGAAAAGGTACAAATTACGTATATAAATATAAACATGTATTTATATACACTCAATTGCAGAAACGTTGTAGTATACATTTATACAAATATACAAATATGAGATGCAAAATGTTAGACATGCTAAAATACAACTGTTTAAGCAGAAAATAGTGCTGAAAAGTATTGTGTTGTCCTTGTTGGATGCGATACTAATCTAAAATTGATGATTCTGATATATTAGAAGAAAATAAGCGATGTTTCGCACTTTGTATCTCATTAGATATCTTGTATCTCATTAGATATTTGTATAAATGTATACTACAACCTTTCTGCAATTGAGTGTAGCTCTAAAATAATAAAATACAGTATTATACGACTGTGACGTAAATTTACCATGAAAGGGCACAAAATCCTCCAAATATCCGAGCGTATTACCCACTGTATCTAGATTGTCGTATTACCCGGCTTGTAACCCGGTAAAACCGGTTTTGAACACAGCATATTTTGTACCAGTTTTGGTTTTCATTGCAAAAAGAAAAATCACTATACAACGACAGAAAAGTATTTCTAAAGGGAATAGGAAAACACAACTACTTAAATTTTTAATGATATCTGTATAGAAAATATGAAGAAAATCCAATCTTTTTGGTGAAAAAAGCCAACGAAAAATCTCTCGAGCGCGCGCTCGATGGCGTATCGATTGTGTGATAGCGCGCGCATTTCGCAAACAAATCACAAAAACAGCTTTTGTACGCTAACAAATAAGCAAAGAAAAGGACGTTTTTGGGGGGGTTTATTTTGTTGTCGTATAATAAACAATTTATTACAGTTAGAGTTGTGTAATACGGCTGGACATTTTTACTCGTCTAATTGTATTTTGCCTCGCCTACGGCTCGTCAAAATACGGCAAGACTCGTAAAAATATCCAGCCGTATTACACAACTCTAACTGTAATAACCTCTATGTATTCTAGTAACTAGCTAATAGCGCTTTACAAAAATATCAAGAAAATATTGTTAAAAAAAGTCATAAAAAAGACGAGATATATACAAAAAAATTGATATGAAAGTTATTAAAAAATTACGACAGCATTCAACAGAACAATACAGTAAATAATCCCACTGGCTACAAATGCTAGGGACAAACTGCAAAACATCACAGGCTGTTATAAGGATGTACAAGGTTTCAATCAATATTCCTTCTTTTTTTCAGTATAATTTTGATATTACATCATACCAAAGACATCATCGCACATCGTCAACTATTTCAGCAAGGTCTTTGCATTCTATTTCAACAACCGCTGAAGATGATGAGGATGTAAGTAATAAAGCTTACCTGGCTTATCATGTCATCATGTATACCAGGAACTGATTAAACCATGATACCTGGGTTACAGGATATATAATGTACATGTACAGTGTACATCATGCACTACGTGATTTTAGACAGGTGAAGTACATGTACACAAGTTGACATGGAAGTGTGATTCACCACTGACTATGAATAAAGATTTATATTTTTTATCAAGAAACTGTAACATTGAACACTTTACATGTATCAAGTATATAAAAAAAAAAGAAGATCTATGTTTAGTAGTACAGTCTCTACATATAGTACATGTACATGTAGGTTACAGTAACTACATGTACTTGTAATAGTCTATAGACAGGGCATCTGATTTGCACGATGGTGCGATTTCGCACATTTGACCTCAAATCGCATCCGATCACGTAATTTACCGATATCTGGCGCATAATCCGTGAAAAATAGCACAATATGATTGAACAAATCCAAAGCAAAATTTAAATTTTCATTTTTTTATATTAAGCAGTGATAGGGAAGGACGTGCGCCATGCGCCATTGGCACGTTTTTAGATCGTAAGGCGCAAAAAAATATTTTCTTTGGGGCCTTAGGGGCGCATTACAATTTCAAAAAAAAGTGGGTCCACGTCTTCGTTTCGGAAATATTTTGCCGTAAAAATCGAAAATTTGGCCGCCATTTTGAATTCCCAGGGGAGACTGGGTACTATAATGAGTGTTTGTTTCTTTAAAAACCGCTGCTTTTTGCGCTTTTCAACATCAAAAAGCAGTTGAAAATCGAAAACATGTTCAGAAAGCTATTTTAGATATCAAAAAAGGAAAACATGGATACTATTTTGAAAAAAAAGTTTTTTGGCCATTTTGACTTGCGGTTTTAAGAGCGCGCGCGATTGTGCACAATAAGACTAACAAGACGCTCAATGAGCGTATACTCGGGCTTATGATAAGGACAATGTCAGTTGCGTGAGGATCAAAAGACCTGACAATGACTCATAGTTGCTTGACGAGGGAGCTGAATATGTATATATGTGTGGAGTTCATTTGATTTGCTTTTGAGTTTGAGTTCATTTGATTACGTTTTGACTTAGAGTTCAATAGATGATTTGCTTTAATTTTGATGAGTTCAGTCGTGTAAAGGCCCAGTCGAAAACGCTGAACATCTTTTAGAGTTGGCCCACACGAATCGGCGTATGTGGTTTGTATGTCAGAGAGCGTATTTAAGAAGAACTGTGGATGGCTTGTCTTGAATACAACATAATTTACCTTTTGGCCAGATCAACTACTTCTTTCACTTCTAGTCGTCGAAGACGATGGCTTAGGTCTTAGTATCTGCTCTGATCAACAGGCTTTTTGGAAAACCCGAAATTTTCACGACTTTATATTAAAGCCTTTGATTTTCCATCGAATTTGCTATTTTTCAAATCGATTACATCAATTGTTCGGAATGGTTTTCTTAATTGTTCAAGGCAGAACAGCAAGAAGAAAGTACCAATAGCGATCTTCTTTCTTCTCGTTCTTGTGATGCTTTTCTGATATCATTTTAGTCAAAATCAGAGTGAAAATATTCGGCCTAAAAAAAAAAAAACAATACATCTGCTTGGAGCCGAAAGTTAGTTTTGTCGGACGTCCGCATTCAGAAAATAGATTTAGTGAAGTGAAGATTTCCCAGACCTTATACTGGAAGACTCCTTCTCTCTTCTTCATGGTGTGTTGATAGATTATAACTGTTTGAAAAAGAAACAAATACTAAGAGTGCGAATTGCGTACTGATGTTTGGTTGATGCTTAGGCCTTCGTCATCTCAACGGGGTACCCGTTTCTGGCGCCATCAATATGCAACAAGTGACCTCAAGTACGTTTGAAAACGTATGATATACGTCTTCGAACAATCGAAGATCTTTATCGATACTCATCGATACAAATAATCTTTCTCGTCATGCAACTATCATTGTCATATTAAATACCCGACTATACGCTCATTGAGCGTCTTCTTCTGTAACAGATCCCTGAAATCTAATGACGTTTTGATTTCGATTGTATTTTTGCCGTTCACTGACCTGTTTTGAGCGTTCTATTTAAAAACAATGTCAGTTGCGTGAGGAGAGACCTGATGATGACTGACAGTTGCGTGACGAGGGAGACTATAGACTCTTGCTCGATCGAGCTTTATTGCCATTGACAATATTTCATTGACAATGGATATATGGTCGAGAGCAAATTAAAATTAGCAACAAAAGGCCTACTCTGGGGTCCAATGTCGCCTAATAACAAACATGACATAGCGAGGTCATGATAGTTTTTGAGTTCATTTCATTTGATTTTCAGTTCATTTTTTGATGAGTTCGAGTTCGTGGAATGAAGTCGTAGAAAGCCCTTTCGAAAACGCTCGAGGAAGATTTAGAGTATGCGTATCTGGTATGTAGTAAGCGTATGCGTTTCGATGGCTTGCTTTTCAGTCTCGACTGCCTCGACTGTTTGCATGACTTCTGTACATATAGCTTTCCGTATTAGATGTAGTTACATCACTGGTCGTGAGTTCAATTATAAATACTCAAGGACATAACTGTACACGTACTATTACAATTAGCAACAAAAGGCCTAATCTGGGGTCCAATGTCGCCTAATAACAAACATGACATAGCGAACTACAATCCTGACCTTTCGATAGCTTCAAGATTTACAGCTGCTTTCAAAACTAAGATTCAAATCTACTTGAGTCCTGTGTGTCGTTTGTCTTCCCTTATCTGCTTCAGGAGTAATCTTGAAACTCGATACGATCAAATACTTCGCATTCTATGACCAGGAAAAAAAAAAAACGAATTTGTATTTTATAACTCGGGCTTCCTTCGGAAGGGCCCGAGTAATTAAATAACAACACTAAAATAGCCCATTATTTTTGAGTGATGGCCCCTTTAGAAAATTTATGGCCCATAAATGTAGCAATTGATGGGCCATTGGCCCACCACTGTTTTCAGCCTTCCCAATCACTGATTAAGAGTTACCGTAACCGTTATTTCAGAGAGATTTTCCTTTGAAAACACCAGAGGTTAGAAACCCTCTACAACACATTCGAGATGTGTATGAATCAAACAACGTACGTACTAGGCGTTCTATGCATAGATTGTCTTGGAGGCCTGGCACTAGTTATTTGGGCTTCCTGTAGAATGCCCGAGTTATGAAATGGCACAGAGAAAATGCCCGGGAAAATGGCGATTCTTTTTTTTTGACTGATTCATAAATATACTTAAAAAGAAAGAGCATGTTATAATATAAACAAAATAATATTACATTCCTTTATATAAAAATGCTTTCCTCTGTATAAAAACGAATTTATAGTAAACGCTATAATTCGGCCTCCAAAAAACTGCTGGTGTTCAGATTGCAATTCTAAATATCAGAGGCCCATATCAGAGGCCCTGAATATAGTCATTTTACGGTTTGTGCCGTGCAGTGAAGGTACCATGCCTTGTCCAAGCATTGGTTGCATTGGTTTCAAGAGCAATGATTTTGTGCTCTGTGATTGGTTGAATAGAATGTCTTTGATTCCATACCGTAACCGTACTCTGTGCCATAGTTTTCCCACTCATACGAAAATGTGTATGTGTCGCTCTTGCACTGTCTTTAATATGACCAGTCTGATCAAAGATCTGTTCTTTCAAATGTACTTCATCATAAAAACTATTAATAGTATCTGAATATTATCGAAACTACATGTACATGTACATGTACGCAGTTCATTCGTTTGTTTGTTTGTTTGTTTTGACATATACAGTACAGCCCAAAAGTTTGTCCCGCATTGCGGCGCAATTGCGCTTACATTACCGCAATTGCGGTACCCCAAACGCAATTGCGCCTCGAACAACCGCAATCGCGTTTGGTCACCACAGCCGCAATTGCGCCTCAATGGTGGCTAAACAAGATTGCGGTTAGGCCAAACACGATTGCGTTTGGTCTAAATGGAATTGCGGTTAGGGCAAATTGCGGTTAGGGGCAATTGCGGTTAGGGGCAATTGCGTTGAAGCGCAATTGCGGTTAACGATCGTTACAGTATTGCGGTTCGATCGTCATAACACAACATACAAATGTAGTCATCATATTCTTTACGATCACTTGTCTTGCCTAAAATGTAATATGGTGATATTGTAATGATGAAGAAATAGTTATCTCGATGTAAATGTATAAAAACAGTTCTCAATGAGTTCTCAAAAGAGTTTGTGTAGTCTGAGTCTCAACTTTTTACCTCATTACAGCATTACAGGCTTGACAGACTTTTACTCGCAGCCGTTAATTTGCATTTCCGAAAGAAACTGCGTACAATGTTGAATCAACTTAGCTATTATTTTTATCAGCTTGTGCCGTTTTTATTGAAATGTCTGAAACATTACGTGCTTTTAAATTTCTGTCGGAACCTTACCGTCAAGTATTAAAAGTAGAACATCGTGCAAGCTTGAAGAAGCTTCACGTACACTGTATCTTCACTTTACAGTAAGACGATAAAGGCCGCAAAAAGTTTAAATGAACTCTTGAAATCATAATTCTACAATTTATAAACAACATTCATTCACGTCTTTACCAACTTTCGGCATTATCAGTTCTAAAATCTAAGGTTCATTAGCGTGCACGTGAGAATGTTATGTTTGAGACACTTGATTGACACATGTTGTGTTAGCATGTGAAAAAAGTCTACGGGAACCAGGGCACTTTGGCGGGAACTTTACCAATCCGCTCCTTTTACTCTTTACTTTTTAATGGTGAATCTAAGAGATACGGTGATTTCTTGTGAAGAGAGCTTTACTATAAATCACATCATAATGTGTGTATTTTCTACTACAGTAAGCTTTAGAAACAGTGATTCAACAAGTTTGTTTACGACCCGGGTTACAATCATCACTATGGTGTTGTTGAGAGAAAGTGCAAGGACGCTTCGTTCGCCGGTTGTTCGTTTTCTTGTATAAAAACAAATTATTTAGATATAATTGCACAATAAAATACTATAAATCTTTCCTTTAGTATTTAGCTTTACATTGTAAAACGAGCTAAGTTTCGTGCATGTACGTTAACTAGAACCGAAGACCGGAACCGAAGAAATATGTCATAATTAAGTTTGCGATTTGTTGTTTGCCAGCTTCACGTTCAAGTTTGCCTGCTTCACATTCAAAAAGAAGTGAAAGGACTCTCCGCACTAGACTATTAAATGCTCCTAATCATCTTTAGTAATTTTATATTATTCGGGCTTAGGATTCTTTTGGTTTTGCATTTTGACTGAATCAACACCTCAGCCGTTCATTGTGTGAGATCTTTAACCGCAATTGCGTTTGACTAAATTAAATATATCAGACGGTTCAAACCGCAATTGCGGTTGCTTAAACCGCATTGCGTTTGGCCTTAAACGCAATTGCGTCTTTTCCAACCGCAATAGACCTTATTCACGCGTGCTGGTTTTCGAGATCAGAATACTAGGATCTTTCACATACAAATGACCACTGCCATCTGAAAAAGCAATTATTCATTAATATTTTTGGAAAATTCCAATAGTATTGGATAAAATCCCGAGAAGATATCGTAAATGACATTTATAGAGTTCAGTATGGGATTTTGCCATCATGCGTACCAAGCCTCGTTCTGATGTATTTTCAGAATTAAAAACGTTCATAACTCCGCAAGGACATGTCATTTTTCTCTAAAACTTTTACACTTATCTTATATCAATATCTTCTTTTAGTGGAAAGTGTTAAACCTTGAAATTAAGCAATTTCGAAAAAATTGGTACGCATGACGGCAAAATCCCATACTAATATAAACTCTATAAATGTCATTTACGATATCTTCTCGGGATTTTATTCAATACTATTGAAATTTTCCAAAATTATTGATGAATAATTGCTTTTCAGATGGCAGTGGTCATTTGTATGTGAAAGATCCTAGTATTCTGATCTCGAAAACCAGCACGCGTGAATAAGGTGTATTGCGGTTGAAGTTACAAACTGCAATTGCGGTTGAAACGCATTTACAACCGCAATAACGGCTACCGCAATAGCGGGAAAAACTTTTGGGCTGTACTGTACATGTACAATATTATATGGCAGACTGTACTTTATAGTATGTCTTCATCGTTGTATCTAATCAGGAGGTACTGTTGTTTGTGGAAGAGCCATCATCCAAGCTCTTCTGCCCTCTATGTCAAAGAGTCTTCAAAGAGCCAGTAATAACCTCTTGTGGGGTAAGTAAGTGTGAGGGGGTAGGGGGTAGGGAACCCAATTAGAAAACATCACATCACTGCACTTCTGTGCCGTAAGTTTTTCAGTGTACAGTGTATTGTATGTCCTAAGTGACCTACTGACAGTAACATTTAGTATCCACATTGACGTACATGTCTTCAATCATGAATATACTTTGAGGTTTAGTTACTTAATACTAAGTCTAATAATTATTGTCACTTGAAGGGGTCCCTGCAAGAACGGAGTAAGTGACTTGTGATCAAAACCCAAATTCTCCTTTGAAATTCAAAGAATCTTGAGGAGAATTTAGATTGTAATCAGAGATCACTTACGTTGTTCTTGCATGGAGCCCTTCACTTAATATACCTGTGTTCACTCCTCAGCATACATTTTGTCGTCCATGTATTATGGCAAAAGGAGTGGAGAAATGTCCAATAGATGACAGCAAACTGGCTGTAGTTGTTTCAAACTTAGCTGTAAGTACACACACATCTCTAGATCTGATTCTATATTATTTATTTATTTATTTTTATTTTACAAAATTCGCCAAGGCATATGAAATATCAATAACAATGATAATTATTGATTCTGATTAACCCATTCGCTCCTGAGCTATTTTGAGTTTTTTAGCGATTTTCTGGACCTAATCACGTCGTAGGAAATTTCGATTCCATATAAGGGGTTTCCATGGCAATCTTGACAGTTCTGAATGCCTGTGGGCTCGCGTCTTCACGTGTGCTGCCTTTCTTCTTGGGAGTTCGTAGGAGCTAGTAGTGTTCACTACTTTCAAGAGGCCAATTTTGCATTTTTAGAGTGTTTATAGCCATTATTCACCACAGAAGCCCCCAGGACAGCATCATTAAGCTTGACTGGTGTGGTAGAGACCGTTCTCCTGGAAGAACTCAGGAGTTTAGATACGAATTCACGAACACATTTTGGCGGTGCCGTTTCGAAATTCAAAATGGCGGACTCAACTGTGAAATCGTCTCTCTGGTCTTTCTGTGGTGGATTCCAGGACCTACAAAGGCATTTTTGGCGACTTTGGACTTATAAAGAATGCAACCGGTGCAATATTTTGCCTGTAGGACCGAGTGGCTCGACACTCTATATATTCTTAAAAAAAGGAAATGCGGGAGGATTTCTGTCGAAAATTCCCGGATGTTCCCGGCATCCTTTTCGGGCGTGCAGAATGAAAACACGTGTTAGCGAAAGTGGTCCTAAGGAAATGGCTATTGTTCGGCGAGTTAAGGAAGAGAGAGGGAAAAATTCACGAATATATCAAGAAGAGAGATGGAAGTTTGCTGAGAAAGTGGCGTTTTGTTTCGCAAGGATGTATTTTGGAAGAAAATCCAAGTCAAATGTCGTTCATTTTCGAGGTGTAAAATTGCGTCAAAAACACGCATTTTTGATTTTTATGGCAAACAAATTGAACTAATGCCCAGAAATCGGACCTGTAAGTCAGTTTACTTGAGGTTAAAATATGAAGAGTTATCTAGTTGTCACTAATAACTGGCCATGAGATCGATGTTACGAAAATTCAGAAAGTTAGAATTTTTCAAAGCAGTATCGATGTTTACGGCCGGTTTCGGCCGGTGTAGGAGTCAATGGGTTAATATTAAACACTTAATGACTGGTCCCGAGGGAAACATTGAGATTCGAGGGAAACAAAATTAACTGTTTTCCCGAGGGAACAGTCATTAAGTGTTTTGTTATATCCCCATAGTCAAACACTGAAAAAATTGTTGTTAACAACGGCGCCACAAGTATTTTCCATCGACTTTGACCTGACCATGCTTCGATCACATGAACTTATTGCCCTCGCGGGAGTTATTAGATTTGACGCCTGCCATGTGACGTGCTCTCGACCAATGAGAAAACAAGTTTGACTATGGGGATCATATAACAATATATAACAATATCCAATATAGTACATTTTATTAATGAAAGTGAGTGTTTTAAGGTTTAAACCTGGTTCACACTAGCGTCAGAATCACAATCGTAATCGCAAGAAACTTACAATCTAGAGTCAATAAAATCAGAAGCTGAATCACAATCGTAAGAAAAAGAAAACCTGATCCTTCCGATTCCGAATCCGATTCTGTCGCCCTTCTGCTTCCAATTCCGACTCCGATTATTAGTTCACACTACTGGTCATAAGCTCCTCTTACGATTCCGATTCTGATACCGATTCCAACACTAGTGTGAACCCAGGCTTTACAGAATTCCAATGATTTATTGTGAAATTGTCACCAGGTTTCAGAGCAGATAGGTGAACTGTTTATCCATTGTAAATATGGTTGTCGTGTCATGACCAATGGCATGAAGCATGAATTTGAGGTGAATCCATCTGGCTGTCCAATGACGACAAAACTCTTTCACAGAAGGTAAATATAGTATTACTTGAAGTAGAAACTAGCAAGTACACTAGTATGGGCTGCATCGGCGTATAATGATAAATACAATGTACAATTGTTAAAGGAAATATTCAGAGTACTTAACTTTACTGACATTTCAAGCATTGGCCCTTCGTCGGAGTATGGAGGGCTAAGGCTTGATACGTCAGTAAGTTAAGTACTCTTTTTCACGGTGTTATAGATTTCCTTTGACCTTTATATAATACAGGTATGCATTACTTTTTATAACTTGTAAAATTTCCATTAACAGTCTGATTGAGATTTATTTTTCATGTCAATTTTCCATTTAAAATTGGTATAATTTTCTGCTGTCTGTTTGTCTGTCCATCTCTGTGTGTCTGTCTATCTGTCTATCACTCTGTCTGTCTGTCTGTCCATCTGTCTGTCTATCTGTTTGCTGTCTATCTGTCTGTCTATCTGTCCAGATGTCTGTCTATCTGTCTATCTCTCTGTTTGTCTTTCTGTATATCTGTCTGTCTGCCTGTCTGTCTGTTTGCTGTCTATCTGTATGTCTATATGTCTGTCTATCTCTCTGTTTGTCTATCTGTCTGTCTGTCTATTTGTCTGTCTGCTGTAGACCTGTCTTTCTCTCTCTGTGTCTATCTGTCTGTATGCTGCCTGTCTGTCTTTCTCTCTGTTTGTCTATTTGTCTGTCTGCTGTCTATCTCTCTGTCTGTCTGCTGTCTGTCTATCTCTCTGTCTGTCTATCTATCTGATTGTCTATCTGTCTGTCTGCTGTCTGTCTATCTCTCTGTCTGTCTGTCTGCTGTCTGTCTATCTATCTGTATGTCTGCTGTCTGTCTATCTCTCTGTCTGTCTATCTGTCTGTCTGTCTGTCTGTCTATCTCTCTGTCTGTCTGTCTGTCTGTCTGCTGTCTGTCTATCTGTCTGCTGTCTGTCTATCTCTATGTCTGTCTGTCTGCTGTCTGTCTATCTCTATGTCTGTCTGTTTGCTGTCTGTCTGTCTATATGTCTGTCTGTCTGTCTTTGTATCTATGACTGTACAATATATGTGGTCCTTTACAATGAATCTAATTTCTTTGCATGTATCAGAGAACATGAAAAGAATTGTCAGTATGCACCATCACAGTGTCCTAACAGTGTACTGTGTCCAATGCTGCTTAAAATGGTGAGAATCGTGACATGTTTCTTCTACATTATAACACTACCTGGCCCTGGTTGTTCAAAGAGTGGAATAATCCTTATCCACTGGATACATTTATTGGATTTATAACAGCATCAACTTATCCACTGGATAAGGATTTATCTAACTGGGCCCGGTTCCTGAAAGGCCAATTAGTCTTAATCCAGAATTAATATGAATGGTTTTCTTAAGATTTAATACTGGATTAAAATGAATGGTTTTCTTAAGATTTAATACTGGATTAGCACTAATCAGGCTTTCAGGCACCAGGCCCAGAAGTCACTAATGTCTGTCTACTCTTTGAACAACCGGTATGTGGAGATATCAATGTCGATTGAATGGCTTTCAGTTTCCCCATGCCTTCATTTACCATACACTGTTCTGTAGTGCACTTACATGTAAATGAACAACTTGTAGTTCATTTAAGATACTGACTGAAGTACTACATGTACCTTACATTTTTATGTACTGTACATACGTCTACTTTGATAGGACCTCCAAGATCACTTGCAACGCTGTGAACATATCAAGTGTCCACATTATAAATATGGGTAAGCTGGTATAGGCCAGTCAGTCAGTATACCACCAAGCTACATGTACATGTAGCCAGCCAGTCAACCAGTCAGTCAGTATACCACCAAGCTACATGTACATGTAGCCAGCCAGTCAACCAGTCAGTCAGTCAGTCAGTATACCACCAAGCTAGCCAGCCAGTCAACCAGTCAGTCAGTCAGTATACCACCAAGCTAGCCAGCCAGTCAACCAGTCAGTCAGTCAGTATACCACCAAGCTAGCCAGCCAGTCAACCAGTCAGTCAGTCAGTATACCACCAAGCTAGCCAGCCAGTTGTCAACCAGTGAGTCAGTCAGTATACCACCAAGCTAGCCAGCTAGTCAACCAGTCAGTCAGTCAGTATACCACCAAGCTAGCCAGCTAGTCAACCAGTCAGTCAGTCAGATTACCACCAAGCTAGCCAGCTAGTCAACCAGTCCGTCAGTCAGTATACCACCAAGCTAGCCAGCCAGTCAACCAGTCAGTCAGTCAGTATACCACCAAGCTAGCCAGCTAGTCAACCAGTCAGTCAGTCAGATTACCACCAAGCTAGCCAGCTAGTCAACCAGTCCGTCAGTCAGTATACCACCAAGCTACAATAGCCAGCCAGTCAACCAGTCAGTCAGTCAGTATACCACCAAGCTAGCCAGCCAGTCAACCAGTCCTTGGGTTAGTCAGCCAGTCTACCAACCAGTCAACCAGTCCTTGGGTTAGTCAGCCAGTCTACCAACCAGTCTGTCAGTCATTGGGTTAGTCAGCCAGTCTACCAACCAGTCAACCAGTCATTGGGTTAGTAACAAGTCTGTCAGTCATTGGGTTAGTCAGTCAGTCTACCAACCAGTCAACCAGTCATTGGGTTAGTCAGCCAGTCTACCAACCAGTCTGTCAGTCATTGGGTTAGTCAGCCAGTCTACCAACCAGTCAACCAGTCATTGGGTTAGTCAGTCAATCTACCAACCAATCTGTCAGTCATTGGGTTAGTCAGTCAGTCTACCGACCAGTCTTTCAGTCATTGGGTTAGTCAGCCAGTCTACCGACCAGTCTGTCAGTCATTGGGTTGGTCAGTCAGTCTACCAACCAGTCTGTCAGTCATTGGGTTAGTCAGTCAGTCTACCAACCAATCTATCAGTTATTGGGTTAGTCAGCCAGTCTAACAACCAGTCTGTCAGTCATTGGGTTAGTCAGCCAGTCTACCAACCAGTCTGTCAGTCATTGGGTTAGTCAGCCAGTCTCTACCAACCAATCAACCAGTCATTGGGTTAGTCAGTCAGTCTACCAAGCAGTCTGTCAGTCATTGGGTTAGTCAGTCAGTCTACCAACCAGTCTGTCAGTCATTGGGTTAATATTGGGTTAATAGTCAGTCTAGTCAACCAACCAGTCTGTCAGTCAGTCATTGGTTAGTCAGCCAGTCTACCAACCAGTCTACCAACCAGTCAACCAGTCATTGGGTTAGTCAGGCAGTCTACCAACCAATATGTCAGTCATTGGGTCAGTCAGCCAGTCTACCAACCAATCTGTCAGTCATTGGGTTAGTCAGTCAGTCAGTCTACCGACCAGTCTTTCAGTCATTGGGTTAGTCAGCCAGTCAGCCAGTACCAACCAGTCAGTCTGTCAGTCATTGGGTTAGTCAGTCGGTCTACCAACCAATCTATCAGTCATTGGGTTAGTCAGCCAGTCTACCAACCAGTCAACCAGTCATTGGGTTAGTCAGCCAGTCTACCAACCAATATGTCAGTCATTGGGTCAGTCAGCCAGTCTACCAACCAATCTGTCAGTCATTGGGTTAGTCAGTCAGTCTACCAACCAGTCTGTCAGTCATTGGGTTAGTCAGCCAGTCTACCAACCAGTCTGTTAGTCATTGGGTTAGTCAGTCGGTCTACCTACAACCAATCTGTCAGTCATTGGGTTAGTCAGTCAGTCTACCGACCAGTCTGTCAGTCATTGGGTTAGTCAGTCAGTCTACCGACCAGTCTGTCAGTCATTGGGTTATTCAGTCAGTCTACCAACCAGTCTGTCAGTCATTGGGTTAGTCAGTCAGTCTACCAACCAATCTATCAGTTATTGGGTTAGTCAGCCAGTCTAACAACCAGTCTGTCAGTCATTGGGTTAGTCAGCCAGTCTACCAACCAGTCTGTCAGTCATTGGGTTAGTCAGCCAGTCTACCAACCAATCAACCAGTCATTGGGTTAGTCAGTCAGTCTACCAAGCAGTCTGTCAGTCATTGGGTTAGTCAGTCAGTCTACCAACCAGTCTGTCAGTCATTGGGTTAATAGTCAGTCAGTCTACCAACCTGCAGTCTGTCAGTCATTGGGTTAGTCAGCCAGTCTACCAACCAGTCAACCAGTCATTGGGTTAGTCAGGCAGTCTACCAACCAATATGTCAGTCATTGGGTCAGTCAGCCAGTCTACCAACCAATCTGTCAGTCATTGGGTTAGTCAGTCAGTCTACCGACCAGTCTTTCAGTCATTGGGTTAGTCAGCCAGTCTACCGACCAGTCTGTCAGTCATTGGGTTATTCAGTCAGTCTACCAACCAGTCTGTCAGTCATTGGGTTAGTCAGTCAGTCTACCAACCAATCTATCAGTTATTGGGTTAGTCAGCCAGTCTAACAACCAGTCTGTCAGTCATTGGGTTAGTCAGCCAGTCTACCAACCAGTCTGTCAGTCATTGGGTTAGTCAGCCAGTCTACCAACCAATCAACCAGTCATTGGGTTAGTCAGTCAGTCTACCAAGCAGTCTGTCAGTCATTGGGTTAGTCAGTCAGTCTACCAACCAGTCTGTCAGTCATTGGGTTAATAGTCAGTCAGTCTACCAACCTGCAGTCTGTCAGTCATTGGGTTAGTCAGCCAGTCTACCAACCAGTCAACCAGTCATTGGGTTAGTCAGGCAGTCTACCAACCAATATGTCAGTCATTGGGTCAGTCAGCCAGTCTACCAACCAATCTGTCAGTCATTGGGTTAGTCAGTCAGTCTACCGACCAGTCTTTCAGTCATTGGGTTAGTCAGCCAGTCTACCAACCAGTCTGTTAGTCATTGGGTTAGTCAGTCGGTCTACCAACCAATCTGTCAGTCATTGGGTTAAGTCAGTCAGTCTACCGACCAATCTGTCAGTCATTGGGTTAGTCAGTCAGTCTACCAACCAATCTGTTAGTCATTGGGTTAGTCAGTCAGTCTACCGACCAGTCTTTCAGTCATTGGGTTAGTCAGCCAGTCTACCAACCAGTCTGTTAGTCAGTGGGTTACCAACCAATATGTCAGTCATTGGGTCAGTCTAGTCTACCAACCAATCTGTCAGTCATTGGGTTAGTCAGGCAGTCTACCAACCAGTCTGTCAGTCATTGGGGTCAGTCAGTCAGTCTACCAACCAATATGTCAGTCATTGGGTCAGTCAGCCAGTCTACCAACCAATCTGTCAGTCATTGGGTTAGTCAGCCAGTCTACCAACCAATCAACCAGTCATTGGGTTAGTCAGTCAGTCTACCAAGCAGTCTGTCAGTCATTGGGTTAGTCAGTCAGTCTACCAACCAGTCTGTCAGTCATTGGGTTAATAGTCAGTCAGTCTACCAACCTGCAGTCTGTCAGTCATTGGGTTAGTCAGCCAGTCTACCAACCAGTCAACCAGTCATTGGGTTAGTCAGTCAGTCAGTCTACCAACCAATATGTCAATCACTGGGTCAGTCAGCCAGTCTACCAACCAATCTGTCAGTCATTGGGTTAGTCAGTCAGTCTACCGACCAGTCTTTCAGTCATTGGGTTAGTCAGCCAGTCTACCAACCAGTCTGTTAGTCATTGGGTTAGTCAGTCGGTCTACCAACCAATCTGTCAGTCATTGGGTTAAGTCAGTCAGTCTACCGACCAATCTGTCAGTCATTGGGTTAGTCAGTCAGTCTACCAACCAATCTGTTAGTCATTGGGTTAGTCAGTCAGTCTACCGACCAGTCTTTCAGTCATTGGGTTAGTCAGCCAGTCTACCAACCAGTCTGTTAGTCATTGGGTTAGTCAGTTGGTCTACCAACCAATATGTCAGTCATTGGGTCAGTCAGCCAGTCTACCAACCAATCTGTCAGTCATTGGGTTAGTCAGCCAGTCTACCAACCAGTCTGTCAGTCATTGGGTTAGTCAGTCAGTCTACCAACCAATATGTCAGTCATTGGGTCAGTCAGCCAGTCTACCAACCAATCTGTCAGTCATTGGGTTAGTCAGCCAGTCTACCAACCAATCAACCAGTCATTGGGTTAGTCAGTCAGTCTACCAAGCAGTCTGTCAGTCATTGGGTTAGTCAGTCAGTCTACCAACCAGTCTGTCAGTCATTGGGTTAATAGTCAGTCAGTCTACCAACCTGCAGTCTGTCAGTCATTGGGTTAGTCAGCCAGTCTACCAACCAGTCAACCAGTCATTGGGTTAGTCAGTCAGTCTACCAACCAATATGTCAATCACTGGGTCAGTCAGCCAGTCTACCAACCAATCTGTCAGTCATTGGGTTAGTCAGTCAGTCTACCGACCAGTCTGTTAGTCATTGGGTTAGTCAGTTGGTCTACCAACCAATATGTCAGTCATTGGGTCAGTCAGCCAGTCTACCAACCAATCTGTCAGTCATTGGGTTAGTCAGCCAGTCTACCAACCAGTCTGTCAGTCATTGGGTTAGTCAGTCAGTCTACCAACCAATATGTCAGTCATTGGGTCAGTCAGCCAGTCTACCAACCAATCTGTCAGTCATTGGGTTAGTCAGCCAGTCTACCAACCAATCAACCAGTCATTGGGTTAGTCAGTCAGTCTACCAAGCAGTCTGTCAGTCATTGGGTTAGTCAGTCAGTCTACCAACCAGTCTGTCAGTCATTGGGTTAATAGTCAGTCAGTCTACCAACCTGCAGTCTGTCAGTCATTGGGTTAGTCAGCCAGTCTACCAACCAGTCAACCAGTCATTGGGTTAGTCAGTCAGTCTACCAACCAATATGTCAATCACTGGGTCAGTCAGCCAGTCTACCAACCAATCTGTCAGTCATTGGGTTAGTCAGTCAGTCTACCGACCAGTCTTTCAGTCATTGGGTTAGTCAGCCAGTCTACCAACCAGTCTGTTAGTCATTGGGTTAGTCAGTCGGTCTACCAACCAATCTGTCAGTCATTGGGTTAAGTCAGTCAGTCTACCGACCAATCTGTCAGTCATTGGGTTAGTCAGTCAGTCTACCAACCAATCTGTTAGTCATTGGGTTAGTCAGTCAGTCTACCGACCAGTCTTTCAGTCATTGGGTTAGTCAGCCAGTCTACCAACCAGTCTGTTAGTCATGTCAGTCATTGGGTCAGTCAGTTGGTCTACCAACCAATATGTCAGTCATTGGGTCAGTCAGCCAGTCTACCAACCAATCTGTCAGTCATTGGGTTAGTCAGCCAGTCTACCAACCAGTCTGTCAGTCATTGGGTTAGTCAGTCAGTCTACCAACCAATATGTCAGTCATTGGGTCAGTCAGCCAGTCTACCAACCAGTCTGTCAGTCATTGGGTTAGTCATCAGTCAGTCAGTCTGTCAGTCATTGGGTTAGTCAGTCAGTCTACCAACCAGTCTGTCAGTCATTGGGTTAGTAGTCAGCCAGTCTACCAACCAGTCAGTCTGTCAGTCATTAGTCAGCCAGTCTACCAACCAGTCTGTCAGTCATTGGGTTAGTCAGTCAGTCTACCAACCAATATGTCAATCATTGGGTCAGTCAGTCAGCCAGTCTACCAACCAATCTGTCAGTCATTGGGTTAGTCAGTCAGTCTACCGACCAGTCTTTCAGTCATTGGGTTAGTCAGCCAGTCTACCAACCAGTCTGTTAGTCATTGGGTTAGTCAGTCGGTCTACCAACCAATCTGTCAGTCATTGGGTTTAAGTCAGTCAGTCTACCGACCAATCTGTCAGTCATTGGGTTAGTCAGTCAGTCTACCAACCAATCTGTCAGTCATTGGGTTAGTCAGTCAGTCTACCGACCAGTCTTTCAGTCATTGGGTTAGTCAGCCAGTCTACCAACCAGTCAGTCATTGGGTAGTAGTCATTGGGTTAGTCAGTTGGTCTACCAACCAATATGTCAGTCATTGGGTCAGTCAGCCAGTCTACCAACCAGTCTGTCAGTCATTGGGTTAGTCAGCCAGTCTACCAACCAGTCTGTCAGTCATTGGGTTAGTCAGTCAGTCTACCAACCAGTCATTGTCAGTCATTGGGTCAGTCAGCCAGTCTACCAACCAATCTGTCAGTCATTGGGTTAGTCAGCCAGTCTACCAACCAATCAACCAGTCATTGGGTTAGTCAGTCAGTCTACCAAGCAGTCTGTCAGTCATTGGGTTAGTCAGTCAGTCTACCAACCAGTCTGTCAGTCATTGGGTTAATAGTAGTCAGTCAGTCTACCAACCTGCAGTCTGTCAGTCATTGGGTTAGTCAGCCAGTCTACCAACCAGTCAACCAGTCATTGGGTTAGTCAGTCAGTCTACCAACCAATATGTCAATCACTGGGTCAGTCAGCCAGTCTACCAACCAATCTGTCAGTCATTGGGTTTAGTCAGTCAGTCTACCGACAACCAGTCTGTTAGTCATTGGGTTAGTCAGTTGGTCTACCAACCAATATGTCAGTCATTGGGGTCAGTCAGCCAGTCTACCAACCAATCTGTCAGTCATTGGGTTAGTCAGTCCAGTCTACCAACCAGTCTGTCAGTCATTGGGTTAGTCAGTCAGTCTACCAACCAATATGTCAGTCATGGGGGTCAGTCAGCCAGTCTACCAACCAATCTGTCAGTCATTGGGTTAGTCAGCCAGTCTACCAACCAATCAACCAGTCATTGGGTTAGTCAGTCAGTCTACCAAGCAGTCTGTCAGTCATTGGGTTAGTCAGTCAGTCTACCAACCAGTCTGTCAGTCATTGGGTTAATAGTCAGTCAGTCTACCAACCTGCAGTCTGTCAGTCATTGGGTTAGTCAGCCAGTCTACCAACCAGTCAACCAGTCATTGGGTTAGTCAGTCAGTCTACCAACCAATATGTCAATCACTGGGTCAGTCAGCCAGTCTACCAACCAAATCTGTCAGTCATTGGGTTAGTCAGTCAGTCTACCGACCAGTCTTTCAGTCATTGGGTTAGTCAGCCAGTCTACCAACCAGTCTGTTAGTCATTGGGTTAGTCAGTCGGTCTACCAACCAATCTGTCAGTCATTGGGTTAGTCAGTCAGTCTACCAACCAACCAATCTGTCAGTCATTGGGTTAGTCAGTCAGTCTACCAACCAATCTGTTAGTCATTGGGTAGTCAGCCAGTCAATCTGTCAGTCATTGGTTAGTCAGTCAGTCTACCGACCAGTCTTTCAGTCATTGGGTTAGTCAGCCAGTCTACCAACCAGTCTGTTAGTCATTGGGTTAGTCAGTTGGTCTACCAACCAATATGTCAGTCATTGGGTCAGTCAGCCAGTCTACCAACCAATCTGTCAGTCATTGGGTTAGTCAGCCAGTCTACCAACCAGTCTGTCAGTCATTGGGTTAGTCAGTCAGTCTACTACCAACCAATATGTCAGTCATTGGGTCAGTCAGCCAGTCTACCAACCAATCTGTCAGTCATTGGGTTAGTCAGCCAGTCTACCAACCAATCAACCAGTCATTGGGTTAGTCAGTCAGTCTACCAAGCAGTCTGTCAGTCATTGGGTTAGTCAGTCAGTCTACCAACCAGTCTGTCAGTCATTGGGTTAATAGTCAGTCAGTCTACCAACCTGCAGTCTGTCAGTCATTGGGTTAGTCAGCCAGTCTACCAACCAGTCAACCAGTCATTGGGTTAGTCAGTCAGTCTACCAACCAATATGTCAATCACTGGGTCAGTCAGCCAGTCTACCAACCAATCTGTCAGTCATTGGGGGTTAGTCAGTCAGTCTACCGACCAGTCTTTCAGTCATTGGGTTAGTCAGCCAGTCTACCAACCAGTCTGTTAGTCATTGGGTTAGTCAGTCGGTCTACCAACCAATCTGTCAGTCATTGGGTTAAGTCAGTCAGTCTACCGACCAATCTGTCAGTCATTGGGTTAGTCAGTCAGTCTACCAACCAATCTGTCAGTCAGTTGGGTTAGTCAGTCAGTCTACCGACCAGTCTTTCAGTCATTGGGTTAGTCAGCCAGTCTACCAACCAGTCTGTTAGTCATTGGGGTCAGTCAGTCAGTCTACCAACCAATATGTCAGTCATTGGGTCAGTCAGCCAGTCTACCAACCAATCTGTCAGTCATTGGGTTAGTCAGCCAGTCTACCAACCAGTCTGTCAGTCATTGGGTTAGTCAGTCAGTCTACCAACCAGTCTGTCAGTCATTGGGTTAGTCAGCCAGTCTACCAACCAGTCAATCAGTCAGTCAGGTTAGTCAGCCAGTCTACCAACCAGTCTATCATCTGTCAGTCATTGGGTTAGTCAGTCAGTCTACCAACCAGTCTGTCAGTCATTGGGTTAGTCAGCCAGTCTACCAACCAGTCAACCAGTCATTGGGTTAGTCAGTCAGTCCAGTCTACCAACCAGTCTTTCAGTCATTGGGTTAGTCAGTCAGTCTACCAACCAGTCTTTCAGTCATTGGGTTAGTCAGTCAGTCTACCAACCAGTCTGTCAGTCATTGGGTTAGTCAGTCAGTCTACCAACCAGTCTTTCAGTCATTGGGTTAGTCAGCCAGTCTACCAACCAGTCTATCAGTCATTGGGTTAGTCAGCCAGTCTACCAACCAGTTTTTCAGTCATTGGGTTAGTCAGTCAGTCTACCAACCAGTCTTTCAGTCATTGGGTTAGTCAGTCAGTCTACCAACCAGTCTGTCAGTCATTGGGTTAGTCAGTCAGTCTACCAACCAGTCTTTCAGTCATTGGGTTAGTCAGCCAGTCTATCAACCAGTCTATCAGTCATTAAGACTGTCAGACAGACATTCTATCTGTCTGTCAGTCAATCAATCCGTTGGTCAACCAGTTAAGTAGTGAGTACCGTATTCACCGGCGTATAAGCCGCACTTTTATTCCGAAAATCGCGATCCAAATTTGGAGGTGCGGCTTATCTGCGAGAACATCGGGAATTGGTACCAAAAATTTACATAAATTTAACATAAAAGTATCATTCGTGTGTTTATTACTATTAGTTACTCCTAAAAGCATTGGCCATTGGTTAGACGTTAAACAGGCAAATTAACGGGTGCTAACACCTTTTCAAACAGTTTAACGGTTTGCTAAATTGTGCTAACGGTAAACGGTTTGCTAAAGTGTTTTTCATTGATGAACGGGTTGGTTCACGTGCTAACACAACATGTGTCAATCAAGTGTCTAAAACATAACATTCTCACGTGTACGCTAACGAACCTTAGATTTTAGAACTGATAATGCTGTAAGTTGGTGGGAAAGATCACCATTCTTCCAGCGCTTCACGACTTGCTAATCTTCTCTGTATCGTTCCAATTTATATGTAATACGAACATATCCCGATAAGTGCTCGTTGTATGATGTGAACTGCACGAGAATGCGCAGCTCGGGGCCCTTCGGCCCGAGCAATAATACTTCGGATTTAATTCGATACACGCTCGGAAACTATTTGACCCATTTGTGGCCAACGGGGAAAAAAAGAATGCCCATTTTATAACTCGGGCTTCCTCTAGAAGTGTCCGAATAAAAATCATTTTTCCAAAATTTGCATTGCCAAACTCGGGGTGCGGCTTATCTGCGAGTGCGGCTTATACCCCGGTGAATACGGTATGTGTGTCAGTCAGTCAGCCATTGTGTGTGTGAATCACTCATGCTCTAGTACAGTCATTATAAGTCAATATGTTATCTTAAGGTGCCCTTATGAAAGAAACTACGAACTTGTTGGACAGCATTTAAAGACTTGTAAATTTGAAGCTGTAAAAGTAAGCCTTGTCAAACTTTCTCTATCGATAAGTACTGTTAATAATGTAAGATTGATTGTGGACTGTGTTCATAAACAGGAATTCCTGGCTCACACAGATGGCAGACTTGATGAGTTGAAATCATCACTAAGAGAAAAGGAACAGGTACATTGTAAATTAGATATTGTATCGAATGGTCAAGGCGAGACTTTGCGAGACTCAAGAGACTTTGCGAGCCCAAGATGCTTTTTCACCGATTTCCTTTGTTTTCAAAATTCGAAACTCTGAGACGGCTTTTTGCGAAAAATCGAGACTTAGAGACCCACGAAATTTGACCAAAATTTTGCGAGACTCTGACTTTTTGTGGGGACCATTCGACACCCCTTAAATTGCAAGAAAATTAGACGGGCATTGCAAATTTAAATGTACCGTATTTGCCGGTGTATAAGTCGACTCGGTGTATAAGTCGACCCTCTAAAAGGAGGTCAAAATTCCTGATTTTATCATATATTCTTTGTATAAGTCGACCCTACTTTTTTAAGAGCATCAAGTATATTTTGATGTCAAATCTATTCGAAGTTAGATGCAAAAGCCCCCAAAAAGTCGGACATTTCCGCACAATCTTGTGTCGGCAGCCATTTTGAATTGCTTGGTAACCTGGCGTTGGCATAAACAAAAGCGTAAACAAAAGTTCAAGTTGAGACGCCTTCAAAAACTAGCAAATTTGTAGTTATCATACCAAAGAACTTCAAACGCTACTAATAAAAAGGTTCATGTATTTATAAATACGATGTTGAACTTCTTGACGGTTAATATGGACTGGAAACTACTAAACAAAGTCATGTGATTTACAAACAAAATGGCGGCTCATCATGTCCCTCGTGTCTGAAGTCCGATAGTTTGTGGCTCTTCTTTTGCGAATAATCCCAACAAACATCATTTAAAAGATGTTTATCATCGGGTTTAAGGTACAGTGATGGCCAAAAGGAAACTACTAAACAAAGTTATGTGATTTGCGAACAACATGGTGGCTCCGATGATTAGTCTCAGTTCGTCGCAAGTTCGTTGGTTCTAATAAACACTTCTACGCTTCTTCTTTTGAAAATTATGTGTCATTTATCTCAACAAACATCATTTAGATGTTATCTTAGATAAAGCTATTGATTTAAATGGGTTTAGGTCATTTCTGCTTTGATCGATTTTCATACCCGGTGTATAATGCATCTATCAATGTTAAGCCGGGGGGGGGGGGGGGGAGGCCGGGCCTATGGCGGGATTTGATTTTTTCAAGACATTTTCAGTCAAATTCCCTCCCCATGGGCTAAAAGGAAAGGTCAAATGTGGTAAAAAAATTGTATAGCCAGGGCAAAATGTCCCTCATTTTGCGAGAGATATAGTTTGTATAAACCCATTTGTTTTTTTTGAAAAATACAAAAAAAAACAAAAAAGATCATCAAAACCCAAACTTCAGTTATTCAGGTCCACACTTGGACCAGATTGAGGTGTTCAAACCACATCAGTTTCACTTCTTCTCTTGTCAAAAAGTATCATTCTTGATACTTCATCAATTATTTCATCAGAAGGAATACCCTTGTACTGTTTTAATAAACAGAGACACGGTGGGCATAAATGGCTCGAAAATCGCTCATATTAATTTTTTGGAAAATCGCAAAATTGATGTTACTTCGTTGTTCTCGTGATAACTAGCCTAAAATCGAAAACCGTTTTGAAATTGGACGAAGGCAACCAGAGTTATGAATATTTTTAACTTGATATTTTTTCCCGGGAAAATTTGGAGGGAAATAATTCATACAAAACCATCGGTAAAATACATCGCTTGGCAAAACTTTTTTGCTTGACAACATTTTAGCCCCATACTTAGCGTATTGGAAGAACTATGACATGCGGACATTTTGTTGATTTTAGAATTTTGATTTTTTTTTGAGCGTAAGTAGTTCAAATAATATTTTAAAAACAATTAAAAAAGTTAACACGTCATTATGACGTCACATATATTTTAAAATATCTCTAAGAGAGTTAATGAACATAACAATCCGCCACTGTGTAGAATTAAAGTACTTCTATAACAATAATAAATGTAAATAAAGTCATTTTACGGATTTCTCTCCCTTCAAACTGTTTTTTTATTTTACCGATGACGTCATAAATAATGACGTCATCAAAACACTAAATCCCTTATAACTCGGGTTCTAATAATCGGAACATTACGAAAAGTTCACCGAAGTGCACAAGATGTTATTCTCTTTCAAAATATGTACTTTATTTTATCATTGTGTTTAAACTAAATTTTCACAGCAATTGTAACTTTTTATTATGACGTCATCATTGCGTCAGATTTTACCAACGAATAGTTTGAAATGCCACACTACCTTTAATAAAGAAATTCTGAAATTTTTATTTCATTTCATGGAAGACTTTTGAAAATATTAATGATTTTGGAAAAAGAGGACGTTTTGAGTGAGCGATTTTAGGGTCATTTATGCCCACCGTGAGAGACTGTCACGAATTATCGTCATTCCAAACAAATCAATAAGTTACTTATGAAACTTGTTTGTCTTTAATGTAAGAGTAAAGTATGAACATTTGACTGAAATAACATTTGAGTATTTTTACTCACTCAATTAATAATACCATTCTTCTGCTGTGCTGTAAACTTGATCACGTGAGTCTGATCACGTACGTGTTGAAAGCATGCTTCGATCCGGCAGTTGTTTCGCCGCGGAAATTTCAATTTTACTTGTAATTTAACTTTTCAAATTTTCCCTACCCCGGGCAAGTGTTTAATCAAAATCCCAGCCCATGGATAGCACATCAAGTCAAATCCCCGCCATAGGCCCGGCCTCCCCCCCGCCGGCTTAACATTGATAGGTGCATAAGTCGAGGTCGATTTTTCAAGCTAAATTTTAGAGGTTAAAAGGTCGACTTATACACCGGCAAATACGGTAACTATTTTAATTATCATTTTTTATTGATTAATGTTCTTTTCACTTATCGCTGTATTAAAAAAAAGTGTATTGAATTTTTAAGAAAATTTAGGCACTTAAAATACAGACTCATTATTAGTCGGGCTTCCTGTGGAAACCCGACTCTAAAAATGCAGAGCGTTCTTCTTCTTCTTCGTATTCTTTGACCCCAGAACGCATATTGGGTTCTACAGCGCATGCGCCAGTTGTTGGGTTCTACAGCGCATGCGCCCTGTGCCGGCCGCTAAGATAATCACCGAAGGCTCTAACAACATGATTTATCAATACGAGACTGGTCGAGTCTGAATTCACAATTTATGTCTTCTTGTTTTCAAAATAACCACAATAATTCATAGAGATATGGATTTATCAATCCAGTACTAGTACTGCAAAGGGTTTAGAGATCTTCAGAACTTAGAACGAAGTGAGTTGATACACGCAGCCGGCGGTGAAGAGAAGAGAACAGTTGTAAGGTTTTCAGCCGACCGATAATAGTTTATGTATACGGTATTTGTATTTGTATGGATATATTTATGGTAACAAATAAACTATGTCATTGTACGTCATTCATGATTCGCTGAGTTTGTGAAATCGCAGTACTGAAATTGCAAGGAAAGCAAGTTCTATCGAGCTCGTTTTAATCGCACTATAAGATATCTATATTTAGTTCAAATAGGTTACATTTCATTAGTATTGTAGAAGCGATCGTTATCTCGTCATGTCCTGTGTATGGAATTTCATGTATTCAGTAGAAGACATGGTAAATACTCTTGATGATTGTGATATTCTAGAAAAAGCTATTCTTGTGCTGGGAGATTTGATTATTGTACATATACAATACTTTATGATCATTCTAAACCATAGTGCGTTAATGAATTACCTTGCCTACGTGTTTGATGCATTAGTCTACGGCGCGCGGGCTCTTGCTCGAGCTTTATTGCCATTGACAATATTTCATTGACAATGGATATATGGTTGAGAGCAAATCAGATTCAGTCGAGATTACCGATCGCAGCAACCACTGCTTGCTTTAAGAAGCCCGACTTAACGCTACAAGAGCGTCTAGTTAATTATAATATGATGATGATAACTATTTATCTTTTGTTTAAAGGAAATTTCATTTCTAAAGAACATGGTGTTCAAGTTAACAGAAAGAGTTGATCGCATGGAAAAGACTGTGGATATCAGAATAGGTACATGTAACTAAACTTAATAGTCCATTTCCGAGTTCCTTTTATCTCTGTTTCAAAACGAGTCTACGTGCGAAACCTTTCATATGAAAATGAGTTTTATTTACATGAAAAAGGAACATTCATTTGCATAAGAAAGGTTTCGCACATAGACTCGTTTTGAAACAGAGATAAAAGGAATTCGGAAATGGACTATTGAGGCATAATGAGATTCATGGACTTTTATCAGCTGATTGAAACTCAGCAACTAGGATACTTGTAACTGTACATGTATTTGTTAAACTTGTTGTCATGGCTCACAGTATGCTCTAAGAACTCAAGGTAGAAAAGTAATCATGTTTATTATAACTCATCTTGTTTTCAGATTTACTGGATGAAAGCCAAACAAAGTTATCATCAGATCTTTCTGAATCCAGACAAAGTATTGCTACCATCGAGGTACATGTACATGTACATACATATACATGTACTTTAAGTACATATATAGTACTAGAAGTATTAATTAGCATTAGTGTTAGTGTTCAGTGTCAGTATTAGTGTAAGTCCCGGTGTAAGTATACTGTGGTTATTATTTATGTTAGTATTTAGTATTATTTTTAGTATAGTACTGTAATAATATCAGTATTACTATTACATGTAGTATTATACTGTAGGTCATAATATTGCTCTTAACTCTTGTTTGTAGAGTGATCTTTCAAGTATAGAAGCACGTCTATGGGGAGTTGGAAGTAAGATAATCCTAATTAAGGACAATGTCGCAGGGGTGGACTGTAACACAATTGTCAGCAATATTGCATTCAATATTGCATCACCGTGTGTCCGCCGCACCTTTAGTCTCATCTAAATTGAATTCCTGTATATTTGTTTTGCTTGCAGCTTTTGATGTTCAACCTCTATTTAAATGCAAAGGAACTTTTGTTGGACACACAGTATGTATTTAATATGATCACAAATTAAAACTGATCATTTATACTGATAACTAAAGAAGCTTCTTCTGATCTGTGTAATATATTTTAAATTGTTCATCCAAACTTTTGAGTCCTATACAATTAAGTCGCATTATCAAAGAGTCTGGCAAAGAAACCGGCAACATGGGTGTTGAGTATATAATAGGCCCATCACGTGACATTGACCGTGCACAAACTTTTGTTTTAGACTCAAATGCTATGGTTGAATGATTAGAGACCCTTTGGTTTTATTGACTGAACTTTTGATATTTGCAACAACAAAAATTGTGCACGGTTATGGTTAAAAAACCCACGTAGAACAATGATGTTTGCTGGGTTTCTAAATCATTCCCTGTTATTAAAGTGCTACTTGGACGAAAATCGATCGAAGTTTAATTTAGCTGAAACTTCACTGAAATAATCTCAAAGAGCCATACAATTACTGGTTAATGTGTTTTCTCAAAATTCCTATGGGAAGTATTACATTTTTATGAATCTTTAGAAGTGTCAGTGAGGTCATCTACTCAACCCAAACAATCAACACGGCTTCGCTCCATACATTTCTTTGTGCTTAGTTTCTTGAATTATTTTATTTCTATGAAGCTAAAAGTTTGGGTGAAGGAGTTTTCTTACATTATTTGTGCTTAGGATTGATTGTCTGACCAGTTGTCTTCAATGCAGAGCTGTTATCTGAACAAAATATTGAGATATTTTGACTCACAAAATACAAAGAAATGTATGGACCGAGCTGAATGTTGGGTTGAGTAGATGACGTCACTGACACCTCTAAAGATTCATAAAAATATAGTACTTCCCTCTGGAATATCGAAAAGATTTTAACTAGTTATTATTAGTCCCTTGAAGAATTATTCAATGAAGTTTCAGCTAAATTAAATTTCGATCGATTTTCGTCCAAGTAGCACTTTAACTACCTGTACATGTATAGTGCATGGTATATTATTAATATTATATTATTATTATCATCATCATCAATCATCATCATCATTATTATTAATTCAATATTGTTGACGTTCTCTTTAGGGTCCTGTATGGGCATTGTGTGTATATGGTGATCTGCTATTCAGTGGCTCGTCTGATAAATCAATCAAGGTACGAATTTTTATTATTCCACTTGTGCATCATTTTACCATATAAGGGCAAGAGAACACACAAAATATGACAGTAGCTCACACACGCATGAAAAACATAGCAAAAATGGCTCAAAAACTTCAGGAAAGAAAGAAACAAAATCAATTATGGAATAATAAACCCCTTATTTGATGGTTTGACCGATTTTACTCATTGCTCATATTTTTCCTCGCCCTACAGGCTCAGAAAAATACTATGCAACTCGTAAAATATCTGCACGTATTATCTGTCAAACCATCAAATAAGCTGTATATATTTACCCTTTCACTGTCAACTTCAACCTACATGATTGTGCATGTACCCTGACAACTCTGCAGGTTGAATGGTTGGATGAGTTTCACATTTAGCAAACAAAGAGTATGACAATTTAAATAGAAATAAAACTATTGCTTTGTAAAGCAAGGGTGAAGACATTAATAAATGAAGCATAATGATGGTTGAGAGCACTCGATCGTATCTCACTGCTGTGGTGCCTCAGGTTCAATTCCCTGACCAGGCACTTCATGTGAGCTGAGTTGGTAGTTTGTTCCTCTGAGAGCTGTGCTCCATGGACGTACGAGACAGAATGGGTCGTATGGTTAGTGGCAGCACAGTGCACCTTTATATGCCTTCCACTCGGCCATGTTAAGCTGCGTCATAATTTAGCTGCCGGCTGCAAGGAAGGATGATCAACCCCCCAAATTATTAATATTATTAAAACCAAGTACCTGTGGTATTCATGCCAATAGAGTCGATTTCGTATGAGTGGGAAGTAGCTACGGTACGGATCGTGCCGTTCGGTGCCCGTATCGCGCCATCATCGTGCGGTATCCAAGCATTCTGATTGGTTGAGAAATGATTTCGCGCGCTGTGATTGGTTGAATACAATATCTTTGATTCCGTACCATGACCGTAACTCCGTACCGTAGGTTTCCCACTCATACGAAAACGACTCTATACTGCATTACTTATCAAGACAGATATGACTTTATTTCAGGTTTGGGATACCTTAACAACATACAAATGTGTCAAAACGTTAGAGGGACATACTGGTATTGTACTGGCTTTACGCACACATGAGTAAGTACATGTAAATGATATTATGTACAGCCACGTACATGTAGCTACTATTTGTGATACTGTCATGAAGCTCATTTTTATTAATTGCTGATAGATCGACAGCACCTTTTATTATTTCTCATGTGTAATTTATATTGTTTTGACTTCTAAAAATAACTCTTCCTTTCCAGAAAAATGCTGTTTAGTGGATCATCTGACTGTACGATTAATGTAAGCTATTTAATTATTACCAGTACCTAAGACTGGTTTTCATAAACCCGCGAAACAGGAACTATATAAAATTCAAGAAAATAAGCTTCATCTATGCTATTTTTTTGGGATTGAGTCACTTATTCCAAGCTTTCGGGTTCCAGACCCATCGTCAGGGAAATGATGGTACAATAATGCAATGCTTCAATCGAAAATAACAATAACAACGGTTACTAACTAAAGGTGACAAAAATAACGGTACAGAGCGCGAGCTAGAAATAAAACATAGTGCGCAACGTGTGACACTATAATATTATATTACATTTTTGTAGTTAGTACAATGATTAGTCTAATGAATGCAAAAGAACACAATGGAATTATATTAGACTTAGTGTGTATAAGACTAATGTCTAATTCTACTTAGGTTTATGAAAACCAACTTATGTGTACTCAACTATTACTTAATTGATAGAACAATAATATTGGAATAATAAATTGTCTGTGAATAGAGTGCAAACCATATGTCAGTGAAATAGTACTATTACTAAATAGTACTAAATAGTGTTATCTCTATTGTTTTCGATTGTTTCATCAGTGCTATTTAGTACTAATTAGTTAGTACTGTTTCACAGACATTATGGTTTGCACTCTAAATTCAGTGTTCTGATTAGCTTGTACTTTGTCTGTCTAAGATCTGGAGTATTGAGAGACTGGAACTATTACAGAGTCTTCAAGGACATGAGAATCCTGTCTGTACATTGGTGTCCAAGAGAGATACGCTGTTTAGTGGGTCATTAAAAATGATTAGGGTTAGTTCTCATTTGATCAATAGAAAATAATCTATAAAGATTTGGTTCGAAGTTCTTCATTACCTTCTTCTCCAAACACTTACTATGCTTACAAACGCTTGGCCTACTCTAAAAGATGTCAGTGAGCGATTTTGGGCCGGGCTGTCCAGCGAACTTGAAGAGAATTCAAAGCAAACTACTAGACAATAGTACATGTACATGTACATTGTACATGTACATGTACTAGTAGTTTGCTTTGAATTCTCTTCAAGTTCGCTGGACAGCCCGGCCCAAAATCGCTCACTGACATCTTTTAGAGTAGGCCAAGCGTTTGTAAGCATAGTAAGTGTTTGGAGAAGAAGGTAATGAAGAACTTCGAACCAAATCTTTTCGATCCTCAAAGTCAAAGATAACGAACGATCGAACCAAGCGAAGAGGTCATTATGTGATAGTTGCCATGGTTTCAACTTTTGACCAATCGAATGACATGCTGCTCCTACGACCGGGATAGACTGGAACTTCTAATCCGAAAAAGCCCATTTTAAGACTTGTCGTCTGCCACAGCTGGCAGCCTGCCAAGTAATAAATTATTATTATATTCTTATTCTTATCATTTGAGTACCATGACCACACTTCAACTAGAGTACCATCACTACTGTCACACTATATTATCATGATTAAGGCATCAGCTTTTGCTGCTTTATCATCATCATCATATCACCTTGATAAAAATATTCATATAATGTTTTCCAATTTCAACAGGTTTGGAATCTTAGTACAATGGGTCTTGTAAAAGAGCTGACGGGTTTAAATCACTGGGTACGAGCTCTTGTTGCCAGTGATAATTATCTGTATAGTGGTTCCTATCAAACTATCAAGGTATGTTGACCAGTATGACAGGTCTAAATCACTGGGTACGAGCTCTTGTTGCCAGTGATAATTATCTGTATAGTGGTTCCTATCAAACTATCACTGGGTACAGGTCTAAATCACTGGGTACGAGCTCTTGTTGCCAGTGATAATTATCTGTATAGTGGTTCCTATCAAACTATCAAGGTATGTTGACCAGTATGACAGGTCTAAATCACTGGGTACGAGCTCTTGTTGCCAGTGATAATTATCTGTATAGTGGTTCCTATCAAACTATCAAGGTATGTTGACCAGTATGACAGGTCTAAATCACTGGGCACGAGCTCTTGTTGCCAGTGATAATTATCTGTATAGTGGTTCCTATCAAACTATCAAGGTATGTTGACCAGTATGACAGGTCTAAATCACTGGGCACGAGCTCTTGTTGCCAGTGATAATTATCTGTATAGTGGTTCCTATCAAACTATCAAGGTATGTTGACCAGTATGACAGGTCTAAATGACACGAGCTCTTGTTGCCTATTATCTGTATACTGGTTCCTATCAAGCTATCAAGGTATGTTGCCAGTGACAGGTCTAAATCAATGGGTACGAGCTCTTGTTGCCAGTGATAATTATCTGTATAGTGGTTCCTATCAAACTATCAAGGTATGTTGACCAGTATGACAGGTCTAAATCACTGGGTACGAGCTCTTGTTGCCAGTGATAATTATCTGTATAGTGGTATCAAACTATCAAGGTATGTTGACCAGTATGACAGGTCTAAATCACTGGGTACGAGCTCTTGTTGCCAGTGATAATTATCTTATCTGTATACTATCAAACTATCAAGGTATGTTGACCAGTATGACAGGTCTAAATCACTGGGTACGTACGAGCTCTTGTTGCCAGTGATAATTATCTGTATAGTGGTTCCTATCAAACTATCAAGGTATGTTGACCAGTATGACAGGTCTAAATCACTGGGTACGAGCTCTTGTTGCCAGTGATAATTATCTGTATAGTGGTTCCTATCAAACTATCAAGGTATGTTGACCAGTATGACAGGTCTAAATCACTGGGCACGAGCTCTTGTTGCCAGTGATAATTATCTGTATAGTGGTTCCTATCAAACTATCAAGGTATGTTGACCAGTATGACAGGTCTAAATCACTGGGTACGAGCTCTTGTTGCCAGTGATAATTATCTGTATAGTGGTTCCTATCAAACTATCAAGGTATGTTGACCAGTATGACAGGTCTAAATCACTGGGTACGAGCTCTTGTTGCCAGTGATAATTATCTGTTATAGTGGTTCATATCAAACTATCAAGGTATGTTGACCAGTATGACAGGTCTAAATCACTGGGTACGAGCTCTTGTTGCCAGTGATAATTATCTGTATAGTGGTTCCTATCAAACTATCAAGGTATGTTGACCAGTATGACAGGTCTAAATCACTGGGTACGAGCTCTTGTTGCCAGTGATAATTATCTGTATAGTGGTTCCTATCAAACTATCAAGGTATGTTGACCAGTATGACAGGTCTAAATCACTGGGTACGAGCTCTTGTTGCCAGTGCTCTTGTTGCCAGTGATAATTATCTGTTATAGTGGTTCCTATCAAACTATCAAGGTATGTTGACCAGTATGACAGGTCTAAATCACTGGGTACGAGCTCTTGTTGCCAGTGATAATTATCTGTATAGTGGTTCCTATCAAACTATCAAGGTATGTTGACCAGTATGACAGGTCTAAATCACTGGGTACGAGCTCTTGTTGCCAGTGATAATTATCTGTATAGTGGTTCCTATCAAACTATCAAGGTATGTTGACCAGTATGACAGGTCTAAATCACTGGGTACGAGCTCTTGTTGCCAGTGATAATTATCTGTATAGTGGTTCCTATCAAACTATCAAGGTATGTTGACCAGTATGACAGGTCTAAATCACTGGGTACGAGCTCTTGTTGCCAGTGATAATTATCTGTATAGTGGTTCCTATCAAACTATCAAGGTATGTTGACCAGTATGACAGGTCTAAATCACTGGGTACGAGCTCTTGTTGCCAGTGATAATTATCTGTATAGTGGTTCCTATCAAACTATCAAGGTATGTTGACCAGTATGACAGGTCTAAATCACTGGGTACGAGCTCTTGTTGCCAGTGATAATTATCTGTATAGTGGTTCCTATCAAACTATCAAGGTATGTTGACCAGTATGACAGGTCTAAATCAAATCACTGGGTATTATCTGTATAGTGGAGCTCTTGTTGCCAGTATGATAAAACTGGGTACGAGCTCTTGTTGCCAGTGATAATTATCTGTATAGTGGTTCCTATCAAACTATCAAGGTATGTTGACCAGTATGACAGGTCTAAATCACTGGGTACGAGCTCTTGTTGCCAGTGATAATTATCTGTATAGTGGTTCCTATCAAACTATCAAGGTATGTTGACCAGTATGACAGGTCTAAATCACTGGGTACGAGCTCTTGTTGCCAGTGATAATTATCTGTATAGTGGTTCCTATCAAACTATCAAGGTATGTTGACCAGTATGACAGGTCTAAATCACTGGGTACGAGTACGAGCTCTTGTTGCCAGTGATAATTATCTGTATAGTGGTTCCTATCAAACTATCAAGGTATGTTGACCAGTATGACAGGTCTAAATCACTGGGTACGAGCTCTTGTTGCCAGTGATAATTATCTGTATAGTGGTTCCTTCCTATCAAACTATCCAGGTATGTTGACCAGTATGACAGGTCTAAATCACTGGGTACGAGCTCTTGTTGCCAGTGATAATTACTCTGTATAGTGGTTCCCTATCAAACTATCAAGGTATGTTGACCAGTATGACAGGTCTAAATCACTGGGTACGAGCTCTTGTTGCCAGTGATAATTATCTGTATAGTGGTTCCTATCAAACTATCAAGGTATGTTGACCAGTATGACAGGTCTAAATCACTGGGTACGAGCTCTTGTTGCCAGTGATAATTATCTGTATAGTGGTTCCTATCAAACTATCAAGGTATGTTGACCAGTATGACAGGTCTAAATCACTGGGTACGAGCTCTTGTTGCCAGTGATAATTATCTGTATAGTGGTTCCTATCAAACTATCAAGGTATGTTGACCAGTATGACAGGTCTAAATCACTGGGTACGAGCTCTTGTTGCCAGTGATAATTATCTGTATAGTGGTTCCTATCAAACTATCAAGGTATGTTGACCAGTATGACAGGTCTAAATCACTGGGTACGAGCTCTTGTTGCCAGTGATAATTATCTGTATAGTGGTTCCTATCAAACTATCAAGGTATGTTGACCAGTATGACAGGTCTAAATCACTGGGTACGAGCTCTTGTTGCCAGTGATAATTATCTGTATAGTGGTTCCTATCAAACTATCAAGGTATGTTGACCAGGTCTAAATCACTGGGTACGAGCTCTTGTTGCCAGTGATAGGTCTAAATCACAAGGGTACGAGTCTAAATCACTGGGTACGAGCTCTTGTTGCCAGTGATAATTATCTGTTATAGTGGTTCCTATCAAACTATCAAGGTATGTTGACCAGTATGACAGGTCTAAATCACTGGGTACGAGCTCTTGTTGCCAGTGATAATTATCTGTATAGTGGTTCCTATCAAACTATCAAGGTATGTTGACCAGTATGACAGGTCTAAATCACTGGGTACTGCTTAGTGTAGCTGAGAATACCTGTAGAATGGAGCACTGATAGAGGGAGGGGGTAAAAGGGTGCACAGTCCACCTCCTGGGAATCCACTTTTGGGTCACGAAGGGGCACAGACATTAATCTCAGCCTTTATCTTTTTAGTTGTGGGACCTTGATAGCTTGGAATGTGTACGTGTACTGCAGACTACTGGTGGTAGTGTGTACTCCCTGGCAGTTACTAAGGAATTCATTATATGTGGTACCTACGAAAACTGTATACAGGTAAACAGCTGTCTTGACACTGAGGTTTTGCATAACACGCTGTGCATTGATTGATTTATTACCTTAGTTTATATACATAATATGTACACCTAATTTCAAAAACGTTGTCCAAATAGCCAAATACGAATTCATTCAAAAAGACAAAAGAAATAGTTCAGCTCAAGTGCACTTCTTTTGTCTTTTAATGAAATCCTATTTGGCTTTTTTGATTATTATTGGACAACGTTTTTGAAATTAGGTGTATACATGTAATTGTAACACTTACAAACACACAAAACGTTACAAACATTTGTCCACTTTTCTGCTGCACTTTTCTGCAGCACTTTTATGCACTTTATAAATGCATTTAAATAACTGGGGCAATGTTCAGAGTAGACAGTCTAATGCATAGTTGCCAGCTTATGTGGACAATCTGTTCGGTGAGATCAAGTGTCAAGGACCTGCTCCTGCACTTATCGATATGAGACTAAGGGTTCACAATCGATTTTTAAACACCCAGGACATTTTTGTAGTAGCTACACATGTAGTTGACATGCAGTGGCTTAGTAGAACAGACCTGTGGCTGCTTTCATCTTGACAGATAGTGGAATAGGAGACTTGCATGATGGCGTCATATACTACAAGTACCAGAATGCTTTGCCCATTTTCTTTTGTTAGACAATTAGCACCAATTGTCTTGCTATTCTCATGAGGGAATAAAAGTCTGAATAAGAAAGAAAATTCCCAAAGCATTCTGGTAGTTGTAGTAAAACAATGTCATCATGCAAGTCGCCTATTGTGCTGGGACCTTGCTGGCTTCCACTGAACCCTGATGACTCACTTGCTTTGTATGTGTTGTTGTCATTAGTTATGGGATGCCAACACTCACAAGCTTGTTGAGACTCTTAATGGTGAGTATTGGTTGGTCAGTCTTACGTTATACAATACTTCCTATTGGAGATATTTAATTGCACCATAAATACTTTTAATCATTTATGCATTCATTCAGTTATTAATTCATTCAGTTATTAATTCATTCAATTATTCATTTTCATTTATTCGTTCATTCATTCAGTTATTCATTCATTCAATTATTCATTTTCATTTATTCGTTCATTCATTCAGTTATTCCTTCATTCAGTCATTCATTCAGTTATTCATTTATTCATTCATTCAGTTAATCATTTATTCATTCATTCAATTATTCATTTTCATTCATTCATTTATGCGTTCATTCATTCAGTTATTCCTTCATTCATTCATTCATTTATTCCTTCATTCAGTCATTCATTCAGTTATTCATTTATTCAATTATTCATTTTCATTCATTCATTTATGCGTTCATTCATTCAGTTATTCCTTCAATCAGTCATTCATTCAGTTATTCATTCATTCAGTTATTCATTCATTCAGTTATTCATTCAGTTATTCATTCATTCAATTATTCATTTTCATTCATTCATTTATGCGTTCATTCATTCAGTTATTCCTTCAATCAGTCATTCATTCAGTTATTCATTCATTCAGTTATTCATTTATTCATTCAGTTATTTAATCATTCATTCAGTTATTCATTCAGTTATTCATTCAGTTATTTAATCATTCATTCAGTTATTCATTTATTCTTTCATTCAATTATTCATTTATTCATTCAGTCAGTCAGTCAGTCAGTCATTCATTCATTCAGTTATTCATTTATTCAGTCATTCATTCATTCATTCATTTATTCATTCATTCAGTTATTCATTTATTCATTCAATCAGTTATTCAGTTATTCATTCATCCAGCTATTAATTAATTAATTAATTTTTTGATTGAAGGTCATGTTGGTACAGTTTATGCACTAGCAGTTCTCAATGCACCCGGTCAAGGCAAGCTGTTTAGTGCATCCTATGATAGATCACTGAGGGTAAGAACATTTACCTGTATAAGTAATCGTACAAGTCTGGTTGAAGCTATGACTGCAAGGTTGTCTTGGAACTACGTTTTATCTAACAAGATTTAATACCATCTCAACTCAAGACTGTGCCTTGAAACTGAAGTATCAAACAGTAAAGATTTGCCTCTGGACTTTCAAATATGTAATAGTCATTATACCGTAGAATCCCGGCTATAAGCCCCCCGGTTATAAGCCCCCTTCATTTACTCCTCCCCATACGGGGTACCATATACAGGAAACAATAATCAGGCTATTAGGTGTACGTAGCAAACGAGACTGATGGAGTCCAGTAGTATACGGTAGCTAGCTCATTGCTTGAAAATCCGCTCAGATTATAGTTTTTTTCTGAGCATATTCACGTTTAAAAACGTTTACTGTTATTGTTGCATGAACACTGTTTAACTAAAATGGTCACGATTATAAACATTGTTTTTTAAATAGAACGGATTTCAGACATGTTTTTACTCCCTTTTATAAGCCCCCCCCCCCCCCCCCCCCCAGTTATAAGCCCCCCCCCCCCCCCCCCCCGATTATAAACCCACCACAAAACCCTTACGAAGTTATGTAAGCCCAGGACTTATAACCGGGATTCTACGGTATTTATAATAATATTCATGAAAAAAATTCTCGATTCTGATTGGCTAAGAGCAGTGCAGTTGAAAAGTAATGCAGTGCAAATTAACTTTTTTTCATGAATATTATAAATATTAATTGGTAATCATACGATTTCTCGTTCAATTTGGAATAATTTACACTTGTGTGTTTTTCAAAGAGCTCAAATAAATATTGCACTCGCCCTACGGGCTCGTGCAATTTTGATACTCTTTGAAAAACACACTTGTGCAAATTATTTCCAAATTGAACTCGAAACCGTATGATTGTCTCTACTTATTGCACTTGGGACCTCACTGTGACATGCATTTTCAGGTGTGGAATCTAGAAAACTTTACATGCATTCAGACACTACTTCGCCATCAAGGCAGTGTAGCTGCTCTAGCTCTTTCCAAAGGAAGAATATTCTCTGGTGCTGTAGATAGCACTGTAAAGGTAAGACTGGAAGGGAAGGGAATGAAAGGGAATGAAATGGAAGGTGGAAGGGAATAGAATGAATGGGAATGGAATGGAAGGGAATAGAAGGGAATGGAATGAATGGGAATGGAATAGAAGGGAATGGAATGAAAGGGAGTGGAAGGAAATGAAATGGAAGGTGGAAGGGAATGGAATGAAAGGGAGTGGAAGGGAATGAAATGAAATGGAAGGTGGAAGGGAATGGAATGAATGGGAATGGAAGGAAATAGAAGGGAATGGAATGAAGGGAGTGGAAGGGAATGAAATGAAATGGAAGGTGGAAGGGAATGGAAGGAAATAGAAGGAAATGGAATGAAAGGGAATGAAATGAAATGGAAGGTGGAAGGGAATGGAATGAATGGGAATGGAAGGAAATAGAAGGGAATGGAATGAAAGGGAGTGGAAGGGAATGGAATGAATGGGAATGGAAGGAAATAGAAGGGAATGAAATGGAATGGAACCTCTAAATTCTATTACTCTAATCCATGGTTCTATGCATGCATAATTCCCAGGTTTGGCAGTAAATGGCTTGATTGGAGCTAGTCGACAGATCCCACTCACTATCCACTGGTTAATTCAATACCTTATCCAGTAATATATATCCCATGCTTTAAATGAGAAGCTTGTGCACTATATATAGGGAGGTTTTTGGCAGTGGAAAGTGGGACTTGCAATACTATAAATGAGAAAGACAAGCAGGACCTAGTATGTGCTTCACAGTCAGTGGTTTGTTATGTACGAGTACTATTGATGAGAAAGACAAGCAGGACCTAGTATATGCTTCACAGTCAGTGGTTTGTTATGTACGAGTACTTGCAATACTATAGATGAGAAAGACAAGCAGGACCTAGTATGTGCTTCACAGTCAGTGGTTTGTTATGTACGAGTACTTGCAATACTATAGATGAGAAAGACAACCAGGACCTAGTATATGCTTCACAGTCAGTGGTTTGTTATGTATGAGTACAGTCATTGGCGTATCACCAGATGTCATTTCTGTGTGGTCTTGTGAGGAATTGTCCATCAGCTGAATTGTTGGAGGTCAGACAAACTAGTGTTGACCCAAGAACTTTAATGATATGATATCAAACTAGTTAGCAGGACCTAGTATGTGCTTCACAGTCAGTGGTTTGTTATGTACGAGTACTTGCAGTACTATAGATGAGAAAGACAACCAGGACCTAGTATGTGCTTCACAGTCAGTGGTTTGTTATGTACGAGTACTTGCAATACTATAGATGAGAAAGACAAGCAGGACCTAGTATGTGCTTCACAGTCAGTGTTTTGTTATGTACGAGTACTTGCAATACTATAGATGAGAAAGACAAGCAGGACCTAGTATGTGCTTCACAGTCAGTGGTTTGTTATGTACGAGTACTATTGATGAGAAAGACAAGCAGGACCTAGTATATGCTTCACAGTCAGTGGTTTGTTATGTACGAGTACTTGCAATACTATAGATGAGAAAGACAACCAGAACCTAGTATGTGCTTCACAGTCAGTGGTTTGTTATGTATGAGTACAATCATTGGCGTATCACCAGATGTCATTTCTGTGTGGTCTTGTGAGGAATTGTCCATCAGCTGAATTGTTGGAGGTCAGACAAACTAGTGTTGACCCAAGAACTTTAATGATATGATATCAAACTAGTTAGCTGTATGTACAGCTATTACAAAAAAGGTTGGTGCCAGTTTTGTTGCATCTTGCATGTTGCATAGCAAGCCCGAAATGTATTGTGGATCATATATAAATAATGTCAGCATGCAAATACAGAAGAAAATATGCCGGCTCCATATTGTGAAGATAAAGTTTGGGAAAATTCCCAGAGTCCATATTGTTGTGACTTTTCGCTGACTCCATTCACATCGCCCATAGTGCATTTCGGGCTTGGTATGCAACATGCAAGATGCAACAAAACCTTCACCAACCTTTTTTGAAATAGCTGTATTCAGTCCTAGGTTACCACGCATAGAGGTTGTTTGGCAATGGATGAGGGTTAGCTGTATATATTCGGTCGTACAGTAGGTTTAATACCCGGGGGTACTTCGAGGTAAAAAAGGGTAGGGATGACCATCGGAAAACCTAAAAAAAATACCCTAAAAAATACCAAACTGTAAAATTGGCTTGGCACCCGTGATTCAAGACTGACTTTTTTTTAGCATTCTGTCGTGAGAGTACCCTAATAAAATACCAGTTTTCAGGAAAGAACCAGGACTTCGCTTTGACAACCCTAAAAAATACCATAATGACGATTTCACCCCCTAAAAAAATTATATGACGGTCATCCCTACCACTCGTATATAGGGAGTAACCCGGGGTTTAATACCACTGATAGAGGTTGTTTGGCAATTCAATTTTCTCTTACGATAGTTAATTGCAAACAGTTGGTCAGAGCAATTGAAGGGGTCCTTGCAAGAACGGAGTAAGTGACGTGATCAAAACCCAAATTCTCCTTTGGGAAATTCAAAGAAGCTTGAGGAGAATTTAGATTTTGATCAGAGATCACTTATGTTGTTCTTGCAGGGAGCCCTTCAATTATATCCCATTATTTTTATTGTACATAAAGCTTGATATATAATTACGTGTAAATATTCCAATATAATACCAATAATTGCTGGACATTATTGGAACTTGGTGGTACTATAACGTAACTAAATGCTGTGAAATATTTAATTATACACGCAGGTGAAATCCCTAAGAATACAGGAGAAATACATTAAGTTTGAAGACATTTAGAGGTTCTGCAATGACTTTAACATTAGAGCCGTTTTCGAATGAGTGGGAAGTAGCTACTGTATGGTTCGTGCTGTACCATGACCGTATCACGCCATCATCATACCATATCCAAGCATTCTGATTGGTTGAGCGATATTTTGCGCACTGTGATTGGTTGAATACAATGTCTTCGATTCCGTCCCGTTACCGTAACTCTGTGCCGTAGGTTTACCACTCATACGAAAACGACTCTATTGACGTTTCCAAGGAAACATTCAGTCAACTGTCTTAAAATGTGTCTTAAAATGTCTTAAAATGCTATTATTTTAAATACTGAGCTGAGACAACAGAGCCCTACAGGACCTCTAATAATCATGGCCATCCTTTTCATTGCTGTAGCTATAATAATAATAAATAATAATAATATTAATGGCCAGACCTGCTATTGTGTGAGGTTACTTAATATACACTTAATTAAGTGTTGTTATATTATTACTTGGGCTTCCTGTGGAATGCCCAAGTCTAAGATTACAGACGGTTATTACTTGGGCTTCCTGTGGAATGCCCAAGTCTAAGATTACAGACGGTTATTACTTGGGCTTCCTGTGGAAGGCCCAAGTCTAAGATTACAGACGGTTATTCTTTTTGTGTTTCTACGCCAAATCTGCAAGTGCACCATAGCGCATGCGCATGCTAATCTTCTCTGTATCGTTCCAATTTTTGAGTATACAGAAGTTGTGGTCAGCAGCTTATCAACGAAATTCAAGATGGCAGACGTACGTAACGATAAATCAAATCACCAGCAACATTCAAAAAGGATTTTGCCGTGCTGCCTTGCTCGAGCCAGTCGAGTCGTTCATTAATACTGCTTAGTAAATATGCAAATATCCTAGAGAATACTTTTTGGCTTTGCAATTCTGTCTGAAAGTGTATTTCTAACAGATGTCTGTGGCCAGGAGCACATAAGTAGGAGCCTCCATCTGGGATGTATTCGTGAGACGACCTGTGACCGGATCAGGCTATTTTTAGAACACCAGTTTTGCCGCGACATTTTAACACCAGGGATTTTTGATTTCGACTTTGTTACGGAGTTTCTAGCTTTTGGCTTGGTAGGTTTACTATTTGATGCTTTTTTAGTTCCTTGAGAAACAGAACACGAACTTGAAGACTCTTGGTCACTTTCCGATGAAGTACTAAACTCTGCAAAAGAGTCACTGTAACTATCACTGTCATTTTCGCTCTCTTCACTTTCAGTTTCTTCAATTTCTTCGTCCGCCACTTTGTTCATATATCACAAATAAACACAAATCATCTACCTCATTGATGCTGATTGGCTATGTTTAATTCCCATGGGGGATTCCTATTGATTGATGATTAGTTCGTGGGAAAAGGTGTTCTAAAAATAGCCTGACCCGGTCACAGGTCGTCTCACAAACCCAGTACGGTAGATGGAGGCTCCTACTTATGGGCTCCTGCTGTGGCTTAGTAAGAACTCGATCGTAATTTTATTGAGGTAATCGAAATGTGCTTCGCCAGCTTGTCAGCTTTTATTACGTATGCATGCTCTACTGAGTCACGCAACGAGTGACTTAAATTCTGCAAGTAATACATGTAGGCTAAAACTACTTCTGTATGATGATACAAGCTATTAGGTTTCACATTTAAAATCTATCAAAACAGCTTTATTAAGAAGCCCAAGTTCACGCTACGCCAAATCTGCAAGTGACCATAGCGCATGCGTGATTACCGCTGACGGCATCGCAGGCTATTATTTACGAATAAATACCGACTGATGAAATACTGTACCGATCATTTGCCGAATAATAAAGCCGGCTAGTGCGCATGCTCTCCAAATGTGTGTACTAAATATTCGAAGGCTCGATATCACATGGTTTTTCAAAGCGTGCTTGTCGGCATCTTTCTAGACTGAGATTGAGAATTATGTTGTGTCTTGCGAAGAAAGCTTTGGAAAGAATGATGCCTTATACGCTCATCTCGCATACAAACGCAGACGCCGTTCGTGGTAGACCCACACTATTAAAAAGATGAGTCGAGCGTTTTCGGAACGGGTCGGTCCACGAACCGTCAATAGCAAATCTAGCAAATCTAGCAAAGTTAAAACGAGTTCTTATGAGATTGCAAATGAGCCATATAAGCTTATGAGGTCAAACTACGAAACAACTGACAAAACTATGACTTTTGACTTAACAACAAACTCTAGCGCTGAAACGATCACCTCAGATGTCAAGAAAACCAAGATTCTTCGACTTGATGAGCAGCACTTCGAAGACGAAGGTAACACAAACAACAACACGCCAGTCGCCATATTGGATAAAGCGAAAGAGACTCAACGAAGCACCTGGAATAGTACTGACTGAGATGTCCAAGCTTAACTCTTACGTTAAATATCCTGATTCTTTTGTTTGTTTTTATTGTGTTTAATGCTTGTAAAGTACGATTAGATATTGTGTATATAATGACTATTATTGTACAAGCAATCGTGAATGTTGGTTTGTACTGTGTATGGAAGATAGAAGATATGCTCAATACCCTTGAAGAGTGTGATGTACTGGAGAAAGTTATCAATCTAACCAATGTACGTGAGCATAATGATGTTATGGTGTCAATAAAAGTACAAGAATTCAGATCTCGTTATGCGAAATATTTATATTATAATTGTACTCGTGTTGTATGCAAATGTCATGGCTATAAACGTGACCGTGAACCAAGCAGAGTACCAATGAACATGTTGAAACGTATCTCCAAGAAAAGCAGAAAACTACAAAGCTATATATGGAGCCGTGTACGTAAAAACATACCAAAGTCATCGAAAGTTCATCCTTTTATTAAAACAACACGAAAGAAAAGGCACAAACTAGTGGTCAGGTTTGTACAAAAAATGAGAAGGAAGCCAATTTCTCGTGCACGGAAAGTGGACTCTTTGATGAGATATATTCACAATGCAAGTACAGATAAACCGCATGGAAAGAAATATCTCAATAAATACTTGAAGTTGTTTTCATGTAATTTCCCATATAGTGAGTACAAAAATCTAGCTCATAGAGGTAATTGTTCTAAGCACAAGCTTTGCACAGATATAGAGAAAAACCCTGGCCCTGCACATTATGTTGATCCTAGTAAAACAATAAGTGCACCATATAGTCAAGGAAATGTTGCAGTATTTGGACAAAATGCAGGACAACAATGCGTTGCAATGAGTTTATGTTCTTTAATATACCATGATATGAAAGGAATAAGCTGCCATGGTGACTTGACAGAAATAATGAGTATTGGAAATCAACTTTATTCTAGTTTGTCACAATTAGCCAGACAGCCTTTTTTGATGCTAACAGAACTGCCAACAATGCTTACTGTTTTAGAGGAAAATTACAAGCTTGAATACAGTGAGAGCTACAGTGGTAATGTACATGGTGAATCTACCATTGATGGATTTCAATACTGTACGAGTCTAGACAGAGCTTTTCAATCGTTGATATCAGAACACAGATTCATTTATTTTAACAGTTGGTTGTATTGCTGGCAGTGTTATTTACTGTGCTGATAATGGCAATTTTAAGGTGTTTGACTCTCATGCTAGAGATATTTATGGTCAAAGCCATTCTCAAGGGACATGTGTCAGTGCTATTAGATGTACCATCAACACAATTACTTTCAGACTTTATATGGAGTTACTGATATGTATGAACTTAAAGGTGTACATATTAACAAATTTGAATTGTATTTACAAACGAGCTATAATAGCGAAGAAAGTAACACAATAAATATCAATCAATATGAGAGTCTCGGTAAGCAATGTGGTGCCATAGCACTTTATTCAATATGTTACTCTATCATTTCACGATGTAGTTACTGGAATTCAAGTATTCTTGAGGCAATTGTTAAAAATGGTAGTCGACTTTCCAATACGATGGGCATCAACAGTCATTTATCACCTGCCAATGTACCTACCAGTGTAGATAAAGCTAGATATTAATGGTATAGGTCAAGGCAAATTATTATATAATTCAACTGAAAGCAGGACATCCTTAAAAACATTGATTTTAAACAACCACAATGGAAGAACAGGATTTTTAATGTGGTTTTCAAGTTACTGTATCACTTGTATTTATCAACATACTACTAGGGTAAAGCATTTGTTTTCACTACTTGCACATAATGATAGCTGTACACCTGCAATAAAACACATCAAAGGCATTAATGGTATACATGCACTTGTAAAAGCTATTAGTAATATTATTAAAAATTGGCTACAATGTCAAACTATAGATTATGATATAAAATTTGTAGTCTGTTCATGTGCAATCACTGAAAATGAAAGGAAAAAGGTTGTGCAAAATCACCGTAAAAAACATATATATGACACCATGGAACCTGTTACAAAAAAAAAGCGTATTGAAGAAATTAAAACAAGGTATTTAACAATGGATGCAACAAAGAAGAATTACTTGCTAAACGTGCAGAAAATTACCAATCAATAGATGATGCGAAGAAGAAAGAAATACTTGCCAAACTTGCAGAAGATTACCAATCAATAGATGCAGCAAAGAAGAAGGAGTTAGGGGCCATCGACATATTCACCTTTCCCCGCTTAACGTCCACTGGACGTTTAGGGGGGGAGGGGGTAAGGCGGGAAAAAATTTGGACGTTAGTGTGGAGCATTTTTGTAAAAAATATTTTTTTACTTCATGTTGAAAACAAAAAGAAAGCAAAGATAAAACGAACAAACTGGTGGTCCGTTCTAACAAACTTCGGTGTTATATAAATAGATTCTGATATAAACTATCGAAAATCATGGACGGCCAGCTCTGTTTGCGGTGGCTTGCACCCAAGTACGTTAAGGCCTGGGATGGACGTGAAAACGAGGCTAAGCCTATTTTATTTTGCTGTTATTATGACAGGTTTTGCTCGAAATTCACGAAATTTCTCACAGGTATATAACTTTACGAGTTTCAACTTTTACGATAATAATATATGTGATAAAGTGATCACGTGACCTCTTGCCTCACTCCCATGTCCCTCGAAAATTTGAATTAAAATGGGGTGATGGGTATTTTATGTATGGCAAAAGTTATGCCACATTTTCGTTTGTCTTTGTGACAGGTATTAGAATCTGCCCTCACACCTGAACAACTAATATGCATTAAGGAGATATTCGCTTCAATATGATTGACCCTCCAGGTCACGTGACCTATTTTGTCAAATATCTCCTTAATACAAATTAGTTGTTCAGGTGTGAGGGCAGATTCTTATACCTGTCACAAAAACAAACGAAAATATGGGATAACATTTGCCATACATAAAATACCCATCACCCCATTTTAATACAAATTTTCGAGGGACATGGGAGTGAGGCAAGAGGTCACGTGATCATTTTATCACATATATTATTATCGTAAAAGTTGAAACTCGTAAAGTTATGCAGCTGTGCAAAGTTTCGTGAATTTCGAGCAAAACGTGTCATAACAGCAAAATAAAATAGGGTTAGCATCGCTTTCGCCTCCACAAAATGGCGGAGGACTGACCGAATATATTGTGCACAAGTAATAGCCAGAATTAGTCGTAGAGGCAAGATATAGAGATACAAAAGAATTGTTATTAAGGAGAATGAAGTGAACTACATGGAATGGGGGCAGTTTTGAGGATTTTCCAGCGGTATAAAGAACCTTGGACTGTTGTTTGCTACCGTTTGTTTTGAGTCATGTTGCTGAATGCAAAACCATTCCCACGCATTTTCAATACGAAAAACAGGAAATTCCAAGTGGACGATAAGGAGGAGGGGAGGGGGGGTCTGACCTAAACGTCCAGTGGACGTTAAGCGGGGAAAGGTGAATATGTCGACGGCCCCTTAGGTGCAAGTGAAATTAGATAAGCGAGCGAAATTAGATAAGTGAGCGAAATTAGGTAAACACGCACGAGCGAAATTATGTAAGCGAGCGAAAATAGACAAGCGAGTGAAATTGGGTGTAAAGCGAGCGAATTTATGTAAGCGAGCGAAATTAGGTAATCAAGCGAAATTAGGTAAACGCGCGCGATCTAGCTTCTCAAACGGCCATCAATAATTCTTGGAGAAATTCAAAGTTAAAGTTGGCCAAATGTTATGCTAATTAGGAACGTTACACATTTCCCAACGTCCTTCACGGCAGTGATTTCCTTTGTTTTGTCCTCGTGAATTATTAATGAGTTTGAGAAATATATTATATATATTGCTTAATATCAATCAGCTGTTAAAAGTCCTTGAAACTCTATCATTCTCTCAACTTTTTCTATTAATTTAAAACGTGCTGATTCAGCTGATGAAAATTCCTCACGTGACCGGAAATGACGTAATAATAATATTGATATCAAGCAATACTCGGAACATGATTATGCAATTTTTGAATGCATGCATGTTGTGCATATTCAGCAATATGCAGTACAACTGAGCACGATGCAACGCAAATGCTTTTTATACACTATTTTCATATAATCCGCCGTCGTAATATACAAGTTTCGAGCAAAATCAATCATGTTTGTAAATCGGCTTTCCAAAGTCGGTTCATGTCGTTTCCTTGAACCAATCCCATGCAGTAAGCATATTACTGGTTTCCATGTGACGTCATGGCGGCCATGTTGGCAGGCGCGGATCCAGGAAAAAATGTGATCGTTTTTCGGGCTAGTACTTCATGTAAGCCCACTTGAAATGGACTCTATTCTTTATAGCCGTTCTTTTTGAAATATTTGTATTATCTTTCACAATTCCTTCATCTTTTCAATGTGGTATAAGTACGCACATTGCCAACATGACAGATAATACAACAATACCGTTTTTTCGAATGACCGTTTTTGTTCCTTTAAACAAGTTGCCATGAATAAATTAAACATTCAAGAGAGCTATATTACTGCTATTTTGAACATTTTGACCTTTTTTCCGAAAAACGATGTAAACCGGTCTGGATCTGCGCCTAGTTGGTGCCCGATAACAAAGCATTCCTCATTAGCTTCTCTTGTTTGTACCACCAACCTGGCCGCTGCGTCTTTGTACATTAAATCTCCAGGGATTGATTGCAAACCAGCAACGTGGAGGTATTTTACTGGCAACACACCACTATAGTTCATTTCTACGCACGCAGATGGCCAAAGCGCATCCAACCTCCTCGCAGTCATTCATTCTCGTACCCAGAGCACACTCCTCATTTGGTTCAGTTGTCGTTGGCTCTGGGAAACCCTGTTGCTCGGTCGTCAAATTTTGACGACCAAGTCGTCAGAGCGCATGCTCATACTAAAGACCGCTGAGAGCGGGTACTGTGGACGAGTCTACTGGCTACGTAGTGTTTACGTTGGTTTGAATATTCAAACAATGTAACAAGTACACAAGTTTGTACATTTATCTTCGTGTAGCCGTTTAAAAGCCCTTCGACGTTCATCACCGGTTCTTCTCTGGCTCTGTTGCGATCAAAGCTGGACGATAAATACATGTTCTAATATAATCTTGCATGTGAGCCTTCCTGTCTTCCGCTTTGTTATTGTTTCTCTTGAATTATAAAAATATTCCTTTGAATACTCAAAGCGAATACGATCGATTGTGTCTGTAGCCGTTACTTTTATAATTTATGTATTGTTAGATCTCCCTTTACGAATTTATGTCTACACAGTCAATGAGTCACTCTCATTTCCATTGATTTATTATTCAAAAAAGGTATATAGTTTTTGAAAATAATATTGTATGAAATTACTACAACCGTCGCTGTCATTCGCTTCGTTCGCTTTGCAAGTTTGAATCTTTGTTTATCTCATGGACCAATCAAATACGATCATTCATTGTTGATTTCAACAGCCAATGAAATTCGCTAAAATGTCAGGGTTTCCCAGAGCCAACGACAAACCAAATGAGGAGTGGGCTCTGGGTACGAGAATGGCAGTCATTTTGAAAATAGCGAAATGTACGAGAGGGCCCTGGGGACGAGGTTGATATGCATCCAGCGAGCATCCAGCGAGCATCCAGCGCCAATGGACGTAATTTTTGTTAATTTTGTAAAACTTCTTTTTATCTTGTACTCGTTGTAATGAAAATAACAACAAAGTATGAGATAAATCTTTTTATTTTTCTTATTGATGTAAATACTTACTTTAAATAAGATAATTAACGTAATTTGGATGTTTGCAAACGCGTTCTTTGGATTAAAGCAGACAGGGAAAATAAAATTGCTTATTCATTGGAAACTGTGTCTTTTGAACTCTTTCGTATATTCAGGTTATATCCAGGGGATCACTTTTGCGGCCCCAGGGGGGGTACTCAGGGGTATCAGTGACGGGGAGGTGCGAATGAGGCCAAACTTTTTAACCCAAAAAAACGTCCATTACGCAAAAACAAGACCCCAAAAAGTCCAACGGCCCACAACGTAACCCCTAAAAAGTCTCCGCATAAAATCAAGAACGGTAGGATATCATTTTTATAAACCCCCCAAAAAGTCCTTGTCAAAATCTTTATATCAAAAAAAGTCCACCTGAAAATTGATAACCGCCCAAAAAAGTCCCAAGCCGCGAATTTCAAACCTCCCCGTCACTGATACCTGATACCCCTGAGTACCCCCCCCCCCCCCCCCCCCCCCCCCCCCCCCCCCCCCTGGGTTTGTGGCCAGTGATCATTTCGGGACTAGGAATCATTTCGCGGGGCTATGGGATCATTTCGGGGCCAGGGATTATTTCGGGACCGGCGACTTTCGGAACCGAGATCTTTTCGGGACCAGCTAGGGATCGATCATTTCGATTCGGGGCCAGAGATCATTTCGGGACCTTTCGGGGGCCATGGATCAATTCGGGACCAGGGATCATTTCGGTCATTCCTGTACATATATATCGCTATATAGAAAATAAACAAATGAATATCTGGTGGTCCAATTATCTATATATTCTACTATGGGAAAGGGAACCACAGCTCCCCTGATTCAAGGTGGACTAAAATCCTCGATGCACAAATATTCTACCTTATTTATGCTTCAAACAACGCGGAAACGAGGAATTCGAAAATATTGTTTCTGACAAAGAAACTCTGCAACGCTTTGTGGCTGTTGAGCTGAATGGATTTGAATAACTGATAGACATGAAACAACATTCCCGCCAAAACACTTTAACGGCGTCGGATAGCTGCACGCACTATAACTAACTCGTAATAATAAGTCATTGAACTGTTTAGTGATAACTGAAAGGTAAAATCGTACTGTAGATTTTCATCATGATATCTTTGAATAGAAATCTTCAATTACCACTAAGATCTTTCTTTGATGGATATGGATGGATGAATGGATGGATGGATGGATGGATGGATGGATGGATGGATGGATGGATGGATGGATGGATGGAAATCCCAAAATCTCCCCCAGTGATGCCTGCGGAGGAGGCTAGGACCGGATATAGAGGCGAAGACGGGAAAAGAAAGGAAAGGGAAAGTAGAGTAAAGTGCATAGTGCAGACAAAGAACAATAGGTTTTGATGAGGAACAGTAATTATTTAAAGCTAGACTGAAACAAGCAAAAACGAGCCGAATTCGAAAATATTGTTTCTGACAAAGAAACTATGCAACGCTTATTGGTTGTTGAGAATGAATTTGAATAACTTATAGACATGAAAAAACATTCCCGCCAAAACACTTAACGGCGTCGGATAGCTGCACGCACTATAACTAATTCGTAATAATAAGTCATTGAGGTCGAGCTGTTTAGTGATAACTAAAGGCAAAATTTCGCTTAATTATAGATTTTCATCCTGGCATCTTTGAATAGAAATCTTCAATTACCACTAACTAAAGATCTTTCTTTTATGAATGAATGGATGGATGGATGGATGGATGGATGGATGGATGGATGGATGGATGGATGGATGGATGGATGGATGGAAAACCCAAAATCTCCCCCAGTGATGCCTGCGGAGGAGGCTAGGACCGGATATAGAGGCGAAGACGGGAAAAGAAAGGAAAGGGAAAGTAGAGTAAAGTGCATAGTGCAGACAAAGAACAATAGGTTTTGATGAGGAACAGTAATTATTTAAAGCTAGACTGAAACAAGCAAAAACGAGCCGAATTCGAAAATATTGTTTCTGACAAAGAAACTATGCAACGCTTAGTGGTTGTTGAGAATGAATTTGAATAACTGATAGACATGAAAAAACATTCCCGCCAAAACACTTAACGGCGTCGGATAGCTGCACGATAACTAATTCGTAATAATAAGTAATTTAGGTCGAGCTGTTTAGTGATAACTAAAGGCAAAATTTCGCTTAATTATAGATTTTCATCCTGGCATCTTTGAATAGAAATCTTCAATTACCACTAACTAAAGATCTTTCTTTGATGGATGGATGGATGGATGGATGGATGGATGGATGGATGGATGGATGGATGGATGGATGGATGGATGGATGGATGGATGGATGGATGGATGGATGGATGGATGGATGGATGGATGGATGGATGGATGGATGGATGGGTGGGTTGATGCTATTTGCACGATTCGCCATGCTATGTATATGAAATGTTTATTCATTTTACCCTGAGGAAATCTTCCTCTTGTCTGGCTTATTCACGCAATAGTAGAACAGTCGATTGTACCATTTATATTGTCATTTTTAGCTGATCAATTATTTTCTTTATTCATTTTACATGATGAAATAGTTTGCATTGGCCTGCAGTTTGTTAGATTCATCGTTTTATTTGAATATCAGCATTCATTTGCAAAAAGTAAAACAACTGAGGTGACGATGTTTCTTGTATTGAACATTAGTTATTCTGCATTATTATTATTATCGCCCATCCCACAACAACTGTCGGTCGTTCAGTTGATTGGCTACAAAACAAGACATTGTCAATCACAAATCTTCAGAGGTTTCGTCTACAAAGGCACACGTGTACTATCCATTAACTATCATAGTTCTCGAAACTCCACAAGAACAGACAAAACCTCCGTTGAAAGGTATGTTTCGTAATCTCCTTTACTCGGACACGGCTAGATTTATAGGTGTTTTTTTTTTTTTTTTTTGTTTTTTTTTTGTTTGTCAGTACCTCACGCCATGTTTGCTTTAATAGAAAGAAACCCCTGCGACCTACATAAGACGAACTGTTTTGTGTTGTTCAATGTTATCCAAAATTCAGTGTTAGTGAGAGAGGTCTGAAGCTGTTGCGTGTGTCTATGTTCTCTTGTAAAGCAATGTACTTTGGACTGTCAGACATGGCTCATGCATCACGACTGAAGACCACTACTAAAGCACAACTGAATCTTTGGACAGTCAATTTTCAGACGAATATATAGAAAGAAATCGAGAAAAAGTTAGATTCCATTGTTGACGTGCTAATGCAAATATCTTCTATTTGTTTAGATCGATCTACGCTACAATTCCTGAAATATAATCATGAAGAATCTTGTGCTGGCCTGTTTCCTCCTCTTTGCAGTGATGACCAATGTTCATGCGATTTGGTGGGATGGCGGCCGCGGAGATGCACCCCAACAGGTTAAGCGCGAACAATTCAAGCTGCGGCTAAAAAACCTCCAGGTTTTGAGGGATTCCCGAAACCAAGGTAAAAATGTAATTAGACCAAACTATTGATAAGAAGTTAAGGTATAAAGTCCAATTTGTTCCCCAAACGACGAATCTAGCATTGGTGCCCACTGCTATTAATCGAACCTAATGCATAAACGTTTAGGTACGATTAGTTTCTAATTTCTCTTGTTGTACCTCATGACTATTCAGAAGTTCGTATCCCTCATATAACAATCATCGGGACGTTGCACAGAGTGGAGGCAATACCACTCTGTCCGAAACCTGTTCCGTTAATCTAAAAGCAGGCTCAGGGCCGTACATAACCCAAAATTCAAGGGGGTCAGTACGTATTTAAAAGCAAAAAATAACTAAAAATTATCGTTCATTTCAGAGTTCAAGAAATTAGATGATCCCCCTTGGTGGCCGGATGTATTTTGAAGAATCCATCCAGCAAAGACCGTCGACACTCACCGAATGATCAGTATAAAATGATAACGTTATGATTCACTAAAATAGAATAAGAAAAGTCGATATATAGTCATTCTCAAAAAGGTTGTCCAGATGAAAAGACTACAATACTGCAATAAAGTCACGTGATTATTATTTTTTAAATATTATTAAACAAATTACAATAAATTTTACAACATTTTACAAAGAGAAAGAAAAACGACTAACACCTAACTATAATACTTATTCTGAAAAACTTATATTCCTTTTCTTCCTACAATAATTACAGTTAGTCACGTGATTCACTATGTTTTCAATTTCCTCGCGTGGAATTTCAATTGTGCAAAAAAGTACACGGCATTGAGAACTGAATGTAATGGCGCTGGTATCAACTCGCAGTTCCGCGCGCAGAAATTGAAAACATAATGAATCACGTGACTTTATTGTAGTATTGTAGTCTTTTCATCTGGACAACTTTTTTGAGAATGACTGTATATTATAATAGCTATAATAACCTTAGTCTGTAACTGACACCCGACGGTAATCAAACTCAGGTATGTTAAACCTGGGTAGTCTGTAACTTCCACCCGACGGCCACAAATCATAGGGGGTGGTCTATATTCTCATCTTTGTAAACTATTGTTTTGATATTTTGGCAGATGTGATGAGGTCGCAAGGCTAACACTTTCTGATAAAGTTTCCATGGAAACATGTAATCTGACCTGTGAACCCTTATCGTAAGAAAATTTGATAAAGCCTCTGGGAGATAGGTACTCTTTAAACATTGCGGGTATCTTTGCGTTATTGGATCAGGGTTAGTGTATGTTATCCAACTGGAATGGGCGGACGTCATGAAAGGCTTCTTAAGGTAAATGTGAAATTTATTCTGCTGCATGCTTTTTACTCTCTTCAGTATATATCATATTTTCTTGACTGACGTGTCACCATGGCAACAGTATAGTTTTAGCTTACTTACTTACTACACTGTATGGGTGACAAATGGCATTATACACATTTTGTCAAAAAACTGTCAGCACCGACAAACTGACAAGTTTTTCAAGGTACGATATCCCTTGCACTGAAAGACGTGGTCAGCCTTGACCCAAAACTGAGAATGGTTAAGAATAAAAAATAAGTACAGAAAAATCGGTTCTGAGTCGCAAGGAGAGCTTCTACTGTATTCTTATTCTTATTGGACTTATTGTTGTTATTCTTGAGCATGATTCTTAATTCTTGCACATAACCTGCTGCATTTCTCAGTATATATGGGATGATAGCTTACTTACTAAAATGGGTGACGACACATTTTGTAAACTGTCAGCACCGACAAACTGACAAGATTTTCAAGGTACGAATCCCTTGCACGGCGAAACGAAAAAGATTCTGTCGGTGAACTGTCAGCACCGACTAACCGCTCAAATATGATAAAAGGACGTTTGTAAACGACGAAACGAAGATATCTTGAATTCAATAAGCTAAGATGGTTCCTTGAAAATTATGAAATACTCCAGAGATTTTGCACTTTGCTCGGTATATAGAAATTGTGATATTTTATATGATATTTTACGTAATGTTTCAAAGCCGAGAATGAGGACTAGACGGGGTTTAACGACTTCTCATACTCATTAATTATTACATGCAATGGCCTAAAGGCAATAAATAAAGAGTTGCAAGATTTTAGCCCGGAAAAGCAAGAATTCTAGTCTGCATATTCTCTGCTCATGCGCAGAGTCGAGTACATCGTATATAAAGAATATCTCACATGTGTTGGACTCTTGAGTAGCATGAAGTAGAGCCTGCTTTCAGATTGAATCTCATTCTCATTCAAGGTCCCGATGATTGTTATACGAGGGATAAGAACTCAGGAAAGATTACTTTGAAATGATTTCAAAGTCCAAGGACTTTGAAATCCATCATTTCAAAGTCCTTAGACTTTGAAATGCATTTCAAAGTACTCTTGAGCGGACTTTCCGGGGTTTCCAGGTCCATCATGTGACCGACCGGATTTGATGCACCGGATTGGCTGGTTACCTCATGAATAATTAATGAGTTTGAGAAATATATATCTTCATATGTCACATATCCGATACTGATTCCTGACAGTGTACAAAGTTACAAGTTAAGTAATGTAGACCCCCAGAAGGGAGAAAACATCACATGGAACATACTTCACCCGAATATCCAAAGTTACACCCAAAGAAAGATCATCGAAGCACTAGAAATCAAAAAGGTTTCTACTAACATTATGAATGGCTGTGTTGGCAGAGTCCTTAGTGTCTAAGAACAATGAACATTGACAATTCATTACTACCTTTGTTACAATTGTACAAATTCCATTCACATTTGCATATTGTGTATATATACAATTTTAGAGAGAGAGAGTCACTGTATCATTGACAAAGCCTTCATCGGCGAAACGTCTGAAATAAATTAAACCACCACAATTTTGCCTGAAGAAGTCTTGAGTTCCTTCATTCACACACCAGGCATGGCCTCCAGTTCATTCTCTACTTCATATATATCATATATATGTATATCTTCGTTTCGCCGTTTCTCGTTCCGTCGTTTACAAACGTCCAAAAAAAACCTCCTATAACTCCAAGATTGTTATCCGTTGGCAGCGATCAACTAACAGTGCAAGATAGTTGTGTTTTGGCATTAATTACATTTTGTGCTTTAATGACAAAAATGACCGCTACAGGTCGAAATTAATGCTAATTTTGGCAGCCCCAAGCATAATAGTTTTATTTCTCAAAATTCCTGAAAATTCTGAGTGCGGTCCCCCAGCTATTTTACTTGTCATTTTAAAAAAAACTAGACGCTCTACTAGCGTGAAGTCGGGCTTCTAAATGAAATGTAGCGGCCTATTTGAACTAAATATATAAGTATAGTGCGATTAAAACAGTGTTTGGTTGCTCGTTGCGTGACTCGAGCTCGGTAGAACATGCTTTCCTTGCAATTTCAGTACTGCGATTTCACAAACTCAGCGAATCATGAATGACATCGTTTATTTGGTACTATAAATATATCCATGCAAATACAAATAAATACCGTATATATATAAACTAGACATCGCAGATGTTTGGATGAAGTGTAAATATGGATTTACCTCGGCTCGGTGTAAAAACCTCACAACTGTTCTCTTCACTGCGTGTATCAACTCACTTCGTTCTAAGTTCTAAAGATCTCTAAACCCTTTGCAGTACTAGTACTGGAAAGATAAACCCATATCTCTATGAAATATTGTGGTTATTTTGAAAACAAGACGACATAACCTTCCTGCATTCAGACTCGATGTCTCGTATTGATAAATCATGTTGTTAGAGCCTTCAGTGATTATCTTAGCGGCCGGCACAGGGCGCATGCGCTGTAGAACCCAGGCATCCCAGACATGTTTGTTTTTTGGGGTTCCTGTGGTAGTATTACGGCCTCTGGCCGACTGAATTTGTGATTTAGGTACTTTAGAAGTTCGATTTTCACGTTTCCTTTTTCTTCTGAAATTTCAAATAACGAATAAAAAGAAACTTCAATCCTTATATTTCTCAGATGTGTGTTATTTTGTCGTCCGATGCGTTTTAACGGGGTTTTGAAGAGTGGGAGCAAATGCTGTTAGGGCATTATTGTTGTTGTTGACCATACACTGATTCCAAACACGGCGAATAATTTGAATAACCATTGTTCTTTGACTGACTAGCCTCGTGTTCATGTGGAAACACAAAAGCGTTCTCACCTGAATTAGAGGCTGGTCAGTCAGGAACAATGGTTATTCAAATTGGTCGCCATGTTTGGAATCGGTGCATAACTATTACCATTGCTCTCTACATGAACAATAAGGATAGTTACAGCAGGTCTGTCTCCATGGATACCAATAGTTATCTTCCATCTGGTTTGGTACTGACTTTAGACTCTGTTGGTGCTTTTGGACTGCCAGTCCTATACTCTCTATAACAGACCTATAAGAGGGATCGCTAGGACCAATAGGAAGGCTTTCTGATGGGTCTGCAGTAATATTGAACAATAATGGTGAATTATGGGTATGTACATCATCACCATAGCAACCACAAAGTTTATGTGGAGAACAATGCTGGGTAGATGGCAGCCACTTAGCAGTCATAAAGTGAGCCTTCCAAGTTGTCGTGCCATGCCGAGGCCTGTAGCGCACGGCATGCAAAGCCTTTGAACAGTAGTGGAACATGAATTCATTAGGGGAGTAGCTCACTTGTTGCTTAAGCAATGGCATTATATCTTGACCGTCGATAATGCGATCATCTGGTACCGAAGCACCCGCTAGGCTTAATACTGTTGGAAAAATGTCAATGCCCACGGTTGGTTCTGTGACCTCTATGCCAGCCGGTATGTGGGTTGGCCAGGAAGCAATGGATGGTACTCGAATACCACCTTCCCAATTCTGCCCTTTACCTGGAACACACACAAAAACAACACTCAAGGTTCACTTTTAGCTTAAAAGTAATTTACTAACAGAAACTACATTGTAACACTTGCTATGTTTACATCAGTCACTATGTTTTTATATAACCTGATAATAATAATTAGTATGTCCTACAGGAGTAAGTCATGGTGACAAATAAAAGGTTTAAGTACTTAGCAAAATCTATTCAGAAGACATTATGGTATGGTTCTTTTATTATATTTTGCTTTGCTAGGGGGGGCTAGCATAGTGGGGTTAGGGGAGGGGGCAGCTGCCCCCTTGCCCCTGTGCTGTGTACAGCACTGAACTGTCACTACTACCAACACCTACCTCCTTTAAAGTCACCTTTCCACCCACCATGATATTGTCCATTGTAGACTTCTTCCAAATGTGGTCCATGGTCAGATGTGAAGTACACAAATGTGTTGTTTCTAATACCAAGTCTGTCTAGTGTATCCACAATCTTGCCTACACTCCAATCCATCTCTTCTACATTATCACCATACTCACTATGGCCACTGTGACCTTTGAATGCTTTAGTTGTGAATAGAGGAGTATGGACCTTCATGTAAGCCATATATAACATGAATGGGGATCTGTATTCTTGCGAGTGAGTTGTTATAAAGTGGACGGCTTCACTGGTTAATCTAGAAGTCAAGTTTTCCAGCACAACTGGCTGCTCGACGACCTCATAGTTTTTCATTAAGAAACAATCCATTCGTCTTTGAATGAATGGGAATGGCTTGAGGCATATTCCTTGATATATACAGCCTTAAACAATAACACTAGACACAAGCAGGGGAACAAAACTGAGGATCTTGTACCCAGGAAAGAACATGTAATTCTCGTCAAGGCCACTGCGAGTAATAGAGGAAAAAGCAGCTGTTTTATCCAGAGACGGGAGGAAATCAAACACTGTTGCTACACATGGAGAGTAGTTGGTGAAGGGCATGCCATAAAAGAATTGAAATCCATGGTTCAATGGGTGATAATGAAAGTCATTAGCAAATCTCTGGTTCAGACCAAGATGCCATTTACCTATTATTCCTGCAATATACAGTGACAAAATGTTAGTTCAGGCTTAGACTGATTCCATAAGCCAGTCTGTTCACCCTTTGTCGATTCTGACTTTCGCTAGGTAAGCAACATCCAGGGCAAAGGATCAAAAACAGCGACTTATGGAATCAGTCTAGCTAGTAATGAAGAACTGGTGTACCTCTGCCAATATGTATTTTAATTCACGGGTTACATTTTGTATGTTTATCTCAGTGTAAAAACCTCACAACTGACTTTTCTCTTCATTGCATGTATCAACTCACTTAATTCGTTTTAAGTTCTAAAGATATCAGTCTAAACCCTTTGCAGTACTAGTACTGGATACTTAGATAGGTGTCCCCAATTAGCATACTGTTAATGTAAGCTAACTAATTCTAAAAGACACGTTAATAAAGTTTATTATTTATTAAATCCATATCTCTATGAATTATTGTGGTTATTTTGAAAATTAGCGATACAGTAGTCTTACAGTGTTCGTATGCAAGGTCCTTACACCGAGGATTAGCCCATTTTGTACAAAGGGCCGTACACAGCACAGGGGCAGGAGGGGCAGTTGCCTCCCTAAGCAGGGCAAAAAAAGATACCAAAAAGTACTGAGAATTGTACTATTTTCATTTATTTTTTATTTTTTTGCCCCCACCCCCTTGAATTTTGGGTTATGTACGGCGGCCCTGGTACAGCCTACAGTATACGTACCAGTAGAATAGCCAGTATTTGCTAGAACTTTAGCAAAAGTAGTTTCGTTTCTCGGTAGTCCTCCAGCTGCGCTAGTATACAATAATACACGTGTACGATTAGGTTCTGGAGCAACACCGCTTCTTACAGCATATCTCCCCGTAAGAAACGCCGCTCTACTCGGCGTACAGACAGTTTCAGCAGATAGACTGTGAGTAAGTCTTGCTCCTTGAGAAGCCAACTTATCGATATTCGGAGTCTTGAGGGAATCGTTGCCAAAACAACCAAGATCAGCAACACCAAGATCGTCAACCATTAAAATTACAATGTTTGGCTTAGTTTGTAGAGAGCTGATACATCTTAGTAATGAGAAAAGACACCAAAGGGAATGAGAAACCTTCATGTTATCAATTTTATGCAAGCAATACTACAAAATCAGGCAGGCGTTCCACGCGTACCGGGAACGATGGGTGAACTGGACACTAATATTAACACAGGAAGCCCAAACCCTACTTGTGTATTTATGCAAAAAAGGCGAAATCCCTGTGCAAAAAAGGCGAAATCCCTGTGCAAAAAAGGCGAAATCCCTGTGCAAAAAAGGCGAAATCCCTGTGCAAAAAAGGCGAAATCCCTGTGCAAAAAAAACGAAATCCCTGTGCAATAAGACGAAATCCCTGTGCAAAAAAGGCGAAATCCCTGTGCAAAAAGGAGAAATCCCTGTGCAAAAAAGGCGAAATCCCAGTGCAAAAAAGGCAAAATCCCTGTGCAAAGACGAAATCCATGTGCAAAAAAGGCAAAATCCCTGTGCAAAGACGAAATCCATGTGCAAAAAAGGCAAAATCCCTGTGCAAAGACGAAATCCCTGTGCAAAAAAGGCGAAATCCCTGTGCAAACAAAGGCGAAATCCCTGTGCAAAAAAGGCGAAATCCCTGTGCAAAAAGGCGAAATCCCTGTGCAAAAAGGCGAAATCCCTGTGCAAAAAAGGCAAAATCCCTGTGCAAAGACGAAATCCATGTGCAAAAAAGGCAAAATCCCTTTGCAAAGACGAAATCCATGTGCAAAAAATTAAAGGCGAAATCCCTGTGCAAAGACGAAATCCCTGTGCAAAAAAGGCGAAATCCCTGTGCAAACAAAGGCGAAATCCCTGTGCAAAAAAGGCGAAATCCCTGTGCAAAAAGGCGAAATCCCTGTGCAAAAAGGCGAAATCCCTGTGCAAAAAAGGCAAAATCCCTGTGCAAAAAGACGAAATCCATGTGCAAAAAAGGCAAAATCCCTTTGCAAAGACGAAATCCATGTGCAAAAAAGGCGAAATCCCTGTGCAAAAAGGAGAAATCCCTGTGCAAAATAGGCGAAATCCCTGTGCAAAAAGGAGAAATCCCCGTGCAAAAAGGCAAACTCCCCGTTCAAAAAGACGAAATCGATCCCTGTGCAAAAACTGAGTGAAATCCCTCTCGTCAATTGACTAAATTAAAATACAAGGAGTACTTATAAATATATAGTACAGTTCTCAGTACTTTTTTGGCATCTTTTTCGCCTTGCTATTATACTGAAAAGATGTGTAAACAAATACCAAACTATGGATGTTGACTTAAAGAATGAAAAACTTGGTTACCCAAAAAAAAAAGATACCAATCCATACCCACAGAAACAAAATCAGAACTACTGCAAAAAAGAAAGGAAATAACCCAAATCAAAAGTTCCTGCATAGATTATTGTATTAAACAATTTAAGAAGAAAATAAGAGAAGGCCCTTATTTTATATGTTGTGTGTGTAATCGAATGCTATATATTAAGTCAGTAATAAAGTGTTTAAATAACAAGTACCCTTGTCAAGATTATTTCAACATTCAACCATCTTTTGATGGCAAAGAATATATATGCAAGACATGTCACTCAAAAGTAATGAAAGGAAAACTTCCATGTCAAGCTGCAGTCAATAATATGTATGTTGATGAAATACCTACACAACTAGCTTCACTTGAAAAACTAGAGCAGATACTAATAGCTCAACGAATAGTATTTGAGAAGGTTGTTGTAATGCCTAAAGGACAACAGAGAAAAATTAAAGGTGCAATCTGCAATGTACCAGTGGAATGTGATCAGACATGCAATCGACTCCCTCGTCCACCTGAGAGATCTGGTATAATACTGCTAAAACTCAAACGGAAATTACAATTTAGTCTTTTTAGAGGGCATGTGTACTTTCAAGCAGTACGACCTGAGCTGATACAACAAGTTCTTAACTGGCTAAAGAAATACAATCCATTGTACAAAGATATAGTAGTTGATATTAACAATATTGATAGCAGCCTTACAGCTTTACAAAATGATACAGACCATAATGATGCAGATCAACAACCTACACCAAACAATGCAACAACAGATAGTGATACTGCATTAGAAAGTAATATAGAACTAGCAGATAAATCAAATAGTGACAAAGAAGAAAATGAAGACCCTTTAAATGAATATAGAGCCCCAGTACATGAGACATGCTTACAGTCCATTATACCAAACTATCCTGTTACTACAGATGAAAATGAGCAATCGACAGGAAATGAAGTCTATACTGAGTATAGCACCAGGAGAAAACAAACACCCTGTCTCATTCATGATGGACAAACAATGTGAAGAGTTAGCATTTCCAGTTCTGTTCCCTAAAGGAAGATTTGGTTACAATGTAGAAAGAGAAGTTAAGCTCACACCTGTGAAATATTTTAATGCCAGATTACTACACCATAGTGGCAGATTTGCAACCAACCCAGAGTACCTATTTTTTGCACAGTTTATTATTGAACAAAAGAAGGTATCAGATAGTATAAATATTGCTTTAAAGAAAGTACATGGCCACTCTGTCACTGCTTCACAATTAAGATCAAATGCACAAAGCTTACAGAATCTTATTTGTCAGGACCAGGCATATTTATTTTTGAGACAAATTCCAGGGACCCCTCCCTACTGGCAGAAATTTATGTATGAAGTTGTAGCAATGGTTAAGCAACTTGGTATACCCACGTGGTTTATGACATTGTCCTGTGCTGATCTTAGATGGCCTGAACTATTTCAAATAATTGCTAGAACAAGAGGAATGAATATGAGTGATCAAGAAGTTAATGCGTTGTCTTATAATGAAAAGTGCTCCATGTTAAATCTTAATCCTGTTGTCGTTGCTAAACATTTCCAGTACAGAGTTGAAACATTTTTCACTGAAGTTTTACTCAGCAATGCAAATCCTAAATGGTAAAATAGTGTATTATGCCCTTCGTATTGAGTTTCAAATGAGAGGATCTTGTACACGCATTGATATGGACTTCAGACTGTCCTAAACTAACACCAGATACCAAGGAACCCTAAATGTATATTGAGTTTATAGATAAACATGTACAGGCTTACCTACCCAATGAGGCAACAGACCCTGAACTACATGAATTGGTTAAATGTTATCAAAAAACACAGCCATTCGAAAACTTGCAGAAAATACAAAAACATTCGATGCAGATTTAACTTTGGACAGTTTTTCACAAATAGAATAATAGTAGCAGAACCTCTTTCTGATGATCTTTCTGATGAGATTAAGATAAATGTCCGTGACAAACAAAAGGAAATCCTTACATTAGTAAAGGAGCAAATAAATAAGGTATTGAATCCCAGTAAGCCAGCAGATTACAACTCAAATTTAACTGAAGCTGACATTTTCAGTTCTGTAGGTATAACTGAGGAACAATATTATTCTGCCTTATCAATGTCCCCTGATTCTGACTATGAATTACACCTAAAAAGGCCATTGGACAGTTGTTTTATTAATAACTACTTTGTCGCTGGTATAAAAGGTTTTGCTGCTAACGTTGATTTACAGCCAGTTTTCAACCATTATAAATGTATAACATATGTATGCTCATATTTGACAAAGGATGAAACAGAATGCTCACAGGCTATCATGAATGCAGCAAAAGAAGCTAAAGCTGCCAACATGAATATCAGAGATGGCTTGAAAAAGATAGGTGCTGCCTTTCTTTCCACTAGAGAAGTTAGCTCACAAGAATGTGTTTATAGATGCATGCCTGAACTCTGGTTAAGAAAAATCTTCCCAGGAACAGTTTTTGTTAGTACAGATTTACCCGAAAAAAGAGTAAGGGTTGCAAAGACAAAGCAAGATCTTGAAGATCTGGATGATGACAGTACAGACATATTCAAATCCAACCTAATTGAGCGCTACCCTAATAGACCTAAATGTATTCAGGCTGTTGATAACCTTTGTCTAGCTGAATTTGCAGCTCGCTATTACAAAGATTATAAAAAAGATTGCCAGGAAACTATTGATGCTCAGCCAGAAGTTCTTACTGATGACATCATTCAATTGCAACATTCACCTACAGATGACAATAATTCCTCACTTCCACATGAAATAAAACTAATGAATACTAATGAGAAGATGAAATGCAGAAAAGTTAAAGCTGTTATTAGGTACCACACCCCAAACAAGAGAAAAGAACCTGAACTGTATTTCCACCATTTACTGATGCAGTATTACCCATGGAGAGAGAAAACTCATCTGATTGGTACAGATGAATCCTATGCATCAAAATTCTATGAGCCTAATGTTCAAGAAGTTGTAGAGCAGAATAGATCAATATTTGAACCTGATGCAGATGCTGTAGCACAAGCCCTTGAGTCTCTAAGAAACCAGGGTAATATCATTCACTCGTATGATCCCATCAATGATCAAGAGAATTCTGAGTTACAATCAGAGATACAAGACAATTCTATACCCGAAGAATCATTTAACGAGCAACTACCTTCAGATTTTGATTCAACTTCTGATTCTAATCAACATGTCTCCTCTGGAATAACAACACATACTCAGCCTGCAGAAATATCTGATGACAATCCATCGCACAGAATTACCCATACAAATCGGTCATATCCTTAAAATACGTTATACGGAAGGAGCGATAAACTATTCTTATTTAAATCTCAGAGTTTTCCCCTAAGGTAGAAAATATATCGAAAATTTGGTGGGAAAAGCTTTTTTAGGGGCTAATATAGTGAAATTCGCGGGTTATTCTCTTAAACTCGAACCCAGTTCCCGCCCGGCCAAACGCTCGATCCATTGTTATAAACTCCCCTGACTTCGCGGCTTATTTTGTCCGTGGTAAAAAAGAAACTGGTGCTTAAATTTATGTAGCTATAGCAATGGAGGCTAGGCTGCAAGGTCAGAGAAAAATGGCAGCCGATGGAAGTGTTTTGAAGCTAAAAATCGTCTCGTAATTTGACATTTTCGACTGCTTCGATTCGTTGGTATGAAACAGAACTTCAAGGAAAATCGCTAGAGAACATTGGTATGGAAGAAAGATTAATATTGGAAGCAATCGAGCTATGTCGGGGCACCAAAATTCAAGTGTTGTTTTTACTATATTTCGCAAGGCTGAGCAACAGGAATCGATCGAACTGCTGGCATGACGAAATCCCATACATACGAACACTACGGAGACCTGACATTCACCCTGAAAAAATCGCTAGAGGACGAAAGGATATTTACAATCGATAACTTGGCAAGTAAACTTTAGTCGCAAGTATTTTGTATTCCGTTGTTGTTTTGTATCGTAGATCACTGGTTCATTTGTAAATGACAGCCTAAACATTGACTTTCTTCAATTTTACTGTAAATTTTACGAAGATCGAGTGGCCGAGTGCCGTAATGGGAATGGGTCTAGCATATAATTAGGATAAAATCCCGGATGTGACACAAATTTCTGTGCGATGCTCCGTGAGTCTGTTAGATCCTTGAATAACAAACAACGCTGTGGATATAACATTGTTCTCTCCTGGTGTAGAAATAAGATGAAAAACATGAATAGCTTAAAACCTGAAGAAGTGAAACCAATCTATCTATTTGTGACTGGTGGAGCTGGTGCAGGTAAAAGTCACTTGATCAAAACAATTTATCACACTGCAACAAAAACCTTCAGACATGGTCCTATGAACCCTGAATTACCTACTGTCCTTTTAACCGCTCCAACTGGTGTTGCTGCCATCAACATAAATGGAACTACAATAAATACTGCTTTGTCAATTCCCAAAGAAACTGGAGATCATGTACCTGCAATGTCAGATCAAAAGAGAACACAGTTAAGATTATCTTTATCTGAACTCAAACTCGTAATAATAGATGAGATATCTATGGTTGGAAACACTACTTTACTTAACATCCATCAAAGATTAAAGGACATATTTGGCACATCTAACTCACAACTATTTGCAGGCATAAGTATTATTGCTGTAGGTGATCTATATCAGCTCCCTCCAATACGTAGGAAACCTGTGTTTGATGACTACAAAAATGATGCTTTCAACCTGTGTCATCCATGGCAAGTTTTTACAATGATAGAGCTCACTGAAATTATGAGACAAAAAGATGATCAGCCATTCACTCAACTCTTAAACAGATTCAGAACAGCTTCTCAAACTGAAGAAGATATTCAATGTATTCAATCAAGATCAATTACACCGACAGATGATAATTATCCATCAGATGCTCTACACATTTGGGCTGAAAATAAACCTGTTAATGACTATAACCTCACAAAATTACAGCAAATACCAACACCACAATTCAATATTAAGGCAGTAGATCAGTACCCACAACATGTTTCGAGACAAGATATTAATAAAATTTTGTTAAGAGGAAGATCTGAAACAGGTAAGAGTAATGTTGACAACTAACATTGACATTGGTGATAGACTCATAAATGGTCAAATGGGAACTGTAATTAAAATTCAAGTTAATCAGAATACACAGAAGCCAACTGTTATCTATATTAAGTTTGATGACAACGAAGCTGGAAGGAATGCTATAGCAAAATACCCAAATCCTTTTGCCAGAGAAAACAGAGTTGTGCCTATTGAACCTGTACTAACAAGAATCAAAGTTAGGCCAGGGAAACCTTCTTCTCCAGAAATACAAAGAATACAATTTCCTCTCACACTAGCCTATGCCTGTACAGTCCACAAAGTTCAAGGATTGACTTTGGAAAATGTTGTCATCAGTTTTAATCTAAATAAACAAAGATCATTCAACTATGGCCAAATATATGTTGCGTTGAGTCGTTCAACCTCTTTACAAGGTATTCACATCCTGGGACAAATTGAAAGCAAACATGTAAAGGCAAATCCTAAAGTTCATGAAGAATATCAAAGGTTAAGGGATATTTCATCAATACCAAATATGCTGCAAAGTACACATTCCAACAATACTGATCTTACCATATGCCTATTAAATGTAAGGTCTCTTAGAAAACACAGCATTGATATCAAGTTTGATGCAAATATTTTTAATAGTGATGTCATGACTCTCACAGAAACACAGCTCCTTCCTAATGACACCGATAGAGAAATAAGAAATAACTTGCATCCATTTATACTGTACAGACAAGATCATGTATCTGATAAATACTCCAGTCTAGCAGTATGTATCAAAGATAGTATAGAAATCACAGAGCACCAATATTTCCCTTCAATAAATGCACTGAAATTTGTCATATTAAACAATATCACACAGCAAAGTCAGTCATTCCTAATGCTCTATCGAAAACAAGCCTCAAACATGTCACACTATATATCTAGTATGGAACATATCCTCAAAAATTATGATTTTGATGTAGTTATGGGAGACTTTACTCAATTACTTCAATGAAAATGATGTCAGACCACTTAAATCCTTAATGACCTCTCTAAATTATAATCAAAGTGTACAACAACCTACTTTCATTTCTTCTGGAAGTTTATTAGACCATATTTATCTAAGACCAACAGCCTTTGATATAATTGAAAATAATATTATTACTGTTTACTACTCTGATCATGATGCCATCCAAATTATAATTCGTAAGCTTTGAATGAACTTATTAATTACATGCATATATGAACCAACATCACTGAAACAAATAACTTCATTACACAAACTTTATGTACTTCACATGTACATGTACTTGTAGCTAAAACACACAAACACTGGCACTCTTATCACTACCAGTAAGTTGAATAGAAATATATTTTGCGAAGTTGCCATCACAACGAGAACAAATAGTATCAGAGACCACCACAGACTATAATCTGCAGTAATCTGTTGTTCCCAACTTTTATATGAAATGATATTAAAACAATGGTTTCAAATGTTCCCTCTAAATACTGCCCAGGAGGCATAACAGGCACCTACTTTGGTGCCTAAAATGAAGCACACATCCATCTCAAGGTAAGTACATCTACATTGTATTTAGCCTGCGTAGCCCGGCCCTGGGGAAGGGAAGGGAAGGGATTGTCTCCTTCACCTTCCCCCTTCCTTCCCTTTCCTCTTTCCCCAGAGCCGGCCACGCAGACTACATTGTATTATACCATCTAAATCCAAATATATATTTTTATAAATGAACTAATTCATCATTTTTTTACATTTCTCTCTCAACAGACCAAACCTCATATATTAATCTGATCTCTTACAAGACTTGGACTGAATGACACATAACCACATCTGAATAAATTGTACCTCGATGGATTATTATCATGAAAGAAAATGAAAAATCCAAACTATGATCTCCACAAGACAGTTAATATTACAAGGATACAATAATACAATTGTATTATCAAAGTCACCTTCAGTATATCTGGCCCTGTATCATTGTCATGTGGATTGATAGCTCACAAGCATGATATCACTTCACTGCTACTGCTAGTGCTACCAACATATTGTGAAATAAATGAACAATGGGAAAATCCATTCAACAAACTATCAACACGACAACACAAAGCAAAGATTCAACAACCAAGTTGTGTGTAACAAAACATTTTGTTTACTCAAGCATCTAAGCTTACAGTAACATAAGACTTGTAACATGTACATGTACATCTACAATGTGTGTCAAGATTACCGGTACGTTCTACGCGAAAATACAAGTATCATATTTGCACCAAAGCAAATAGAAGAGTTAAATGCTACAGTAGCTCATCCTATGATGGTATCACCTCTATCACACACCATACTGTCGCCATGCACCAAAAGTCAAAACTAACTTGAAACAAGTTCAAGCCTCAAGCCAGTCTCGGGTGATGCTATATCCCGGGCGTAGAGTGAGGCTGAAACACGATACTATTATCCAGCGGTATTTTCAATACAACCCATGAGTAATAAATATGACGTTTGCCTTCCAGCCCTTCTCATCTTGCCACGTACAAACAAACGCTTGCTGATTCGGCTAACACATTGAAACGAAATAGCCTGGTAGTGCTCAGACGACACATGAATCGGCTTACCCGCTAAACTTATTGTTAAAGTAACTATAATTTCTGAGACAACTTGAACGGGAAAACATATTCACAACCCGAGGGGGGGGGGGGGGGGGGTATGGGGGGGGGGGGGGGGATTTATTCGTACTCCTGGAAATATAACAGAAATTGAGAACATTACTATCCATTTTAAGCTTGCGTGAAAGAATTGTGTCGTCATAGCAAGAGCCAAAGATATTTATATTTATATTTATATTTATACAGCCTTTTGCAAAAATTCTGTCGCGACCAAGTATATCAGTATATCACTATATCACTATATACCCGAAGATTTATACTATCAAATGAATTGGAGAATAACGTTTGTGTGTAGATTGTATCGTATACATGACTCTCCAATCCACGCTTGTACAGTCAACCATCTTGAAATGCGTGTACGGGTAGCGTTCGGGCATGCGGGACTCACACGGGTATATACTGATATACTGATATACTTATATACTTGGTCGCGACAGAAATTTTGCAAAAGGCTGTATTTATATTTATATTGATATTTATAAGACGAAACTGTGTGACGTTCAGTTAACATGTTTAAAAAAATCAGTCGTGATATCAGATCCTTCGCAAAGTGAACGTGCAAACTGAGAAATGAAAACGCAAAAGTTGGCTATCAACATTTTTGTGTTCACTAAAATGTTATCCCGTGGATGCGCATTGCCATAATTTCGATAGAAATAACATCTCAACAAGAACATAACGTTTAAAAATGCGTTGATCAGTGAAATGAGCAAGCTGTCACTCAAGGCTAATTAGTACAACTCCTGCTGTGAAGTGGAGTTACGAAACCGGCTCGTGATATATTTACTTGCCAACAACTCCACAGTTGATTTAATAAATAATAATGGTCTTATGTCTAATAACCATAAGATGTTGTCCAGTATCACTGATTAAACGATATCAGCACAATCACTTTTTCGCCATATATGGCCGTACCTTTTAGGGGTCGAAATGAACATGGCTTCAACCGCTCTTGTAATTTATGCGTACCTTTTAGGGTCGTTTTCAAAACCGAACGCCGATCACCCCTACCACTTGGACAAAGAGTACCCCCCCCCCCCCCCCCCCCCCCCCACCCCCCCCCCCCCCCCCCCCCCCCCCCCCCCGGGGCAATATACCTGTGGCAGAATATCTCTTGTGTTGTTTTTAATCATGGAAAGCATAGCAGTAGCCATCCAATATATTTACATTTTCTAAGCTTTCCTTAAGAAATTCGAGTTCCTCTTGAGAGAAAGCCAGCTCCGAAGGATCATCACTTTTTATTTCACCATCATTAAAAAAGCTTAAAAACCCTGCGCTTCGCAATTTAATTTATTCAATATCAGGAGCTCCTGTCAATACACAATTTAATTTATTCATGTAATTTAATTTATTACTCATGGGTTCCCTGTGTGTTGTATTGAAAATACCGCTGGATAATAGTATCGTTTTTCAGCCTCACTCTACGCCCGGGATATAGCATCAAGCCAGTCAAGGATACTAGAATTTCAAGAATCATAAGACATGGAAACGATGGATGTGTGTTTTCAGCATAGTATGTATTAAATAAAGACTTTAAAAATGGTAAATACATACATAATGTAACAAACATATTATTCAATACCTTTCTTGTAACTAATAGAGTGCAATTTAGAAAAGCTTGAAAACTAAATCACTAATTAGTACTAAATAGCACTAATGAAACAATAGAAAACAATAGAAAATACCTATATTTAGTACTATTTAAAGTTAGTACTATTTCACGCTTTTCTAAATTGCACTCTATGTCCATATAAACATCTTCTGTCGTAAATAAAATCCATGTTTACTTTAGTCTGTGTTCAAATATGGCCGCCACGAACGCCAAACGTTTGACCCAGTCCTCCTAGGTAAATTACGCCACAGGAACACCCCTTCGAAATCCACACTTCCACAGGGATCCCAAGAAGCACGAGTTTTTCTCTTGGTTCACGCTAGAAGAGCGTCAATATGCATAATTGTTGGACTTCGTTGGGCTTACTGTGGTAAAAAGCCAAATATTGTACTCGTGCCCAAATATGGACTATTACGTCAATTTTATGCCGCGTACATAGCAACGCTTAGTTTTTACTCGTTGTCAAGACACCTGAATTTGATTTATTTACTTTAACGAACATTTCCTCCTCAGTTTACTAAGATCTAATGCGTTGAACCACAGGTCAGCCCAAGCTCTGAAATTAAGCTAATCTTTTAGTAAAAGTTTGGAGTCATTTCGATAAATTTTGAGGGAGTTAGAGCCGTTTCAATTTTACCCTTCTCTCTACATCTGGAAAGTTTGATTGTGTACATACATGTACTGTAAATGCTCTATTAAGCCCCCTACTTCCAATAAGACCCCCTCTTTGAAGCACGATTTTTATTAAGACCCCCCCCCCCCCCCCCCCCCCCCCCCCCCCCCTAAATCTACAGGCAGCCCAAGCATTGCTTCTGAGGCTATTTATAATTATTAAAATATATATTTCCATGCGCGCGTTTATTTTTGATGGGTTTCCTGTGGTAGAGCGCGCGCTACGTATTACTGATTGGGTTCCCTGTGTTGAGTAACGTATAATGTTGAGCTGCCTGTGTGCGTCCCGCACGAAGTGCCCGCAGCAATGTCACAGCACCCATCAAAAAAAGACGCGCGCATGCAAATATATATTTTACAAATAATTATAAATTGTAGGCTAAAACTACTTCTGTATGATGATACAAGCTATTAGGTTTCACATTTAAAATCTATCAAAACAGCTTTATTAAGAAGCCCAAGTTCACGCTAGTAGAGCGTCTAGTTAGCCTTACTAAAAGAAAAACAAGTGCTTTTCTAGAAAAAAATAATGTTTATTTTCGCTGATGCTTTGAGTTGTAGACTGGTCTACATATTTGTCGCCTTTGCAGGGCCAGCTCGATTTGACTATGGTCACGTGACCACAAATCAACCAATGACAGGCAGCGCTGCACCCCTGAAAATCACATCTATATATAAACAAAACCGAATGATGTGAACACAAAGGAAGTGATTACAGAAGTGATTTGCACTGTACAGTAAATTACCGGTCAATGATATTGTTATCATCCTCGGAAACCCAGGGGTTGTAGGTGGGAGGGGGAAAGGAAAGGGAAAGAGGGGAAAAACAGCCCCTGGGGACATACTCTTAGGGGTGGACCATTTGATCGTTGATGGGGGTGGGGGTTAAATCCCAAAAAAAATATCGAGCAACCACTTCCACCTTTAAAAAAATATCGTGCAAGAACAAATGCATCAAAAAAAATATCGTGCATTATTGTGACACCAACTTCAGCTTTTTTCAAGTTTCTTTTTTAAATTTGGTTGACCTAAATTTGCATTTTTTTCGTCGTCAGATTCGAGTATTGAATGTTCATGTGGGATACCTGTGTACTCTGCACGGGACAGGTCTTGAATTTCACTCTCTGCTTCTATACAAAAATAATGCACGCTGAGGTCTTGAAAGCTGGTAAGGAATGCACGAGCGGAACGCGAGTGCATTCAGCAACTTTCAAGACCTCAGAAGTGCATTAGTTATGTATAGAAGCAAGGAGAGTCATCTTCTATTCGCTTTATAATATAAAACTAGTTTTAAACAGGTTTTCTGCTTTGTTTTCGCTGCTCCGTGCATCTATAACATATTACTGTGCACGTTCAACAACCAATCAAATCGCGCGTTGTTGGGAGGTATACTCCCTACGATTTTTCTGTTTCAGTGGAAATTTCACCATTCATTGATTGATGGCATGTAAATTTAATAAATCATGATGTAAGTAGAACAACAGACTGTACAAATAATTAAATTAAATAACAAAGGTAATTTATTATACAATTTTCAATATTATCAATTTGGCAACTGAATAGATATTGGCAAACAAAAATAAGTTTGGTTAAAAAAAATATCGTGCAAGGGTCTAAGGCAGTGAAAAAATATCGTGCAACATGAAAAGGTGAAAAAAAAATATCGACCATACTTTAAATCGCCCCCACCCCCCATCAAAAATCAAATAGTCCGCCCCTTACAGAATGAGTTCCAGAGAAGGTTATGAGATTAAATGATTTAACGATCTGTTAACAAAAACTGCCAACCAAATCAATTATCACTTCAGTTTATCACTGAGCCATACATGAATACAAACTGATGGATCTCGCTAAATTCTATTCTATTCTACGCGCTTGTTGTCGTCCGGTTGTATGGAAGAAGTTCAGAAAACCTCTAAAAAGGCTGTTAATGACTGCTTCCATGTTTGTGGCAAAGAATCTCTCTCGATAAAAGAAGAAAAAGAAATGTTGAAGATTTCGTGATCATTAACGAGAAAGTTGACCCCAATGTTCCTGTATGGAAACCTTTTGTGCTCTTCGTTTTGAAACGAGAGAGAAACTCCCCAAAAACGGCGCCAGGGAAAACTATGGATCACATGCAGAAAGAAGGGAAACGACTGCATTTAGACTACATATTGCCACATGGGAATCGTGCACTTTGAAGTTAAAACGGGCTACCGGATGTCTTCGCACTATCTGTCATCGTGCAACGTACCGCTCTTTGCTGATTGGCCACAAAATATTTTTGTGGCCAATCAGAGCACATCTCATTAACTTCTCTGGAACTCGTTCTGCAAGAGTTTGTCCCCAGGGGCTGTTTTCCGACCCTTTTCCTTTTCCCCTCCCCCTCCCCCTACAGCCCCTGGGTTTCCGAGGATGTATTGTTATATGATAAGTGAAGTTTATATATAGAATGAGCATCCATGTTATATTGGCAGACTGGGATCTTTTAGAGGCAATATAACATGGCTTCTGAAACTCCATCCCAATTTACCTTTATCTAAAAGAGTATTACATGGTCAAGAACATGGCCTGTTCAAAATACATGGCTGTTTGAAGCAGGTAAATAAATGTGTGCCAGACACAACAGCATCAAAGCAGGCTACCATACTGTAGTGTACTGTACTGTAGATGGTCGGAGATGTGGACCGACAACATCTAATAATTTCACAAAGTTTAAGCCAATCAATTTTGTTATAATAATTATGAATCCTGGCTGCAATTTCCACATTTGGCTTACATGTAGATATTTTATTGTAATAGACAACATGTGATAAAAATATGATATGTTTCACTTGTTGAAACATATCATTTTCCACAGGCTGTGGAAAATGCTCAACCAATTATAGCCATTACCTAAACGAGCAGGGTACTGGGAACGAGTTTATTAGAATTAATGCAATTACGAAATTAAGTTCATTACATGAAACAGCATGTTGAATTAGTATTGTGCAAAGTTTGATGCGATTTGAGTAAATTCTGTCCGAATTATAAACTTTTGAAATTGTGTTGTCCAGCCAATGTACATGTATGGTTTGGATGGACCACAGGCAGCCCAAGCAATACATTTGTGGAGTGTACGAACGTGTTTTACAGTGAATGCATGGGGCGAAAAATACGTATTTTTTGTTTTAATAAATTTAAACATACCTTGGTCCTGTGTTGTTGTAATGCTATTTAACATCATTCTGGCAGGTTTTTAGCCGTTTTAGAGCGGTTTTTGAAAAATTAGTCACCAGTCAGCCCTGACAGATGACTCCCTTTCAGCCAATCACATTTCCCGTTGCTGGGCTGACGGGGAATTCAAATTGTTACAAAGATGTCCGTAGCCTCTACTTTTCGGCGTTCCTCCCCCTCGCCTTAGTCCCCCGCGGTTAATTAACCCCCACCACAGGTAACCCAATATCCTCGGAACCCAATATCCTCGGATAAAACGCCGTAAGAAGAGGCTACAAGTAGCTTATATGCAGCTCTTTTGTTCTAGTTTGTCACCTTCTCTTGTCATTCCACCTTTCGAACGCTTTTCCGAAATATGCTAATCTGCTAGGACAGTATTCATGACACGAGTTTTTATTCTAAGAAAACATTGGCCTTTTATCGTAAAACTAGACGCGCTCTATGAGCGTTCACTCGGCTGGTCGGATGATTAGTAATGGTAATTGAACTGAGTGGAGTGCAATTTGGTCTGAAATCATACGAGTGATTACAAAATTGCACGACCGCGTAGCGCGGGGAGTGCAATTTGTTATCACGAGTATGATTTCAGACCAAAATTGCACGACACGAAGTTCAATTACCTATTAATCATATTCATTTTGAAATCTTTTCAAATACACTCGTTATATTTAGGTGGTAAGTTGCAATAATAAGAATAATTTTGATTCCTGAAATACAACTCTTTCATTCTAAATTACAAATTACTTTTTATGAAGAATCGTTTGAATTTTATTAAATTCAGAGTTTCTGTGCGAAAATTAAAAAAAAAAAATTGGTGCAATTAATGATCCAAAATAGTGCAATTAGTAATGGTAATAGAACTGAGTGGAGTGCAATTTGGTCTGAAATCATACGAGTGATTACAAAATTGCACGACCGCGTAGCGGGAGTGCAATTTGTTATCACGAGTATGATTTCAGACCAAAATTGCACGACACGAAGTTCAATTACCTATTAATCATATTCATTTTGAAATCTTTTCAAATACACTCGTTATATTTACATGTAGGTGGTAAGTTGCAATAATAAGAATAATTTTGATGCCTAAAATACAACTCTTTCATTCTAAATTACAAATTACTTTTTATGAAGAATCGTTTGAATTTAATAAAATTAGAGTTTCTGTGCGAAAAATAAAAAAAATAAAAAAATTGGGTGCAATTTGATCCAAAATAGTGCAATTAATGATTAATCGCAGTTTCTGTGCGAAAATACTAAAAAAAATGAAAATTTTTAGCCAATCAAATTTACTAGTGATTTCAAAAAAAAAGTAATGGTAATAGAACAATTGGAGTGCAATTTGGTCTGAAAAATACGAGTGATTACAAAATTGCACGACCGCGTAGCGGGAGTGCAATTTGTTATCACGAGTATGATTTTAGACCAAAATTGCACGACACGAAGTTCAATTACCTATTAATCATATTCTTTTGAAATCTTTTCAAATACACTCGTTATATTTAGGTGGTAAGTTGCAATAATAAGAATAATTTTGATGCTTAAAATACAACTCTTTTTAAAAATTACAAATTACTTTTTATGAAGAATCGTTTGAATTTAATAAAATTAGAGTTTCTGTTATAAAAGAAAAAAAGTGGTGCAATTAATGATCCAAAATAGTGCAATTAATGATTTAATCGCACCATTTTTAGCCAATCAGATTGCAGGATTTACTAGTGATTTCAAAATGAATATGATTAAGCAAGAAATAGAATTTGGAGGTAATTTAAAAAAATCATTATTTTTACATTTGTAATAGAATTTTATAAAAAGTTGTCATCTGAGTTGATCAAGTGTTTATATCTTTAAATAGATATTCATGCATTTGTATTCTTCCACACAAATCTTCTTAGTTTTCTGCTCTTTTGTGAAAGACGGTCATCTTTTTCACTGGAATTCTGCTTGGTTCACGATCACGCCGACCGCCATGACAGTAGCATACAACACGATTGTGATTATAATAAACAAACTTCGCATAACGAGATCTACAGTCTTTTCTCATCTTTATTGTCATTGAATCATCATGATGAATATTTACATATAACTGCATAGTTTTCTCTACTATATCATGATCATCAAATATATTCATGGCAGCTTCTGTTGATGACAGAACGTACGATACAAGAACACTTCTTATGCACAACATTGCAAGAGACACGCTCGACAAGACCACTCCAAAAGTAGTATTTTGTGACATATTCATTGTACTAACAACAAGTAAAAGGCAAAACAATACTAAATTTATCATATTCACCTCAATGTTTACGAGTTTAAAGAGATTTTTACGTGTACTATGATTATTTTGACTGTGCTTTGCTTCGTGTTCTTCCAAGATGGCGACTGTTGTTGAACATTTCTTCTCGTCGTTCATCAAGTTCAAGGTCGAGGTGTTTTCTTCAGCTTGATCAGGAGTCTGGTATTCATCAGCATCTGAGTAGTACTTTTCAGTGCAAGAGTTTATAATCAAGTTTTTAGTCACAGTTTCGTCATTTGTAGTCATTTGTTTACCATTTCTAGCCATCATTTGCTCATATTTGCTCATAGTTTGCTTTGATTTCTCTTTGATTTCTTTGAGTTCGCGGAACGGCCCGGTCCAAAATCGCTCACTGACATCTTTTAGAGTAGGCCTACCGCGAACGGCGTATGCGTTTGTAAGCATAGTGAGCGTTTGGAGAAGTAGGTGATGAAGAACTTCAAGATACATCCTTTCAATCTTTTTCAAACCTCAGCAGGAACTACGATCAAATCGAATGACATGCTGCTGTCGGGCTTCCTGTGGCCGGGGTGGACTGGAATCTCTAACCGGAAAAAAGCCCATTTTAAGACTCGGCGTCTGCCACAGGCAGCCCAGCCGAGTAATTAGAGCGATTGTGTGATATTACATTGCTTTTATTTTTGTCTATTGTTATTATAATACTGCAGATTAGCACATTTCGGAAGAGCGTTCGGAAGGTGGATGCATAAGAGAAGGTGACAAACTAGAACAAATTAAAAGGGCTGCATAATAAATCAACAACTTACAACTACAGAAACTGGTTGAAAAATGCTCTGATTTGAAGCTTATATTTGGCGGCCTTAAAATGTTTCAATGAACTTGATTTTACAACAACATGTCAGCTACAATCTAAATTTGAGCATAATCAATTTTAAACAAAATTTATCGACGGCATTTTTAATTATGACTTTTTTAGTGAAAATAGAACGAATGGTGGACAACAAGAGCAAAGTAAACACCTCATCGTGTATGACTTGAGCTCACATTTTCCGATATCATTGCAAGCGATTTCTCTCAACTTTTCCAAAAAAGTAGTTCAATATCATTGCAACAATTCAAGTCTAAAATTGAGATTTACTTGGATTTCAGGTGATTGATTTAATTGCTTTATTTACGCTTGAATTATTTACTCAAAAGCTTTAATCGAAGATATCTCAAAAACGCTCTCACAGAATTTGCTTATATTCACTAGAACTAGAGTCAATTATGTCCACTATAAGATCACAAGAGCATTTTCCCAAAATAATTCTAGAATCTATAGAAATCGAGAATATGTAAAAAGAGGAATTCTCTCTCAGCGTTGCCATAGTAACGCCGATCTCCATAAAACATACTTCATTAGAAACTTTGATCTTTCTTTCTCAAACTCATTAATAATTCATTAGCTCAATAACCAATCAGCTCTCACGATTCGAGTCAGGTGGATGTATCTTGATTCCGAGAGGAAGAACTGATCAAGACACTGATCAAGACACTGATCAAGACACTGATCAAGACACTGAAATTATTGTATATTTACCATTATGTTACGTTTACCTTTTCGTACTTAGTAGACTTACTACCCATCTAACTTATCATCGTTGAATGCTTTAAAAAAAAAATCTAGTGATAAATCATCAACCAGAGTTGAATCAGTGACCCCTCGCACATTACGACGCTCACTACTTATCCATTAGACTACCTGACTGCTTGTTCGATTTTGAAGCTCTTTTTAACAAAACATAATACTTGCGAGGTGACTCATGCTTAGGCCAAGACACAAAAGCAATTATTCGAGATAATTCTTTTCTCAGGAGACTCAAGAACAATTCAGATAATCATTCATTATTAATGAGTTTGAGAAGCAATATCAAAAACTCGTGCTTCGTTTTCGTTCAGAGGGATTCAAAACACACCTCGAAACAATAAAAGCACTCTCGGCCTACGGCCTCGTGCTTTCATTAGTTTCTCGGTGTTTTGAACCCCTGATAAAACACTCGCACTCGTTGTTGATATATTACGTAACAAGGTTGTAATACTCAATTTCTCAAGCATGTTAAGGCTTGGCATTTGGCCAAATATTAGTCAAATTCATTTTTTAGCTTTTCTCACTGAAACCTTGGTAGAATTTCTTAATATTCGGTCCATCAGTAGCCTCCTCCGCAGGCTACTTTATCGGAATGGAATTTTTATCGGAATTGGGATTCCTGTGGTAGAAAATAGGAAGAGGGAGGACTAGGGATACAAAAGAGGAAGACTGGAGACGAGAGCGAAGGAAAAAAATGGTGAGGAGTAGCCTGCCATAAATCGAATGGTGTGGACGAGTGAATTCACCCTTGAGGACATGTGAATTCACCCCGGGAGCCCCTGGGAGTTTTAGTCGACCAAAATACCTCACTAGTGGATACTTAGTAGTTAAACCATCAAACAGTACTGTGCGTTTACGGTTCAAGACCGTAGGTACTAGAACGTTTATTTTAAAGTTCCTGCCTCTGAAGACTTTCAAAATAGAGAGAGTGAAATCCCTTTCGCGACCGAGTGAAAGATATTTTTAACCGCCATCAGTCAAATCAAACAAGAAGTTGATTCACACTGCGGACTCAGATGCATTTTAAAATTAGTCGCTCAGTTTAAAATGTTCCTTTGAAATACTGACTTCGTTAATGCTTTCAATTGAAGTACAGCAAATCTCAAAGATGATCAGAAAACGCAATGTGAGTGACCTGACGGCGGTTTAAAATTGTCACACAACGCGCCTGGTCAACTCGCTCGCGCTCGACGCTTATATCCGGCTTATATGCGGCCTTGTGGATACAACTTCTACCTAAATACCACGTACAAAAATCGTCTCTCAGTTTTTAATCTATCGTTCTTATAATTATTATTTGTTTTCACTGTTGCGAAACAGAGAGAGAAGATGTCACGTCTCCAACGTACGCTAACCCGACCCGTTGTTTTATAAGTCGGGTTATATACGTGGGCATTAATATAAATTTGTAAGGCGCCCGCCGTCGCTGATGTGTTTTGCACAAGAACACATGTTTGTGCTAAAAATTTGAAGCGAACCGAATTCATGTTATGGTTTCCTATCACTATAAACACTCGAGTGTTGGCGATTTTAGGCGCCAGAATCAAGCCACGCTCTGATCGGTCGGTTAGTTGTTGTTGACCTTGGTCCTGACGCTGTCATTTGCAGTGTATTATATTTATGAAACGCACTCTCTTTGCTTCCGATTAAAATCTGTCAGTTTCACTGCTTTTCCGTTGGCCTTTATTTCTAAAACAATGGCCTGGACTGAAAATAATTTCCAGGATTTCACTAAAACATCGGGCTTCTAGAGATTGAAGAAATCTGTCGAATTTTTCTTATCCCTCCCGTACTAAGTATATTTGGCATGCGCAATAAAACATGCGCGAAGTGATAAACTGTTGTCCATTTATGGCAGGCAACTCCTTCGCTTTTTCTCCCTAGGGGCCAAGTCCCTCTCGGCCTTCGGCCTCGCAGGGATCCCATTCTCGGCCAATTCTCGGCCTTCGGCCTCGCTTCTTTCTCGGCCTTCGGCCTCCGAACGTTGCCTGCGGAGGAGGCTAGTCCATCAGTAGAGTTCAGGAAAAAGAAGAATATTCAACTGTGTATTTTGGGATTGTCATGTCACGTGATCAGATTTTGTAGATTATCGCCAAAAATGGTTTTCTGGAAATGCGCTGACGAGTTTCAATGGCGTATAATATTTATCACATTTAATGTATTTGTATCATTGTCCCTAACAATAATCAGTCTCATTTGGTTGACATATTTTTATTGGTAAGGCGATATTGCCTAAAACAGGTCACGTGACTAGAAACCCATCATAATATATAGCCTTAACCACTCATTGAAACCATCCAATCGAAACGTGGGCTTTATTCGCATCCTATTGCAAGCAATCTCCCATATCTAGTTTCAGCTTCTAGCTAACTATGAGCAGCGCGTTATTTTGGTCATTTTTCCTTTATTGTGACGTCATTGATCACGTGATCGTGTATTTATGCATACTAATTTATTAAGGACATACATTTTGTTTAACACAAAAGATTTTATCAAAAAGCGATACATATTTCCTGACTTATAGTAGAAAACCTGAAATGCACGCGGGGGGTCTAATGTAATGCTACTAAAAGTATATAGATAAACTAATAAAAATACGAAACATTTTTGTTTTTGGTCCAGAGAGTGTCGAGAAATCCTCATGAGAAGAGGCCGAAATCACCCGTACGCCATGTTGGTTTTGAATAAACGAGCCCGTGATAAACAGACAGCGGTTGGTCTCTGTGACGTCATCCAACCGTACATTCACATACAAAGTCTTGTAAAATACTACCCAGTTTTATTGATGTTTCTTCGTCTTATTTTGTCATTCAGCCGTCCAATACATTTTTCAGGCAGTTAGGGCTCATCACCTAGCACCAGAAGTTTCTAAAGTGGATAGAACTGTGATATATATCATGCTAAACGAACCTGAAGTTTTTGAGAATACTTCGTGTCAGTCTTGCACTCTTGGCCTTACGACTTCAAATGGATTTGAGATCTAAATGTTATCATATCAAATCGGCAGCATACAGATTTGTAAGCATATCCCAAGTAAACGATTTTCTTATGAAGCATTCGTGAAAGCCGAGGGCCAGAAAGATTTAAGGATTGTAAAGCTTATATTGTGACTGTAGAAGAACAAGTTACAATGCCCGGCGAACACTGCTCCCGCCGAGACACTCACAGTATATGTTATGACACTTTTAATTTTCAACACCAGAATCATTGGAAATTGATAATAAAATGCATAGAATGAACAGTTTTCTTGCAGATTAATTGCTTTCTAAAAAATAATTTATGAGATAGGATTTTATAATCTGTTGTCCTACAACTGCAGTGTGTTGACAATCGTGCAAAGCAGATTGATCAGTAGAGGTCAGTCGCATCGGGTCATCCTGAAGTACATTTCGTGACTACTACATTTACTGGTAGTATTAGGAGACTATTAAATTGTGAAGTATTTATATACATCAGATTCGTGGATATATCCAACTTCTTTTAGTTTTATACCGAAAAATAATTATTGAGCAGTTCAGTCACCATACAACATGGTAAACATGTACGGCGTATGTTTCTAGTACTACTCATAATACCGGTCACGCTCCTGCCCTTGAAGAGACTTCAGATGATGAATTCGTGGCATAAATATGTCGAAATTAAACTTACCAGAAGTCCCAACGTACACTTTAGATCCTCTTACATGTTAGGATATGGAAGAGTATATATTTGGGAGTTATATCCTGCTCGTACGCCGAAAGCGGCGGACTTGAGAATACGTGAGAGTACGTAACATTCAGCTAAAAATCATAATGGAATCGTCGAATTCTGCAGTGAAAATATCTTCTTTTGGATGTATTTGTCGCTTGAACACAGCAACTTGATTGTATATTTTGCTATTTGGCAATCAAAATAATATTAGAATGGATAAAGCGTGATTTTCTGTGGATATTTTCAGAGACCTCCATATTTTGCCTTGTAGCCGAATATTTGGGTTGATTGGATGACGTCACTACCGCCCGTTCCAGTCTCCCTCCAAGTTTTCGATTTATTCACTGGCCTCGAAAAAGAAAGAGCAAAAACTAGCACTTGCCGTTGAAATTTTTCGAAAAACCGTTTGGTAGAGTTATTATTGATAGCTTCAAAATTGTAATTACGGAGTTTCAGCTGGTTTAAAAGTTTGAGGTATTTTGATCAGAGTCCCCCTTTAACATGCTTGAGTTACCATTAGATCGTTCACAAATGCACAATTGTGTCTCAAACGCAAGAGGTATCGCTACGGAACAATTAACCCAATCGAGTCACCTTTTAAGGTGGTTCCAGCATAATGAATGACCGGTTTGCCGTATTTTTAACTCGCTCGCTCCGCGTCAATATTGCTTGGATTTTATTATGCTTAACACAAATACTAATTCAACTATTCTGCTTTTGGAAGGTTTATTCAAAATTATCATTGTAAGCCGCGTTTGTGAATGCCGGCTGATATTCAAACGACACTATTTTCACTAAAACTGCTGCCAAGCGTTATTCCCTCGTACGATTTTTTTTAAACTTCGTGAACGACCTTTTAATTAAGGTCCCTAGTAATGTTCTGACGAGGTAAGAAGGAAATTGATCGAGCCGAAATCACCAATTCATATTTTTGTTGTCAAAATTTGGACAAATCGGTTGTTACGTGATTTCGGCTTGAACAATTTTTTTCTTACCTCGTCAGAACATTACTAGGGACCTTAAAAGGCCGTTCACGAAGTTTAAAAAAAATCGTACGAGGGAATAACGCTTGGCAGCAGTTTTAGTGAAAATAGTGTCGTTTGAATATCAGCCGGCATTCACAAACGCGGCTTACAATGATAATTTTGAATAAACCTTCCAAAAGCAGAATAGTTGAATTAGTATTTGTGTTAAGCATAATAAAATCCAAGCAATATTGACGCGGAGCGAGCGAGTTAAAAAATACGGCAAACCGGTCATTCATTATGCGGGAACCACCTTAAGGTGACTTAAAAGTTTGATCTGCGCTCAGAAAATGATGCCTAATTTTACTAGTTTCTTATTGAATTAATAATAATTGGTTTTATGGACTTGGTCCCAGTCCCCTGCTCGATTTGGAATTGGCTAATTACTTGTTATGTACAAAGGTTTCGAGGTGAGGCTGTGGGAAATGCTCAACCAATGGCGAAAAGATACAGGGATAATTTAATTCCTCTCACACTAAAACCTCACACTGAACCTGTGTACACAACAAGTGGATTAATTTGTGGACCTAATTATATTAGCAGGATGTGTAAATTTTTAGGACAAAGTACAATATTAAGTTATTGGAGATTTAATATATTTCAGTTAAATGATACTGTCGTCAAGCCCTGTAGGGTAATGTGAACCTACAGGCATTGATTTACTTCTTTTTCGTCGGAAGCCTTTATTGATGTTCATTTACCCTCCCAAGAGTGCCATATCGTCACCAAAACGAGTGCCATTTGAAATGTGTGACCGTCAGCAAAACGAGTACCATATGGGACTGTAGCGTGACCGTCAGCAAAACGAGTACCATACAGTAAAAACCCGCGTATAAGAACCTGGGTTTTAAGAACCTATTAGGCTAAAATGTTCATTTTAAGCACCCTCCACATAAGAACCTATTAAGGCTAAAATTTTAAGTTAGGTTCTTATCAGTGGAGTTGTGGTAAAAGTGCATAGGTAGAAACTGATGAAGGATAATCTGTGTGTAAGTCTATTAAGTTTACCATTCAAATAGTTCCTCTACTACCACTCAACTAATATAAAAAAGGACATACAGCCTTTCGGCATTATAGTATAAATGATTACTGTACATTTGATATGTATTAGGGGTGGACCATTAGACTACTGATGGGGGGGTTGCACGAATCCCAAAATAAATATCGAGCAAGCCTTTCCTAAGGAAAAAAAAAATCGCGCAACACATAAAGGAAGGAAAAAAAAATCGAGCAAGCAATGTAGCCGATTTCAATATATAAATATTAAAAGACGATAAAGATCATTTGATTTTAATAATACACCAGACTCGTTCCTAGTCGTTACTTTAATACCGTGGAAAGGGAAGTAAACCGGACCGGAAAGAAACCGGAAAAAAACTGGAAAGTGCGCAAAGGCGCTTGGGAAGGAAGGAGAATTATGGAATTTTTAAGAAGAGTGAAGGTCGAAACGTCTATTTATTAAAGTTTTGTGGACATTAGAAGTTGGCTGCCTTCAACTCTCTCCTACATTATTTAAGATACAGCCATTCTGGCTGCTACGAAATATATCAATTTTTATAAAGGCAAATGCAATTTAACCCATACATATATGGAAAGGAAGAGAGAGCAGTGGCTGTATGTGAAGATTAAAAGGATGACAGATAGAAAGTAAAAAATGAAATGAAATGTGGGTGGGGAAAAAAAATAAAAATAAAAATAAAAAATAAAATAAAAATAAACAGGAGCCCATAAATAAAAAAAATAAAAAAATTAAAAATTAAAAAAAAAAAAAAATAAATATATATATAATAAAGCAATTAAATTATATATATATATAAATACATAATAGGGAGTTTTTATGGGCGGCAAATACAATTCAATACATACGTATTGAAAGAAGAAGACGAGGGAAGAAGAAAGTAAAAACAAAAAAAAACAAAAAAACTTTAAATTAAAAAGTTAAAAAATAATTTTTTTAAAATGTAATAAAAAATAAAGGTAAATAAATAAATAAATAAATAAATGAAGGGTACAGAAATTAAAAGAAAAAGAAAAGAAAAAATGAATGAAGAAAGGAAATGAAAGATATGAAAAATAAAGTGTAAATATAAATATTTGGTATACAAAATGGTGAATAAATAAAGGAAGGTATAAAAGTGGGTTGGGGAGGGTGGCGAGATGGGGAGGGGAGGGAGGGGAGGTGGCGGCGAACAGCGTAAAAAGAATGACCATGGAGAAGGGATAGAACGCACAGAGTGAAGAAATAGATAACAAGCAAATAGAAAATAAATAACAGACAAAACCGAACGCAATTGATGACGCCAGCAACGTTGCGAGCACGCGCGAAAGAGGCCAGGCCTGGTACAATTACGATGGCCTGTGGGAAAGAAACAAGCCTGGTACAGGACTACAACTCCAGCAAGGAAAAGTCTTCACTCCACCAGGATATATCCCCTCAAGCTGCTTCTATGTTAATGCGAAATTTTTGTAAGGTAAACTTATAAATTTATAAACTTGAGGAAAAAAAATACCGTGCAAGGTCAAGGTCCTTGAAAAAAATAACGTGCAGAGCTAGGAGCAAAGAAAAAAAAATCGAGCAGCCAAAATTCATGCAACCCCCCCATCAATAATCTAATGGTCCACCCCTTACGAGATGATATTTATAATATATTAAAGTGAAATTCATATGAAAATACAGTACAGTATAAGAACCTATTTTAAGAACCTTGGTAGCCTAAATTTGCTTTAAGTACCATTTATATAAGAACCTGTTTAGGCTAAATTGAAAAATTAAGGTTCTTATACGCGGGTTTTTACTGTATGGGACGGTAGCGTGACCGTCAGCAAAACGAGTACCATATGGCATTACAAGTAGCGTGACCATGACCATATATCACCAACAAAGAGTACAGTGCCATATGGCATTGAAGGGAGTGACTGTCACCATGCAGAAAGAGTATCATATATATGGCACTCTGAAGGTATACCCACTTTGACCAATCAAAATGCTCAGAATTAATAATACTGATACAAACAATAATATACCTACATGTAATCCACTTTGTTTCAATGTTTTCCCATTTCAAACCTTGTGATGTCAATATTCTCTGTTCAAAGTATTTCCATATTTATTTAATGTATTTGTCCATGTGTTAACAAGGAAAGACGTTGTATACTGTAGGGAATGGTCACATGCCTGAAATGGGACAACATCGTAGTATTGTTCGCCCCCCCATATTTTGTATAAACTATTGTTGAAAATATGACTCTTGGGAAGACTGCATGAAATTGAAAATTATAGAGGATATTACATATGGCCAAGAGAAAATGAGGGACAGAGAGTGCATCTTGGGGGTCAAGCTGGGATATGTGAATCGTAGTTGGGCTATTTTTAGCATGCGGACGTAAAAGAAAACTTACTTCCGTTTCGGTTTGAGTGTCAACGTGGTCATATGTTTTGACTGTTTTGTCGATGAAACCAATTCAAAAATGAAGGAAAATGGTTTTTATTAAGCAGATACTTCGAAAAGGAAAGAGATATACTCAGATTACAGTGACTCGCTGGGAGAAAATTCGAATTGAAAGACGACGGTTGTAATTTAATTCAATTTATTTGACAGATATCTGTCAGTTTATTTATGTAATCTCTCGTAGCACACAACAGACGTCCGTAAAGGACTATAAATTGCAGAGTTTTGAAGAAATTCCCATCGTTTTCGAAATAAATACAGTTTATTTTTAACGTTCGCCATCCGCTATTTGCCGCCTGAGCTTCTTTGAAATGGCTGTTGAAGTTCGGAGGGTTGTTGCTCGTTCGAAATATGTCACAGGTCAATCAGAGCGCCGTCGTCTTCGCTTTCAGTATCGGGCTCAAATTCATCGAAAGAATTCCAATTTTCTCCCAGCGAGTCACTTTAATCTGAGTATATCTCTTTCCTTTTTGAAGTATCTGCTTAATAAAAACCATTTTCCTTCATTTTTGAATTGGTTTCATCGACACAACAGTCAAAACATATGACCACGTTGACACTCAAACCGAAACGGAAGTAAGTTTTCTTTTACGTCCGCATGCTAAAAATAGCCCAACTACGATTCACATATCCCAAGGCCATGACTGGCAGATTCACTCTCTGTCCCTCATTTTCTCTTGATATGGCCGCGCGGAGATACGGAATTTATATTCGAGTGTTGAGAAATATATCTCACGAGTGAGAACAGCGAACAAGTGCAATATTTCTCAACACGAGAAGATAAATTCCGTATCAGTCTCCAAGCGGCCATGTAATTTACTTTTTGTCATATAACAATCAGTGGTAGAAAACACAGAATTTCTCTTTTTAATTTTACAGAAAAACACACATGTACGTACACGCACTGCAAAATTACGTTTACAGGAACTTACGGTTCGTTGATGTCTAAACCTTCCAAAACGGTTTTAGGAGTATTGAATAAAAAAGAAATAGAAAAGTAACTGAATATTGAAAAATGATTCAAAAAGTGCTCAGTAAAAAGAATATAAGCTTAAACTTACACAGAGCGGGGTTCACCGCTGTTCTTGGCTGCTTTGAAGATCGTATAGCCGTACTTTTGACGGTTGAATTGCCTTTGGATAGTTCCAAGGATTCCTCTCAGACTGCTTGGCTCATACTCATAGTTTGAGCAGTCCTTCTTCAGTTCTATCGAACAGCGAATATAAACAAATGAAAGTAAGCTTAAGGTGGCATGTTCCTATTTATTTGGACGATGGGTCTCATTTTAAATCGATCATTGTTTGAGCAGCAAAACGGTAAACCGATTTCGGATATTTTTCATCTTGATAACTGATGAGGTATTCTTAAATTTCATAAAAATTACAATTTTAATGTGATACTCCAATCAAATTTTCAATGATAATGTCACTATGGCAGTACGTGATTCCCAAGCGGCAGAAACCCGTGAAGAATTTCAAAACACATCCAGCGGTGTTTAAACACGAGGGGTTTTCAAAGCAGTTTCGAATACGGAAAACTTGAGGTGGCTTCGTTTGCTACCAAAGTTCTCCAAACTGTATGTAAAGAACACGCTGCAGAAACTTGTGTTTTCGAATATGTTGCTCTATGTGATTGTCATATTGAAAAAGTATGGAAAATAAATCAACATAATTTGTTTTATATGCAGAATAAAATATTTTGGATTTTCATTGAACTGACACAACATAAACCTCTTGCACTTTGCTCATTGATAAAGTTTATTGTATGCTTCCGATTTGCGTGAATTTTGCACTAAAGTTGCGAGTGATATGAAGCTTTCAGATGATAGTTTCAAATTGTAGTTTTATTTTAAAATTTGTACGGCAGCGCTCAGTGACAATGTGTGTGAGTATAGTATTTTGTACTAAAATTTAGCAGTCGCTTGTGGAGCATTTTCCAAGGTGCGGATTTTCTTGAAACTTGGCAGCAGTAATCCTTCACAATTATACACTTGTTTGAGGTAATTTGAAAAAAAAAAATCCATCTTGGATTTTGGAAAATATAAACATTTTCTCTGAAAATGGACATCGCCAGAAATTCCGGTCATCCTGAGCCGGAAGTCACGCAACGGTTTTCATTTGGAAGTATGACTTCGAGTGTCAGTCAAATTCGCTCCTAAACACGTTCAAGAAGGCTGCTTTAGTGAATTAAACACCATTCGAATTGAAAACAACTAGCAAACTGTATGTGTTAGGTATATTTAGAGCTCAATATTATCGAATAAATATTTTAGAAGCGAAATACTGGCTCATGTCGACGAAATCAATGAATAGCACAGGGAGCCCAAGCGCCCTCAGGCCCGGACTCGGAGAAATCAAACTAATTTCGACGGTATGCCTGTGCTTTAACAGCTATCCCATGGATCTTTACGGCAAATGAAAGATGGATGTCTGAGCTTTAGTTTGATGCCAAACATGCAGCAGTTCGGTTAAAATGTCCAAGTTTCAAGGTTCATTACTTCACAAGATGACTCTATTACAACTCCCAAAAAGTGTAAGGTTTGAAGTCAAAAAGGAAAGGTTTATAGAGCAGTAAACCAGTTCAATTTAATGGATCTAGAAGAACTAATAAGCTTATGTCTATTATACGAATCCACCTGGGAAAATTTGATGGAGCAATGGATTATCTTGCAGTTCGGCCAAGACTCACATCGGTTGAACCGATTGATGACCAATTTGTCAACGATTTGGTGATCATGTATGTCGCTTTGCGTGAGAATTGTAGTATTATAGAAAACTGAATAAAGGGAAAGGTAAGGAACTTGATTTTGAATGTTATTTTCTTCATATACGTTAAAAAGATATCGAAGAAACTATATCCACCTGGGAAAATTAGAAATATTGAACGGGTACGATTATATTTGCTATGGTTTGAACAAACATATACATTTCTTTGTAAAAATTATTCGTTAATTTGATGCTCACTTGGGTGAAACCGCTGACTGGCTGCCGATCAGGATGACCGGAATTTCTGGCCATGTTGTTTCAAAATCGATTGTAACTCTACAAATGTTGTTTTTATCACATTAAAATTGTGATTTTTATGAAATTTAAGAATACCTCATTCTCAAGATGAAAAATATCCGAAATCGGTTAACGTTTTGTTGCTCAAAACATCGATTTAAAACATTTTAAATCGATGTTTTGAGCAACAAAACGTTAACCGATTTCGGATATTTTTCATCTTGAGAATGAGGTATTCTTAAATTTCATAAAAATCACAATTTTAATGTGATAAAAACAACATTTGTAGAGTTACAATCGATTTTGAAACAACATGGCCAGAAATTCCGGTCATCCTGATCGGCAGCCAGTCAGCGGTTTCACCCAAGTGAGCATCAAATTAACGAATAATTTTTACAAAGAAATGTATGAGACCCATTGTCCAAATAAATAGGAACATGCCACCTTAATTCGTTGAGTTCAGTCGTTGTCAGCTAGCGCTCGTGAATTGAACTGTTCAAACAAATCAGGCCTTTCTTTTTCCAAAAACTTTATGAACAGTTGGACATCGCAATCCGTTTTCCTTCTAGTATTTTTGTCTTCTTGTTCTGGCTATGAACCTTAAAATTTTAAGGAAATCGCCAAAATGTCCAAAAATAGGATCGTAAAGAACGATCAAAATGTATTGTTTTTGAAATTTTGGCTTTGAAAACTTATTGTTCAACACAATAAAATGACAAATTTCGGTTTTTTCATTATATTATGTTAACATATGTATCATTTGAAAGTATTGCTTTTATTATTACCGACCCGGACAGCAAGAGCTTTTACCAGAAAAGATGGCCGCAAGCCCCATCTTTGAAAAATTATATCTTCTCAATGGATTCGGTGACCCCCATCTTTTAGTTCATTTTTCTACTCTAGCACTCAAAATCAATATTTGTGCCAAGTTTAAAAAAATTGTTCGACAAAAAATTAAACCTTTCCATTTTCAACCAAGATTTCCAACCAAGGTAAAAAAAAGGCAAACCTTCGTTGTTGTCGTAAATGCAGACGCGTCCCGAAAGCCGTAGGAGCGGGAAAATGCTGGCTTGTGATTGGTCGAAAAACGATATGTGAAGATATCAGATATCACTGCTAGCGGTGTTGATATGGATTTTACGATGTTGTTATCACCCAGTATACCACTGATTGTTATATGATAAAATAGTTTATGCAAAATTTGGGGGGCAAACAAAGTGTATTATGGGGGATGTGGAAGTGGTGAATATAGGAAATTGGGGTCTCACGCATTTTCTGGGATATCTTAATTGCACTAAATCTATTTTTAGAATGCGGACGCCAATGGAAACATACTCACGGCTTCATGAGAAATAAACGAGATTGCAAAAGAAAAGTGGTATCTCGTCTTTTCTCCTTTTTCTTTAACCTATAGCTACATACATCATTGTAAAAATTGACATTTTTGGCTTTATTTTTACAATCATTTTTGCCTTTTCAGTTATTGTGCACGCACGATTTTCAAATCACACCACCAACAGCTGCGCGCACACTATCTGGACATTCAAAATGAAGAAAAAAACACTGACCCTGCTCAAAATGTGTTTCAAGCCATATCTACATACGGTGTTACGTAATACATAGCAAATATATTAGCGCTGCACAACTCCACTGACAGTCTGTGCATACTGGAAGTATGTTTCCATTGGCGTCTGCCACTTCCTGTGTTTCTAAAAATAAATTTAGTGAAATTAAGGGTGCGTTCGATTGACCTTATTCCGGAAGAGGAATAATTTCAGATTCTGGGGCATACGGATGACGTCATTATTCCGGAATATTCCAAGCATTCTGCTATGAGCAGAATGTTTGGAATATATTCCGCTTATTCCGGAATCGGAACAGACTCAATTGAACGGACATTCCGTGTTATTCCAAGTATTCCTATTCCGGAATAAGGTCAATCGAACGCACCCCAAGATATCCCGAGGGCATGACCGTGAGACTCTGTCCCTCGTGGTTTCTTGGATAATGGGTACAAGAAGTCCTTTTATTAGTATTATTAAATAAGTGTTTATTATCATAATGGGTACTTGCAATCTACATGGATAGCACATTATTACACTATGCTGCTTATATATCCATTGTCATACAGTGAGAAATTCGCCTGTTAAAATTGCCATGATTGATTTTCCTATACATAATTGCATGGCTCGGTAATAAATGTCATTATTTCTTTCCTCTTGCTTGCTCTTTAGCTGAAACAAGGACAACAGTTTAAGATTAACAACTGATATATTTGCCAACAATAATGAGTGCATTCAGGCGTTAGCTACATGTGTGTACAAACGGTCCTACAAACGGTCTCAAATTATATTTAACAATTAGACTACAAGTTTGAGTTTTCTATTCAATAGTCAATGAGGTGCTTAGTGCATAGAAAACGAGTAGTCTAATTGTTTTAGTAGAAACCATCTAGCATACTACCTTCGATTTGATTCCAATATTTAATATTGATTTCTTGTTAAATTGTTTTTGCTCAACACGCCGGCTTTTTCGCTGCTCACTATATAGTGAGTACATTAGCCAATCAGATTGCATCTAATTTTTATTTCACGGCTTTAGTGTGATTCCAATAAACCTGGGCACTACTAGTTGTCAGTGTTTATTAGATGCAAAGAAACAAATTAAGGAAACAAAAGAGTGAGTGTCTAATAGTGTGTATTGGTGTAGTTAGTAGAAAACAATGGAATTAAAGTTGATTAATATCTACATGGCTAATATCTGTTTCACGGTTAAGTGCCATCACTCTAATGCCCAGGTTTATTGGAATCACTCTATTGCAATCACAGTCTCTATTTAGTTATTAGTAGAATTACACAGGTGATTATAGAAAATCAAGCGCGCTGATTGGTCGAGAACTTCGGACTATTTCTCGATAGTTACCTACAGCATTTTGACAAAATGGCTGACAGCTTTTGAAATATGAAATACAAATTTATTTTCTTTAAAATGCTTATTTATTTTTATTTTTTCAAATAATCACCTGTGTAATTCTACTAAAACAATTAGTCACCTCAGGCTCAGTGAATAGCAGTGATAATAACCTCGACTTCGTCTCGGTTATTATTCACCGATATTCACCTCGCCTTTGGTGACTAATTGTTAAATAGGATAAATATTTGCACTCTAGCTACAAAACGTCTACAAACATGTTGCCATTACCGGTACATGTGTCTGTTCAAAGTTTTGGGCAGGTTGAAAAGTCGACTGAGGACCATATAATGCAATATTTACATTGTGAGCTTGTTATTACCAGTAACCAAGACTTGTGTGTATGTAAGGTCTGTAAGTGTAGTGATTGGGCCATAATTCAGTGAAGAAAAAATAGGTCAACTACATGTATAAGGCCCGGAACAGACGTCGCACCACTCATGTGCCAAACTTAATGCCAAATTATCCATTGTTTCAAATGCATTTGGTACATGAAAAGGTCGACGTCTTCTCCTGGCCTAACTTATGGTATGTACAGAGTTTCTTTGTGACATATCAAACAAAATGATGACTGACAACAAATACCATATTCACCGGCGTATAAGCCGCACTCGCAGATAAGCCGCACCCCGAGTTTGGCAATGCAAATTTTGCAAATTTTTTTTTTTTTAGTCAGGCACTTCTGGAGGAAGCCCAAGTTATAAAATAGGCATTCTTTTTTCCCCCCGTTGGCCACAAATGGGTCGAATAGTTTCCGAACGCCTATCGAACTAAATCCGAAAGTATGCTTTGCTCAAATTAACAAACGTGTCAAATAGTTTCCGAGCGTGTATTGAATTAAATCCAAAGTATTATTGCTGCGCAGTCTCGTGCAGTTCACATCGTACAACGACCACAACCGAACTGCTTACGGTTACTTATCGGAATATCTTCGTATGCCGAACTCCTTACGGTTACTTATCGGAATATGTTCGTATTACATGTAAATTGGAACGATACAGAGAAGATTAGCAAGTCGTGAAGCGCTTGAATGAATGGTGATCTTTCCCACAAACTTTCAGCATTATCAGTTCTAAAATCTACGGTTCATTAGCGTGCACGTGAGAATGTTATGTTTGAGACTCTTGATTGACACATGTTGTGTTAACACGTGAATCAACCCGCTCATCAATGAAAAACACTTTAGCAAACCGTTAGGTCTTGTAGTACAGTAAAACCATTAGCAAACCGTTAAACTGTCTGAAAAGGCGTTAGCACCCGTTAATTTGCCTGTTTAACGTCTAACCAATGGCCAATGCTTGTAGGAGTAGCTAATAGTAATATACACACGAATGATGTGCGTACTCTTTTATACTTTTATGTAAATTGTATGTAAATTTCTGTTACCAATTTCCGATGTTCTCGCAGATAAGCCGCACCCCTAACTTTGGAACGCGATTTTTGGAAAAAAAGTGCAGCTTATACGCCGGTGAAAACGGTAAGAGGCTGGTAAAATTTTGAAAGTTCCTTAGAATACTTATAAGGGTAACTTTAGAAATTGAATTAAGAAGAAAAACTAGTGATATGAGATTACAACATTTCGATGACATCCTGTCAATCCTGATAATGACGACAGGATGTCATCGAAACGTCGTAATCTCATATCACTAGTTTTTCTTCTTTTAAAATCCTTAGAATACTCACATTTAAACACGGCATTATAATTATAGTAGTGGTCAGTCAATGTAAAGGATGTTTATGAACTTATTATTGGCCAAAAATCAATGCAAGCTATAAACCTAACCTTTCTTTACTTCCTCTCGCTTTTTGGCTGCTTCTTCCCGTTCTCTTCTAATTATCGCAAGACGAGCTAAATCAGCTTTTGCTTGGTCGGTTTTGCCTTCGGCGTGAAGCTTTTGAAATCGAATTTTTTCTTGTTGTTTGGCTATTTCTTCCCTGAAGTAAACACATCCAACATTTTAGTCTGACAATAATAGTAGTGGAACATCGATTTAATGAACCCCTATAATATGAAGTCCCCCATATAATGCAGGATATTCTTCACCCCGACCTAAGTTCCAGTAAAACAAATGTATTGAACAGAGCCCTTGATATAACAAACCAATTTCCCTCATCCCTCAGTGCTAACTGGATACCAAAGCACATGTGCGCTCTGCCACGCTCATACATGTACATGTATCTCAATGCTGAAGCCTGCCGAGTGAATGCTTATACAATGTAAATACATTTAGAGCATCTTGGTTTCATTACAAAATTATTCTGTCAGACCAGTCCTTGTCTGAGTTACTACTATTTAAAGAGATTCCATATTCTCCTGTATCTGTATACTCTGCTGGAGAAGATGCCATGAAGTGGTGATAACAACGCCACAAGACTTTGCCTCTTGGCGTACTTATTTGTTCTCACCACATTTTGACAGATACAGAGCAAAATGGATTCTATTTGTTTTCTATAATTTGAGAATGGTGTGATTTTGTCATCTGCACTCTTACTACACATGTGTGAAGGTTATGATGAGAAGATAAGTGAACATTAGGCCAAGCCTTAATGAATAAGTAAAGTCCCTACCGCTCTGTTTATTTAACTAACTTCGCACGTACATGTAAATTTAGTTCACTTTCACTTTGCAGTTTGCTGTAGATGGTCACAGTTTGTGACCAAAATATTTATAAAACAGACTCACTTACAACTGTATCTTCTCGTCATAACCTTCATTATCAAACAGTATGCCCAGAAATACACTATTGCACATAATATACATTGTACCAATAATCTACACTTGATGTATACGAAAACATTTTTAATTCTAGACATGTTTCGGCATAACCCATGCCATCTTTATTAGAATGAATAAGATTACCAATAATAAATATTGCATACCTTTCTCGGCGTGATAGCTCAGTAGGAGCTGCTGCATTAGCTTCAATATCTGTAGCTTTTTTCATTTTGGATTGTACTCTATTGGGGTTGTCTACTTCTATTATCCCACTCACTCCTTTATTCTTATGTATTGCTCCCTAAAGACAAACACACACATGTTAATCGTCCAACACTTACACCTTACACTGGACCTAGTCTACTACTAGGACCAACCTTGTGCATGACTGGACAGGCCAGTCTCTGGTACGATGGCTAGTCGCATGTACTCCATGGTCCAGATGCACCAGCATATCATGTTACTGTACATGTACAAACCAATTAATGCAACAATTCTCGGTTTTCACGTGACGTCATCAAAAAGCTAAAATCCAAACTATTCACCTCACAAAACTGTTTGTTGGATATCTTGTTGATAGTCTTACCAAAATAATTTGGTAATTTAGATGTTTTGTTTTCGATTTATTGCAAATCAAATTCTGTCACGCAATACTGTCACGCGCATTTCAAAGCCGTAGAAATAGGAAAATTCGTTTGAAATAATACGATTTTAACTTAGTAGATGATGGGTAACTTTATTTTGATGAATGTAGCTGTTTAAAAATTGAAATGTTTGCAATATAAACATGATTTGCAGTCTTCGTGACTTGGCCGCCATGTTGGTGTCCCTCGATGGGACACCAAGATGGCGGCCCCATACATTTGAACTAAATTATGAGCATTTATAAGCGATCGCTCATATCTTCGTATTTAAAACTTCTTTTAACTAAAACTTCGGCTGAGATATATAGTTTTGGCTGCTCTTTCGGCCTATGAAGGTTTTGTTCTATATAAGTCCCTGGGAAAATTGTCAATGACGTAGGTGAAAGCCGAGAATAGAGTCGTTTTCGTATGAGTGGGAAAGCTATGGTTGCACTCCATGGTCCAGATGCACTGGTCAGCATATCATGTTAATCGCCGCTTCAAAACCGTCTCAAAAGTGTTGTAATTGTTATTGTTACAAACCAATAAATGCAACAATAGAGTACTAAAGTGTGATGTCACGAAACAATTAATTTTGCTTTTATAAATTTTTGATTTCCAGTTCAGATAGAATATCATGAAAGAAGTTCACACACCAATTTTTATTTTTATGACAATCGGTTAAATAGTGGTCAAGATATGGCCAGTTGAATATATAATTTACTTTAACAAATCACTGTATTTTCGGCTCCGTTCTTAACTTTAGGAACGGAGCCGAAAATACAGTGATTTGTTAAGGCAAATTATATATTTAACTGATATTCTATCTGAACTGGAAATCAAAAATTTATAAAAGCAAAAATTATTTTTTATGACGTCATGACTTTAGTACTCTAGAGAGTCGTTTTCGCATGAGTGGGAAAGCTACGGTACGGAGTCACGGTACAGAATCAAAGATATCTATTCAGTAATCACGACACACAAAATCATTGCTCAATCAATCAGAATGCTTGGACACAGCAGTCACCACATGAACCATACCATACATTTATTTATTTCCGGTCCGGTAATCCTAAGAAATCGCGTGCTCTGATTGGTTGTTGAAGCGGGTGGAATTTTCTATATCTGACCACGGTCCGGTATCCTAGCATACTGGACTGCCCTTCAATAACACCATTTGAAGAAAAAAAAATGGTCCTTTTTGTTTTGTTTGTTGTGTGCTTTGTTTTTAAATAAGTTATTTACCGGCCTTGATCGGTCTGGATAGGGGAAAACTGTGTCCTTGGCCTTGAAAATGGACCTCGGCCGTATACTCAAGACTTCGGGCACAGTTTTTCCCTATCTGGATTTCCCGACCGGTAAATAACCTCTATGTACTTCCCACTCATATGAAAACGACTCTATTGCAAGATTCATTTTATAACACTAGGAGGATCAGGTTTTCACTACGTCACAAGCGCATGCAAGCATAAAAAAATATGTGACATGAGGCTAAAGCTTATATCACGCTCATTTACATAATATTATATTTAATAATAATAATATGGTATCTTGTACATGTACTTGTGACAGTTTATGCTTGCATCACAGGCCCGTTTTCACAATGACATAGAGTTGTTTTCGTATGAGTGGTAAACCTATGGCACGGAGTTATGGTCATGGTACGGAATCGAAGACATTGTATTCAACCAATCACAGCGTGCACAATCATTGCTCAACCAATCAGAATGCTTGGATACGGCATGATGATGGCGAGATACACTCACGGTACGGCTGGAACCGTACCGTAGCTACTTCCTACGAAAACGACTCTATAAGGTATCTTGTGCTTGTGTCTATGCCAGTGAAAACCATGCTAATATCTTCAAGCAGTGGTTATAGAAAGTGATGTGATTTTTACCTCATCTTCAGATGAACTACTCCCACCAGAACCATCGCCTCCTTCAATTTCATCATCAGAACCAATTTCTTTTGCATCCTAAACATTAAACAACACCAACTTTACCATTGTTATCATTGTAACAATGACGATGCCAATCATCATTGTCATCATCAACATCACCGACTTGCCCTTCCCCAAGAAGGTACATGTACATACAATACAATACACACAGTACATATACACCTAATTGCAAGAACGTTGTCATATAAAAAAGGGAATTACAAAATAGGAATTAATTAAAAGACAAAAGCAGAGCACTCAAGCTGAACATCTCCTTTTGTCTTTTAATTAATTCCTATTTGGCAATTTTCTTTTTTATATGACAATGTTCTTGCAATTAGGTGCATGGTGTATACTTACTTTGATTGACAGATAGAGTTCACGACTTTATTTAACCCATAAAATATATATTATGGTACACTCTAATTTGTGTGTTTTATTATATTGTTTTCACTCGACTATTATACATCTAGCACTATTTAGTGCAAAACGTTGCACTGTATTAGTGTTTGTACTCTATAATAATAATATCTAGTCTATGTACATACATGTATATAATTGCATAATTGTTGTTGGATTTAAAATCATGAACGCTATGACCAAAAGGAATTCTGGAAAATTAAAACTCTCAAATAACACCGTCAAATCATCGACCTTTTTATCCAGACTTGTAGGATCTTAGTTAAATAGCTCATATACCTTCAAAACTACGAGAACATTGAATATCTCTGTTTATCATATAGACAACCACTGGATATGAGCAAGCGCACGCTCTGATTGGCTACTCTACCAGTAGGCTATCAGCTCTTATAACCCATCGATAAATTTCCGCGCGCGCCCATTGGTTAAAACGGGTCACGTGGTACGATTTCACTGGACGGATGTCAGGTAATATCCCCCAGTTTGGAGAAAAATGAAATTATCTGAACTTTTTAAAGACTGTAATGTATTTTCAATAGGTAAATTAGCTTGTACAACATACATGTGGTGTACTTGTTCCTTTTTGGGGATTTTAACGTCGATACGACAGGTATTTGAGGTATTTTTATAATTTTTCGATCGTTGAACCACGAACAAACGTCAAAATCGGCGCCCAAAAAGTCACTCAAATAAAACCCAAAATATCATGAAAACCACTCAAAAAGCTTCAAAAACTATCAGTCTTTTATTTTCGAATACTTTTTTAGAAGTTTACACATGAAAAGATCTCAAACGGAACGGATATTTGAACTCGATGAAACTTGTTTTCAGTTCATCCGTCATTTTGTTTTGGTTTCTTCAACATTGAAGTCGACGTAGAAAATTTATCGAAGGGTAATAAAATAAATAAACCCCTTTCTGGCTTACAGGTATATCGGCTGATAATGTCCTTGGCTTAGAGATGATCCTCAAAATATCACAGTTGCCCTCGAAGCTTCGCTTCTCGGCCAACTGTTCATTTTTCGGACCATCTCTCAGCCGCAGACATTATCAGCCGATATACCAGCCGCCAGAAGGGGTTTATTTACTAAATATACCACGAGTGGAGAAAGTTGGAGATTTTCAACAATGGCAGACTGGTTTTGCCGAACTAAAAATATAAACAATAATTGTTGTTATATTTCTCACAATCCAGTGGTTGTCTATATAATAAAACAATTATTCCACTCAACTGGCTAGTGCCTCGTTGACTATATCAGCTCATGTACGACTCGATTTCGTCAGGAGCCCATTACTAGGAGCCTTCCTCTCCTATAATAGGTTTGTACGACATCAAATGCACAAATTGGGCTAAAAATAGAACACTCATTAAAAATTCCGCGCGATTAACCAATCATGTCGCGTCTTACACAATAGGAATTTGACGTCAGATTCAAAACTGTTTTGCTTTCAATGTCGGCCGAAAGCGTACCGTGTAGTTCCAGTGATTCTAATAAAAGAATCAGAATCTAGTGAAATTTCAGATCAGTTTCGTCGTTTGCCGACTTCAGTACTTCATCAAGCGAGGAAGAACAATGATTGAAAACATTAAAAACAAAACAAAAAAGCATCTCCAGGTATTATTATTTATATCAAAACTTCAAGTGCGAGAACTTCTAAAAACAAAGCTAGTTCAAATTAAAGGCCAGTTCAAAACCCGGCCAAAAAACGAACATCTTCTGCTCTTTCTGAGTAGGAATTCAACGATCTGGTATCATGGATAATCTCTTACGAAGAACCTAATTAAACTTGTGCAGGACTAGCAGTGAGAACCAAGCTAATGAATATTCCAAACCATCTGAAACGCAGCAAAATGAATCACGAACTTTGAAGCTATTATAAATTGAAGTAGGATTTTGTCGAAAATTCTCGACATTGACACAAAGTTCCTTCTAAAACAGCGAAGTGAGGTACAGAGGAGCTTCTTTTTCTGTCGCCTGGATGAAGATTTTATCGTATTTTTATTCATCGGATGATCTTGGAGTGCTGGCTTTCTTACCTTCTTTGAACTGAAGACGCCTTTGGCGAATGAACTTCGCATACACTCAGTGATAACCCTCTTATTTTAGTGTTCTTTGCCGCTCTTTAAGGCACGGTTCGTCGGTTGAAAGTTTCAGTTGTTTTTCGACTATCTTTTGGCGAAGAAGTTCTTTAGCAAAGTGCACATTTGTGTGGTTCAATTGTTATTTTGGCGCCGCTATCCAACTTTTGCTTCATCAGAGTCGAAATCATTGGAGAACGCTTCATCCTTACGAAGACTAAATCATGAATCAAAAACCAACAAAAGAAGTATACTGATAAAACAAGAATAAACATATGAAGCGATAGGTATAAGAACGTAGAAGAATTTCGCGACAACGTGAGTCGCCAAACTAAAAGTCTCCACTAAGCGCTCTGGCAGTATGTCAGTTTATTGATACATGTGATTCATTCATTGTACACAGTTGTCTCGTTCTTGTGCAAGGGAAAAATTGACTTGGACTTCCATGGATTAAGAATATCAATATTTTGGATCAAGTCCTCGCGTCTTCCGTTTGGCGGCCATTTTATTTTTCAATATGAAATTCTTCGGAAATTTGCATATCTAAAAATAGCCCAATTTGTGCATTTGATGTCGTATGAACCTATTACTAGAGGAAGGCTCCTAGTAATGGGCTCCTGATTTCGTGGAATAATTTTTAAATGTAATGTGGGCTATGAACTGATTTCCCATCCATCCTTGCGGTCTGAGCTTCTATGATTTATGATTTTCAACCCGACAACGATTATGCAATACATGTGTAGCTATAAGCTTATAAGCTATAGTCCATGTACTTATTACATGTAATTGTATGCACATGTAATTATTGCAACAATGGATTTCGTGACTAAGATATGTCACTTATTATAGCAAAGAACCAAGTCTCGAATAATTCACTTATCTTGTTGTTTAATAAACTCGATAATATTTGTTCTTGTATTCTCCCATCTTTATTATTGCACAGGTATCTTATTGCATCATCCACCAAACAGTTTATTTATTTTGGCACGTCAAGGCAAATCACGGAAATAGGCAATAGTACGCCAATAAGACGATACAATACCCCCTTACCCGCCATTCTTGCTCTCTTTTAGCTTTTTCTAAGTCTTGTTTAAGGTCTTCGACGTCAGTAAAATGTCTTCGTCTTCCTTTGTGGTTTACTTTACCACGTCCAGTCCCTGGCAAAACAGCAAATTTACCGTAAAAACACTACAACACGCTAATAAACACATACTCATCAAGTTTAAGACCTGTATTTAGTACACGTACCTCCTCTTTTCGACATTGTGGTCTAATTTGAAGAGAATTTGAAGAAGAAATTTAGAAATTATTTCACTTTTGTCTTGGTGAATTTTTGAACACGCCGTAGTCTGAGCCTGCGCGCCTGAGGCAGCGGAGTGCCGCACACAGGAAGCCCAAAACATAAATCATATAATAATAATAATAATTTATTTTTTATTAATTAAAACACAGGCAGCCCAAGCGAGGTTCTTTTGAGGTTTTGGGCTTCCTGCGTAGTTCTATATTGAAAATATCAGGTTTACCTCAATAAAATGAAACCATTTTTTCAGGTGTTGTTTACTGTGTTTTGCTTTATCAGTCTTGCAAAGTTCCTATTACATAAAATTAAAAGTGTAATAGGAACCAAAATTTTAAAATATCGTTAAATAATCCTCGGATCGCGCTGAAACTTCGCAAGATTATAAAGCAAAACACAGTAAACAACACCTGAAAAAATGGTTTCATTTTATTGAGGTAAACCTGATATTTTCAATATAGAACTACGCAGGAAGCCCAAAACCTCAAAAGAACCTCGCTTGGGCTGCCTGTGATTAAAATAGATAGAAGAGGTAGAGTACAAGCACTTAAACCGTGCAACATTAATAATAATAATAATAATACTAATAATAATACTACTATAATAATACTATTTAGTACTAAATAGTGATAATTCTATTGTTTTCTATAATTGTTCGTAATCTATGCGCTCGATGGATTTTACTTCCTCAAAATCAAGTAATTTGCTACCTTTCATTAAAAAGATATTGAAATTCTAAGAAAGATTTTGAAAGTTTATTTAAACAAATATTTTGTTGGTTTTGGAGTTCCTGTGTCAAGATAAGGCCTGGTTGCTCTCTCTGGTCAATTTCACTCAAAAAAGTTCGATAAATTTCACGTTTTTTTTACTATTTATGATCATTTCGAGACCAAAAGAACCGTTTATAAGTTACTAGGGACCTGCTTGTATCGAGATCCAACATGCAAGACATCGTCGCTGGGGTTTCTGACATCGTTTTGGACATCGAATATCAACTGAAGCACCAAATAGGATGTCAACCTCTACCATTTCCTGGCATGGACAGTAAGTCTTAAGTGTACATGTACTACACAAGTCTAGATTAGATACACTTCGTTTGGATTACAAATATTAGAGAGTAACTTAATACGCTGGATGAATTAGAATGGTTTTATTTAACCCATGGTCTTTAAATGTAGCTACTATAAAGCTGCATGTAGTTTAGTCAAATGATAGAGTGATTCCAATAAACCTGGGCACTATATACTAATTAGCTGGACATCAGTGTTTATTAGATGCAAAGTAACAAAAGAAAACAAAAGAGTGAGTGTCTAATAGTGTGTAATGGAGTAGATAGTAATGCCCAGGTTTAGAGTGATTCCAATTAAACCTGGGCACTACTAATTAGCTGTCAGTGTTTATTAGATGCAAAGGAACAAAAGAAAACAAAAGAGTGAGTGTCTAATAGTGTGTAATGGTGTAGATAGTAATGCCCAGGTTTAGAGTGATTCCAATAAACCTGGGCACTACTAATTAGCTGTCAGTGTTTATTAGATACAAAGAAACAAAAGAAAACAAAAGAGTGAATGTCTAATAGTGTGTATTGGACAGTGTGGTGTTTAGCGAGGGGATTGAACGGATGCAATACTCAAGGATTCACATACATGATTAACCCTTTTATTCAACATGGCTGCTGCTCTATCCAGCATGCATCGGGGTCTATATAATACCGGCATGCATCGGTACACTACATCTCCCCCTTGCTTATTTCTAAAGTTAACCTAATATAACGTATCATCTAACAGTATCCAGTCTTGGGTGCTCAGTGCCTTGCGCACTAGCTGCAGGGTGGCATCCTCTTCAGAAGCTTTTTCTACCTCTTTTGGGCTAAGTGCTGCCGGTACAGCTTCGCTAGCTAGCTATGCTACGTGCGCATTCTTCAGTAAGTTTAGTGTCGTCTTCTTGCGTTTGGCCAACTGGAAGTCGGCTCAGGACATTTGCACTGTTCTCTTTTCCCGGAATGTGTGTGATTGTGTATCGAAACTGTTGCAAGTATAGTAGCCACCTCTCTATTCGAATAGAAGGAGGCTTTGACTGTGGTGAAAGCACTACAAGGAGCGGCTTGTGGTCAGTGCGTATCTCGAATTCAATACCATACAGGAAGAGGTAAAACTTCTGACAAGCCCATCGGACAGCCAACGCCTCCCTTTCAAACTGGGAGTACATGTACCTCTTCTCCACGTTGCTTAGCTTGCGACTGGCATAGTACACTGGACGGTACAGTCCATCCTCCTGCTTCTGTTCTAATATGGCACCTAGGCCAACAGGTGATGCATCTGTAATCAGACGTGTTGCTGTACCTTGTTTATGGTAGGCCATTACAGGAGCCTTTGTGAGAAGTTCCTTCACCTTCTTGAGAGCTTCTTCCTCTTGCTGCCCCCACTTCCAGTGACTGGCTTTGCGCGTCAGGTCCCATAGTGGTCCTGAAACTGTGGCGAAGCTTGGTATGAACTTAGAACAAAACTGTACCGAGCCTAAGAAGCTCCTCATCTCAGCTTGGTTTTGTGGTCTTGGTGCTTCTACTATTGCTTTGACGCGTTCACTGGACACTTTCAGTCCATCTCCGGACAACACGTCTCCCATGTAGATCATACTAGGTACACCAATCTTACACTTCTGATAGTTCAGGGTGAGTCCGTTTTCTTCTAGCTTATGCATCACCCGATCAAGGTTCTCGTCATGCTCTTTGTCGTTCACGCCCACGACGCGCAGATCATCGTGCATGTTGTGCGCACCGGGGCAATCCTTAATTATCTGCCAAATTATTTGCTGGAATTTTTCAGTTGCCATATTTACGCCAAATAACAAACGTTTGTATCTGTAGAGACCATTGGGTCCAGCAAAAGTTGTGATATCTCTGGAATCTGGGTGTAATTCAATTTGGTGAAACGCCATGTTCAAGTCTAGTTTTTTGAGAACACCTTGGCCCCTGAAACCTCCTGCAGAGTTTCTTCTACGGTAGGGACTGGATGCTTTTCCCTGACTATGGCGCGGTTGGCTTGCCTCATGTCTAAGCAAATTCGCACATCCCCATCAGATTTCTCTACCACCACTAAGGGGTTGACCCAGCTGGTTGGCCCATCTACTTTTTCTATCACGTCTAGTTTCTCAAGCTGTTCCAGCTTCTCTACGACCTTGCGCCGCCTACTGAAAGGGATTCTGCGCAGTGGCTGTGCTACGGGGTGTATTGACTCATCAATATGCAACTTTAGTTGATATCCCCTTAATTTACCTAAACCCTCAAATAGCTTGGGGTATTTACCCTTAAGCGCAGCTTTCTTATCAGGAGCATCGGGCCCATTTGACACAGTATTACAGGCATTGACATTAATCCCAATACTCAATACGCCTAGTGACTCTGATGTCTAGCGGCTTAAAAGCGTAGCGGCTTTAGCTGGCATAATATAAAACTCAGCGCGCATTGATTGCTTCGTTTGTGGCACGCACACATCCAGGCTGCATTTTCCCAGCAACTGGAGCGGTTCAGTGGCTGCATAGGTATACACTTTCTTGTCAGGTCTACACAGACTAACTTTCCCCCCAGTTATATGACTAAATACTTCATTAGACATCAAATTACAACTTGCACCTGAATCAATCACTACATCTATCAACTTATCTTCTACCATAAGCTCTAGATTATTATTAATTCCACTTGAACCAGTGGTAAAGACATAGTAATACTCGTCTTCATCTGTCGGTGTCGTAGGTTGCGTGTGTTCATCTTCTTGAACGCTGCGAACAGCTCCACGTCCTCTGGAGTTGCCTCTGTATCCTCTTCCTCGACTCTTTCCACGACCACGTCCACGTCCACTGCTTCCAGTTGGGTTCTCTCTCTGTGGTTGTGACTTACAGCAAACTTCCAGATGACCAACAGCTCCACACTGACTGCACTTGTGGTCACGTGCTACACGGCAATCTGCACCCCTATGCCCAGCTATGTTACATTTCCAGCATTTTCCTCTGAAGCTTGCTGGCTTATTTCTGTTACCTTTGGCTATGTTCACATTGTTCACTTGGTTATCAGGCACAAGGATCAGAGACTCTTTATCGTGGTATTGGCTGACGATTTCAAGCAGTTTAGCAAGTGTCAAAGTATCCGCACGATACAGTTTAGACTTGAGGTTCTTATCTTTGACGAACAGCAACGTCTGATCTCTAACTTGATTGTCTTTTTCCTCTCCATATTCGCACGTCTCGGCTAGGGTTTGCAGCCTCGTAATAAAATTGTTGATTATCTCTCCTGGCTTCGGTTTTTCTGCTAGAAATGTCTGTCGAGCCAGGGGAACGTTCTTTTTTGGCTTGAAATGAGTAGAGAGAGATTTCATGGCCTTGTCAAATTCTTTTGCATTCCCGCTTTCTGACGTAGGGAAAGTCTTGAAGATATCTCTAACTCCAGTCCCAGCTAGGTGAAGAAGCAATGCCCTCTTCTGTGTAGGGTCAGTGACTCCAGAAGCCGCTACATATAGCTCAAATTCTTCTTTCCACTTCTTCCACCGTTGGGCGAGCGTGGCTGGCTCTCCAACCGTATCAAACTCTTTGAGACCAGTCAGACCACTTAAACTGACGGCCATCTTCCCTCAAATTCCTTTCTGCAGACTCTTTACGTGTTTTTATTTATTTTTTATTTTTTATCCTCGTCGCCAGATGTGGTGTTTAGCGAGGGGATTGAACGGATGCAATACTCAAGGATTCACATACATGATTAACCCTTTTATTCAACATGGCCGCTGCTCTATCCAGCATGCATCGGGGTCTATATAATACCGGCATGCATCGGTACACTACAGACAGGTGTAGTTAGTAATGCCCAAGTTTATTGGAATCACTCTATAAACAAAATGACACTAAAATGATTCCAATAAACCGGTGGGCATTACTATAACTACACCATTACACACTACAGTATTAGACACTCACTCTTTTGTTTTCTTTTGTTTCTTTGCATCTAATAAACACTGACAGCTAATTAGTAGTGCCCAGGTTTAGAGTGATTCCAATAAACCTGGGCACTACTAACTACACCAATACAATACTATTAGACACTCACTCTTTTGTTTTCTTTGTGTCTTTGCATCTAATAAACACTGACAGCTAATTAGTAATGCCCAGGTTTAGAGTGATTCCAATAAACCTGGGCATTACTAACTACACCAATACATACTATTAGACACTCACTCTTTTGTTTTCTTTTGTGTCTTTGCATCTAATAAACACTGACAGCTAATTAGTAGTGCCCAGGTTTATTGGAATCACTCTATTGAATTACATGTACAATATAGGGTGTACTAATGACTAATTAACAATTAGACTATGAGGTCGAGCTTTCTATGAGGCAACAGTTAATTTATAATCACTGCAGATTTATAGTACAAAGATGCAATATTGATTCCCACTGTTCAGCTGAGTCAATCCTACTTCACTGCACTTATCATATTTCCTTGATGAAGCGCCCACCCTCACATCCTCGGGAACCCAGGGGTATATTCTGTTGTTCATTACTCGCTCCCAGAGAAATACCCCTGGGAACGAAGTCGGTTGAAACTTGTTCCGAAAGTCAAAATTACTCTCGTCTCTGATTGATCGACCAAGGAAGGTCAACCAATCAGTATCAAGTATATTCTGGTTTGTGTAGGACAGCCACCATATTGAATTTTGACTTCCAGAACAAATTCCAACAGACTTCGTTCCCAGGGGTATTTCTCTGGGAGTGAGTAACGAACGACAGAATATACTCCTGAGGATGCCACCCTCAGTGACTGACTCAAAAAATAGCTCACACACTAACATTTAAAAGCCTGATTCACACTGGCATCAGAATTGTAAGAGGATCTTACGACCAGTGTGAACTAATAATCGGAGTCGGAAGCAGAAGGGCGACGGAATCAGGATCAGAAGGATCAGAAGGTTTTCTTTTTCTTACGATTCTGATTCAGATTCTGATTTTGATTCACACTAGATCGTAAGCTTCTTGCAATTGTGATTCTGATTCCGAAGCTTACAATGCTAGTGTGAACCAGGCTGTTACTAACTTAGTGGTCCAACATAAGCACTTCAGTTGACAGACAGAGATAGTGAAAATCATTTTACAAAATGTACATGTATATGACGTAGGCCTTCTGAATAAAAAATTGATTAATAATAATAAAGTGGGATCCCACTCTATTGTCCTCATCATTGTTATCTTTCTTCCACTAAACAGAATCCAGTGCAGCGGTATGTGATTTCTTTGTTAGCAATGTTTGCAATAGAGGTGCCTACTGCCCATTCAGACACACATCTGGTGAAAAGACTGTGGTGTGTAAACATTGGCTGAGAGGGTTGTGCAAAAAGGGTGATCAATGTGAGTTTTTGCATCAGTATGACATGACCAAGATGCCTGAGTGTTACTTCTATTCCAAATTTGGTAAGTGTAAAGATGTAGGTAGACACAATCATACATGTAGTGTGCACAATTTCAGAGTGTCAATTAAGGTGCGGCGGACACATGGTGCCCATTGCATGCAATATTGCTTGCAATTTTGTTGCAGCATGTGTCCACCCCTGCAACTGATTGCTCACAATCGACTAGCATGCGCTCACATGACGTAATTTGTTGCTCGTAATGTTGCAGAAGTAGGACTCGATTCAACTTCTGCAACATTGCTGGCAATGTTGCATGCAACATGTTGCAGAGGTTGACAAACGCTGCAACAATACATGTTGCATGGAATGTTGCATCGTGTGTCCACACCTTCAGTCTACCTCTGCAATTTGTTGCGCATACAATATTGCAGAAGTACATTATGTACACTGTACACAGGTACATGTATATTCATATGATTATACATTTATCAGTACATACATTTATTTTGGTAAATTACTGTTTTGGTTTTAGGAGAGTGTAGTAATAAAGAATGTCAGTATCTACACATTGACCCACAATCAAAAATAAAAGATTGTCCTTGGTATGACAGAGGGTTTTGTAAACATGGTAAGTTACATGATTGTATATCAATCCTTTTTTGTCAGGACTGCTTCATGTATGCAATGGGCAATTTATAAAATATGTACCATATAGAACGATCTTGTGAGCGGCATTGCCATGGAAATACATTGAATTGATGTCCACCAAGTTCACTTCTGGTGTACATGTACAACGTCTTATCGCGAACCTGCATGTGTAATTGAGAATAGCTGTAATCATTATTAATACAGTCATTTTACAGTCATGTACATTCATTTTCTTCCCTGTGCCAACCAATCATTATTGATCATCAGTTGATGAAACCTAATTGAGAATAATGGGACCTAAAAGTAAACAAACATACACATTATTTACAATATTTAATATTACAGGTCCACATTGTCGTCATCGGCATGTTCGTAGAGTGATTTGTACCAACTATTTGTGTGGTTTCTGTCCAGAAGGTCCAAAGTGTAAACATAAGCAGTAAGTCACTGATACAAGTCCAGTTTGTCCACTGCAGGCAACCCAACCATTTCTTATGATGCTACTTATAATAACCTAATAATTGTACATGATTGTATATTATACAAATATGTACATACATGTATTTAATTTTTTAGTTATTATAAGCAGCCTCAGAAGAAATGGTTGTGGCTGCCTGTGGTCTGCCCTGATATACAATGTATTGTGTGTACTAAAGGCCCTGTTACACGCGCACTTTTCCGTGCAACTTGCCTCGCAAAAAAATGTTGCAAGTTGCAACTGTCATTTTACACGTCAATTTTTTGTTGCAATCAGCTTCAGAAAAAAAAACAGGTCGGTACGATGTTTATATTTTCCTTGCTCATGATTGGACAGTGCTCTAATTGTAGCCACGCAAGTTGCACAAACCATGTTGTGTGTAAATTTTTTTGTGCAACTTGTAGAAATTTGTTGCAGAAAGTAAAAACCAAATCAATTTCTCGTGCAACTTGCAAAAATAAAAATCAAGTTGCAAAAGAGGTTGTTACACGATAAAAACGTGCATGCAACTTGCAACATTTTTTTTGCAAGGTAAGTTGCACGAAAAAAAGTGTGTGTGTAACTGGGCCTTAAGTCATAAAGACAGTACAGCTATAAAGTCTAGCAGTGGACTACAACATGAGAGGCAGTGTTGCACCTTGATATACAAACTGGTGCTGAACACTTGAACCAAAGGCATATTTTCTAGATCAGGATCAGTAGATCAGTTTTTGTTACAAAAAGGAATGAAAAAAACCCTGTAAAACAAATAAATATAGCGCACGGAAACAGATACAATTGTAGGTTGATCTGGACAGCTTTTTCTGGACCAGCTTATGCCATCACGTGCGGACCCCATCACTTTTTCCAATGGTTTTACTGAAGAGTGCGTGCTTCGGGGAAATATGGGTGATATGATACTAGTATTCCTTCTCTGTGGCCATCTCTCTGGTTGCTTTCAATTGAGTATGCACATTGTATTTGCTATTAGTCCAAGGTTTGAACTACCACTAGTCAAAGATGAGAATATTGACAAAAAGCTTAATATAACGTGCCACAGCTGTGGCCAGCCTGGACACAAGGCATCAACGTGTCCTCAAAACCCACAGAAAGAAAATTTCAAGGTATGAGTTTAAGTGTAGTCCACACTAGCAAGTTCTCCTTGACAATGTTTATATATATATGACATATGACAAGGAAAATGTAACAAGCAAATTGCATAATATTATTGTATTGACTAATAAAATACAAACTGTCAAGTGAACTTTTGAAGGAAAACTTCCTAGCGTGGACTACGCTTTCGAGTGAAGGATGTAAAAAACAAATAATGATTACTACATGTACATGTATGTGCGACTGTATTGGAATTGTAAAGCGTTGTTGAACTATTGGAATTGACGCTTTATTATATAATTATCGATGAAATATCTATATTTCTCTACTTCGAAAAATTGATATCTTCACACGTGAAGATAACATGTTATCTTCACATGTGAAGATATCATATCGTAAAGTAAAAATTATTTCAAAACAAAAAAAAATGTTTCATCGATAATTATATAATAAACAGAATATTACATGGTCGCTTGGAGATACGAATTTTATCTACTCGTGTTGAATATCTCTCACTTGTTCGCTGCGCTCACTCGTGAGAGATATTATCAACACTCGAAGATAAAATTCGTATCTCCGCGCGCCCATGTAATATCCTCTATATATAAAATAGTATTTATTATATTATTATATTATATTTTTTTTATTTTTTTTATTTTTTATTTTTGATAATAGTGACTTTGGATAAGCAATTTATTAAGAAAACCAGCAGTAGGATGCGACTAATATTCCTATTCTGTTAGTCTTATCTCACTTGCTTGATAATGTTGTCATGATGACAATGAAACATCACATCCTATCGCTGATTTTCTTAATAAATTATTATTATTAAGGTGACTCGATTGGGTTTTTCCGTAGCGATACCTCTTGTGTTTGAAACACAATTGTGCATTTGTGAACGATCTAATGACCAGTAAATTGAGTATTACAACCTTGTTACAGAAAGATCAAAGTTTCTGATGAACTATGTTTTATGGAGATCGGCGTTACTATGGCAACGCTGAGAGAGAATTCCTCTTTTTACATATTCTCGATTTCTATAGATTCTAGGGTTATTTTTGGGAAATGCTCTTGTGATCTTATAGTGGGCATAATTGTCTCTAGTTCTAGTGAATACAAGCAAATTCTGTGAGAGCGTTTTTGAGATATCTTCGATTAAAGTTTTTGAGTAAATAAATCAAGCGTAAATAAAGCAATTAAATCAATCTCCTTAAATCTAAGTAAATATAGCGTATCAAAACTTAATTTTAGACTTGAATTGTTGCAATAATATTGAACTACTTTTCTGCAAAAGCTGAGAGAAATCGCTTGGAATGATATCGAAAAATGTGAACTCAAGTCCTACACAATGAGATGTTTACTTTGCTCTTGTTGTCCACAATTCGTTCTATTTTTACTAAAAGAATCATAATTAAAAATGCCGTCGATAAATTTGTTTAAAATGGATTATGCTTAAATTTAGATTGTATCTGTAAGTTATGTTGGTGTAAAATCAAGCTCATTGAAACATTTTAAGGCCGCCAAATATGAGCTTCAAATCAGAACATTTTTCAACCAGTTTCAGTAGTTGTAAGTTGTTGATTCATTATGCAGTTCTTTTGTTCTAGTTTGGCACCTTCTCTATTCATTCCACCTTCCGAACGCTTTTCCGAAATATGCTAATCTGCTAGGACACGTTTTTATTCTAAGAAAACATTGGCCTTTTATCGTAAAATTAGAGCGATTGTGCGATATTACATCGTTTTTATTTTTGTCTATTGTTATTATAATACTGCAGATTAGCACATTTCGGAAGAGCGTTCGGAAGGTGGATGCACAAGAGAAGGTGCCAAACTAGAACAAAAGAGCTGCATAATGAATCAACAACTTACAACTACTGAAACTGGTTGAAAAATGTTCTGATTTGAAGCTCATATTTGGCGGCCTTAAAATGTTTCAATGAGCTTGATTTTACACCAACATAACAGATACAATCTAAATTTAAACATAATCAATTTTAAACAAAATTTATCGACTGCATTTTTAATTATGACTTTTTTAGTAAAAATAGGACGAATGGTGGACAACAAGAGCAAAGTAAACATCTCATCATGTATGACTTGAGCTCACATTTTCCAATATCATTGCAAGCGATTTCTCTCAACTTTTCCAGAAAAGTAGTTCAATATCATTGCAACAATTCAAGTCTAAAATTGTGTTTTAATACACCAGATTTACTTGGATTTCAGGTGATTGATTTAATTGCTTTATTTACGCTTGAATTATTTACTCAAAAACTTTAATCGAAGATATCTCAAAAACGCTCTCACAGAATTTGCTTGTATTCACTAGAACTAGAGACAATTATGCCCACTATAAGATCACAAGAGCATTTCCCCAAAATAACCCTAGAATCTATAGAACTCGAGAATATGTAAAAAGAGGAATTCTCTCTCAGTGTTGCCATAGTAACGCCGATCTCCATAAAACATAGTTCATCAGAAACTTTGATCTTTCTGTAACAAGGTTGTAATACTCAATTTACCATTAGATCGTTCACAAATGCACAATTGTGTTTCAAACACAAGAGGTATCGCTACGGAAAAACCCAATCGAGTCACCTTAAGACATATAACTTAAATAGTGGTGATAATAAGTAGCACTGGTGACCATCGGAAAACCTCGAAAAGTATATAAAAATAAAAATATATAAAAATATCAAACCATGAAAAAAAATTCACCCTTATAAATATACCTCTTCGCATAAAAATCCCCCTAAAAATGTCATGACGGGGGAGGGGGGGATTGGGGGGTTCGAAATATTTTGATACATGTACCAACCCCTCCCCCCTCCCTGGCTTAGTAAATGATATGACCCCTTAATTTATCGAATATTGTATTCTTGATATTTTCTGATAATATTTCAGCCCCATTCGTTCAACCAAAATGTGCCCAATTCTATGGGTGATCAACACATTTTTGGCCGAAGACCACTGGAGACTGTGACTTGCTTTAAGGTACCATCTGATACTGTAATATTATACATTATTGATTAAACACTTTTAAATGACTGGTCCCGAGGGAAACAGTTGATTTTGTTTCCCGAGAATCTCAATGTTGCCCGAGACGAAGTAGGCCGGGTGGGCACAACTATCGAATACCCCGCACAAAAAGTGTATAGTGTATCGTGTGGACAGCCTACGTGCCTATGAGGGTTAGGGTTAGCGATAGTAGGTGCTGAATTGCATGCCTAGCTTCTTGATATACATGTAGTCCAAACACAGACTGGATTCCATAGAAAGAGCTTAGACCCATAGACCACGTGAGTTTGTAGGGGAGTGCTCTCAATCATCTGGGTATTCCGCCAAGTGTTTTACTGGGAACCCTGAATTTGTATACATGTATCTTTGTGTCAGTATTATTGTATTATTGTAACTCTATTTTTCATTGCATTATTGTTCTAGTGTGGAGACAAGGGACACTATGCTAACAAGGTTAGTCAAAGAAACCTCTAGGCGCGAGTGGAGTTTTGGGGGGTCTGAGTTTGGGGGGGGGATATTTTGGGTACAACGTTTGTTTGCCAAGGAAACAAATATGGAGATTTTGGGGTTACGTACTTATGGACCGTATGACATCTTTTGGGTTGAGTTTTAGCCATATATTGGACTATTTATTTCATAAACTTACAAAAATGTAGCCTAAAATCTAAAATGAATAATTTACCGGTACCTTGAAACAATATACACCAGGCCCTTATCCGTTGGATAGGACTTATCCGGTGAATATCGCTATTCACCTTTTGTGGCCTGCTTTTGCACGCAAAGTAGCTGACGTTTGTCAAGTTTCTGCGTGAAATCCAACGTTTGCCGTGCTGCACCAAGGCCTTGGGGCTTCCTGGGGTCTCTACTGTTCCCTCTACATCAGGACACAGTATCGCCTCATCAGGACAGGGTGCTCCCTTAGGGACTGCCCAGTCAGTGTTTGCTCCTCAATTACTCTATTAGCTTGTGTGAGACGCAGTCCTCCCTCAAGCCACCGACGAGTGATGTTGGGTTCGACCCAGAGCCTATTTGTCACGCCAGCAATCTGTCAGTCAGGCTACAGGGTTTGCATACAATGTAGCATTTGTTGCAGACCTGCTGGACCTCCCTAAGAAAAAGCCCCACACTGGGACCTGCAAGAATATTGGTGCAGCTCCTCTCTACTGAGGGTGAGGCAGGGACAACCAGTTCTCTGCCTCAGTTTCACTCACTGGCAGTCTCTCATTGGCTAAAGGACGCCAATGACAAAATTAGAGGATCAGAAGATGCAATGGTCCTGAAACAGCATAAGGAGTCGGTTCATGCCCATCACAAGGCCATGGTGGGGTCAGAGGTGTTCTCTACAAGATCCCACAAAATATTTCGTTCAGCCTCTTACAGTTTCCACAACCATACAGTTGAGCCCACTCCACAGTTCCTGGATGCAGACCACGAACTTTTGGCCTCAGCGGAGACCTTCGTCACTGTTAAGTCTTCGGAGTTTAGGGCCATCGAGGCCCTGACCAGATCTTCGTTAAACATATTGTCTTACATCGAACATTTTGATGTAGCCTCCACCAAGCTCCTTCAGGATTTCTTGGTGGAGGTTGGCCAGGGGGAACAGGGAACCAGGTCACCTAGAGCACAGATGCTTCTAAACCTGAATATGTCCCAGGCAAGAGCTTTCTCTCACATAGCTAATATCGAGGCGAAGCTCTTGAGTAACATTGTCCTGGCTAGGAGAGATTCCTTTCTGGCCAGGTCCAAGGTGGCAGGTGACCAACAATTGAATAACTTTCTGTGCACCACTTCTGTCTGCAATTCCTCTCACATAGCTAAGCTCCAGCAGCCACCAGCATCAGCCATGCAGTGGGGCAAATCAGGGTAAGAGTAGGGGTCGCCCCACTCAAGGGGGTCAAACCCCCCCCCCCCCCCCCCCCCCCTAAAAAAAAACAGAGCCACTTCAAAAAACTATTGACTGGACAGAGCAATGGCCTCCCCCTGTTCAGTCTCCGACTACCAGGAATAGACCTTCCGCTACCCTATATTCCGGTTGGCGGACGTCTGTCCCATTTTGCCTCCCAATTGGAGGTCATAACAAGGGACAAGGTATGTGCTGCAACTTCTTCAACATGGACTACATCTGAGGTTCCAGTCCAAACCTGCTCTTACCACCAAGCTAGTGCCCTTTCCTTTGCCAGAGGCCAACAGCAAAAAGGAGCACCTCGATGGCGAGATTCAGTCAACAGGGGCGGATCCAGAGATTTTGCAAAGGGGGCGCGCGTTCAGGTTGGACATTGGTTTCAGCAAATATCTATGTAAATTTTTTTTTTTTTGGGGGGGGGGGGGGGGGCAAAAAAGGTATTCGAATTTCCAAATTGGGGGGGGGGGGGGGGGGGGGGGGGGCGTGCGCCTCCTTTGCCCCACGCCCCTGGTCAATGTTGAAGAAAAACGCAACATGTACTCTCCTGGTTTCTGCAGCCTTTTTGTCAACCCCAAAATGAATGGCAAGCTTCGCCTAGTGATAGACCTACGGGCCTTGAACAGCCACCTCGCTGTGGAGATGTCAGGTTCCGAAGTAGTTCGCCCCATCAACTAACTAGAACTACTGGCCATTCAGATTGATCTCTGCCTTCTTCTAATAAGGAACAAGACAGTGGTGGTTCACTCGGACAACTGCACTGCAGTTGCGTACCTATGGAACCAGGGCGGGACTCACTCCCTCCTCATGTTCCACCTGACTTGGGAGATTCTCAACAGCATCACTCTGCTTGCCAGGCACATCCCAGGTCGTCTGAACGTTCTCGCCGACGGTCTGTCCAAGAGGGGTCAAACCATTGGAACAGAACGGTAAGCTTCTGGCTACCCAATCAAAATTGAGTCCAGCAGGCCAGGCCACCTGGCATGTCATGCTCACATCCGGGATTCTACAATCCCTATTGTTCTGGTATATGTTGTTTCACGGTAAATTAGCATTATTCATTTTAGATTTTAGGTAAGTATGTATTGCTCATATATATATTTTTGGGGGGGCGGCTTCATCCCCTCCCCCTGGGGTATAATAATATGACTGTATATTTGACATTTCGGAATTAATAAACTTCTATCCATCAACAGTGTCTCAAGTCAAGGTCAGACTTAATTGGATAGCAGATCATCGAATGACTTGTACGAACTAGCGTAGGTGACGACAACACAAGATGAATCCTAGTTGATTTGTGTATCCTCGTGGCTTGTACATATACATGTTTTGTAAGGGTAATGTCATATATACTCTATATTGGTGAGTCTTCGAATTCTCTGCCACATGCTCCGTTGCTCCGTCCGTCCAAATGACAGAACATCCCCACTAGTCCCAAATACAAGAAAAGAACACATGAAATTGAGCGCTCTAACTGTGTCTAGGAGAAGATAGTTTTGCAGTTTCCCAGTTTTCCAGTTTAATATTTCAAGGCAACGAAGCGATAGTAAGAATGCATTTGAATTAAGAACTCGGACCTGGACAAACATTGAGTAACGCCGTGTTTACACTGGAGTGCTTTTAAATCAGAAAACTAAGGTTAGCCGCTCAAGAAACAATAGTTGATCATGATAAACACTGTAAAAGGTAGAAATTAACTACAACCTATATAGAGCTCTCATACTACACAGTTCTGTCTACATAATGCAAGTGCATGTATGTATATACACTAAATTGAAGAATCGTTGTCGGGTTCAAAATCAGAGAACATAGAAGCTGAGACCGCAAGGGATACCTGGGAAAGTGGTAAATGAGTCAAACAATAAGCAATTATTGGACGAGGTTGAGCAAAATATCGTGATTTGTCAGTGGCGAGCAGATTAATTATTTGCCGATGCCGAAGGCAGTGGCAAATAATTAATCTGCGAGACACTGACAAATCACGATATTTTGCGATAACCGAGTTCAATAATTGTTTTATCATTCGACTCATTTCTATCAATAAGGAATTTATTGAATATAAACATCAAGAAAAAATATTGTAAAACGAGCTGCCATGTTTACACTGTGAATGATTAATTAAGTGCGCATGCTCAGACCGTTATTTGCAGCGAACATTGCTTAATCTTCACTGCGCATGCTCAGACCGTTATTTGTACGCAGTTATTTGCAGGTCTTTCAGCCAATCAGAACTGCGGATAGAAATGAGTCGAATGATAACGTCGCTTATCCGTAATTTATTTCCCGAATATGTGTAGAATTTTGCTTAGAGAGATCATTTCTTTCGATAAACACCAACATTTTCCTCTGACTACATAAAACTTAGCTGATTTACCGCTTACCCATCCATCCTAGCGGTCTCAGCTTCAATGTTCTATGATTTTGAACCCGACAACGATTATTCAAATTAGTATATAGCACTACAAACAGCATAACTACATGCAGTGTATTCTTAAAATAAAACTTGTTCTTTAGTTTATTGGTTGTTGTTCTTGGGGTATCGATTTGAATTTCGATAAAAATAAATACGATGTAATTTCCCCGATGTCAACGAAGCAAGTATTGGGAAGAAAAGCTGAAAAGAAATAGTAAAACATAAAGTTAAAGCAAGAGACCATTAATATATAAGAGAATAGATGTGTGTCCCCCATGATAATCCGTGCTGAGGCTATTTTTAGCCTGTGGTTCTATTTTTAGCCTTGCACGGTGATTGGCTGCTCGAGACCAAGTCGACTAAAAGTGTTTCTTCCGGCCTGCTTCCCTTCGCAAAGGCGAAGTTTCCTAGTGAAATAACTGTTTGTTTTGTGGATGAAATATCCAATTTAGAGTTACTAACAAAGGAATTGTATTGGTTGGTGAGGGGAACACTTCGAAATGGGTCTTTATTGAAATCAAAACGGTCGGACTCGTCTGAAGACGAACTGACAGAAGAGAGTTCAGAAGAGAGTTTTTCCAGTGAAACAAGCGACAATGATATAGATAGTCCTGGTAGCGATGGAGAATTTCAAATTAACAAAGATAAGAAGACAAATAGGAAAACTCAAAGAACCTGCAATGCAAAGAAGTCGACAAACAGATCAACAAAGTCCCGAAAGTCGATCAGAAGTGTAAGTGAGATGGAAATAGGCTAAAAACGTAAAAACTGTACATTCCCAGGAGGATGTGGAGGAACTCGGGGAGCGTTTCGTTTTCAACACTCGTGTGGACGAGAATCTTTCGATGCAATTTCTCAAATACGTTTAACTTCTTCATTTTTATTTCTCGACGTTTCATTACGTCAATTACGGTATATGACTGAAGACAGTCAAAACATGGATCGTTTTACGTAGGTGGACGTTTACGTACGAGCAGAGGCGTGAACGCTCATTCGTTAGTAACAACTGACGTCATTGCCACCATTTTGGCCGCCATTACTCGAATGAAACAATCCAGTCTTGGAATTCAGGCAACAGAAGATGATTTTGTCGATAGTTTTAAAATAATATACATGCTAAAAAAAAACGAGTCGAAAACTAAGAAAAAATTTGAGTCGAGAAAAAAAAATTTGAGTCGAGAAAAAAAAAAATTTGAGTCGAGAAAAAAAAAATTTGAGTCGAGAAAAAAAAAATTTGAGTCGAGAAAAAAAAAAATTTACCATCTGAGTGAGACATTCGTAAATGTGAACAATAAGTAAGCTTACCTTGACAGATGTAACGTTCCATTCGGTCGTTTGGGTTCTCTGCGCTCAGAAATATTGCTAAACGCAGTAAGACTGATTTTTAGCCATTCATTTGTTTTTTATAATTCCAAACTTAATTTTTTGAAATTCGCTCGAAACATGAAATTACCAATCGCCAGGATGGGTCAGGTCTTGGTGTAGCTGCACAAACGTCTGACTATTGTTCTATTGTCGTTCTATGTATTGTTTTTACATAAAAAAACAATAGCCAGGACAATTTGTGCAGATACATGAAGACCTTGCCCCAAGGATGTACAAAACGAAGCCACTTGTGTAAATATGACCACTAGCTGCCAATAGAACAGACGGTTGTTTTGAAAATGAATTTACTCACTCGTATGGCTTCTTGGCGCCTAAGTATTCACTACTTTGAGGAAACTCTAGAATATTATTTTAGGGCACTTTTCATCATAATGCCTTAAAAAAAAAAAAAACATATTCTGTAACTCTTAAAGGGCACCTTTAGCTTATTTTGCTGGCCGCCATGAATTTGATGCTGCCATTTCAAAAATTGTTAATGGCAATCAACGAAGAACACAGTTCGAGAACACAGATCATCAGTATGCCAAACCAACTTTTCCCGCGAAAATGAAATGCAGGCTCAAAATTTCAACTGGTCAGCGAGCTCTCGGGCGAAATCTCGACTAAAAATTTTTTTTCTCGACTCAAAATTTTTTTTTTTCTCGACTCAAATTTTTTTTTTCTCGACTCAAATTTTTTTTTCTCGACTCAAATTTTTTCTTAGTTTTCGACTTTTTTTTTTTACATTCTCTGAGAATTCGTTTCATTTTACTGTTTTTTTGAATTTTAATTACATTAGAACGAGTTTTTAGAATTAATCTAATTAAGAAATGATAGGGCAACTGAACTGCAGACAATCAAAAACTGCAAAAATTACAAAGAAACATTACCAGAAATTCGAGCCATGCGCGCTGAATGCCCTTTAAAAATGGCTACCGTACTTGTATAAGAATGTATGGGATAAAACACAATTCATGAAATATCTTTGATTCGGATGTCAAAAGTCATGGTCCGTCGCTTCGTACTGAGAGAGACTTCATTTACAAACAAAACAATGTAATTCGTTTGGTGGTTTTCAAAAGATAAGTTCAGACAAATTGAGAAATATAAATCGTCCTAAATCGCCCTTCAATTGCCATACAATGTATATACAATGTCTCATATTTCGAAAATATTGCTTACCTAAAATCGTGTTTTGATGTTCTAAACTCACACAAAGTCATGTTCCGTCGCCTCGCATAGCTTCGAGATGAAATAACCTCTCCAAAACAACCAAAATAATTCAATAAATCATTGTCTTAGTTCAGACAAAATCCAAGTTTTGAAACCCCAAATCATCGATAATCCAATCTGGTTGTACAGGAAGGCCGTGGAGACCATGTATGAACTCGAAAAGAAGAATTATGTTGGCCATTTCTCCTCAATCGGTGTTGTATGGTAGCCATTTTAAAGCGAGTAACCAGGCCTGTTTGCAGCACAGGTAAACCAAAGCTCACCGATTGATGTTTTCCCTAAAAAGCGGGAATTTTGAACTCATAGTACATAGATTGGGTTTCCTGTGGTATATAGAAATTTTCAAAGTGCCTTCCGTGACTCGTTCGTACTCTGTGCCGAGCGTAAGCGAACACTTCATCTTTAAATCTATCCACCTCAACAGAAGCGCTTGGTATTTCTAAACAAACTTAGAATAGTTTTATTTTGATAAATAGTTTTTTTGGGTGGAAATTTCGAAGGGAATTTCGGACTGGAGGTAGACCGCTGGTCATAATATCGCGGGAGTAAAATGTCTTGGATTTCTGGTAATGTGTATGGTTACGGGGGACACTTGTACCCTGTAACATACATTTCTTTGTAATTTTTTAGATGTTTGGAAAGCTGTTACTCGTTCAATATCTAACTAAACCTATCGAAACTTTGTGATATGAATTATTGTAGAAATTTTCAGATGGGCTCGATGTTTTGTGTCCGAGTTTTCGAAGTTTGAATTGTGTCACGCAACTCTTACCAAAAGCTAGTCGGCTGCTAGCCACGTCTCTGAAAAGTCGTGGAAAACAACAAATTTGTACCAAATTAAATGTTTTTAGTTTTCTACATGTTTAGAAGTTCTATTTATAGTGAAATTAAGTGATGTTTATCAACTCTAAGCTTGAATTTATTTTTTCGAAATCTTGGCCGCCATGTTGAAGGACATCAGCTTATCATCCAACATGTCGCCGCCATACATTTACACCAAATATTTGGAAACTTCGTTCGCCCATAGCTCGGTAAAGAAATGCTCTTCTGCTCCAAAAGTTGGCCCAGAATTGTTATTTTGATAGCTCTACAAGCTCATAAGCATTTTATTTTATTTGGCAAAGGAAATAATATTTCGAAATTTGGTTGCACACGAAGAATATTCACGGCCGTGCTGCAACTGTGAGTATAAAAGAAAAGTGATCTACAAAGATGGCCGTGTGTCGCTTTATCGATGTTTCACAAGAACGAATAAGCTAAAATGAAGTAAAATAATTGTGTTTCCTAAATATACAGAAAGAGAACTGAAAAAATCGTTTGTTAAGGATAGTTTACTCAATAAGCCCTTTCACGGGTTTCCGCCGCCATTTTGAATTGGGGCAAACTTGGCAAAATTTATAGAAATCTGGATCAATTTGACTTACCGTAACTCCGCTCGATTTTGTTGGATTTTCAAAATTTAAACTTCGATGATCAGCAGGCATGCATATCAGTTGTTGGACTGAAAATAAGTCCAATGTAAGTGTTTTAACTACCTTTTTCGAGTCAATCTTCTTTTCACGAATGGATCTTAAAATTTCGAGCTAATTTGCATATTCACGTGCCGAACGTTTTATTTAGTTGAAAACAAAAATCTTTTTTTCCAGATTTGTAGCCTTCCAATACCCATCATATTATAGGACATAAATAACAACGAAAACATATTTTCTAAAATGGTAAGTTTTTGAAAATCCAACGCCGAGCGGAGGTACGGCAAGTCAAAGTGAATTTAAATTTCCTGTTATATTTGAACTTACTAATATCAAACTGTTGTATTTTGTATGTAAACACGTTAGGCAGTCCATCGTGCATGTTGTGATATACATTTGTCTCTGGTGTTTCATGCTCAAAAATCATGGCTATTTTCCTATGGATATAGTAAACAAAGCCATCGACATCATTTCGTTCGTTTCCAGAATATGAGGAACCAAATAAAACCAAAAAATGACCCCCTGAAACGCAGAAAAACGAGTCGTCAGGTATAAGTGTCTCCATGCAAGGTCTCCAAAACTTTATCGAAGTTTTATCAATAATATTTGCTTCACTTTTACATATTTTTTTCTGGCTTTCTGGATGACTTCAGATGTGGCCGACAACGGTGCCAAAGAGGAGCCTAGTATGTGTATGTTTTCTTTCTCCATGCTTTATATACTCGGCAATTGTCTAAATAAAAGACCAAAGTTAAAAGGGAGATCTTTTGTCGGTTTCAATGGCATTTCTGTACTGAGTTCATGTAGTGTTTGTTTTGAAGAAAGTCAGCATAACAATTTTAAAGAAAAAACCCGAAAGATTCGTTAAGTAGCTTTTTGTCAAGTATAGAAGAGAGCTAGTCAAAAGAGAACGATCAAGTTGATTTTCTTTGGTTTATGTCGTATGTTAGAGAACATAGGTTGCCAATAGTTCCCTAATACGTCACTGTAACACACAATAGCTAGCTGTTACTGCAAGCTTTCTTTGAAATTGGCACCCTACCGAGCGCTTTTGCAAAGTTTTTATTTCACAACACTTGCATAAGCGAGTCAAGAAAGTCAGTGGCTGGGTTTTAAAAGCTCTCGAACACAAATTCATCGAATGTGAAGGTTCCCCCGTTTGAACCAGCGAGGAATTCTTTGATAAAGCTCGTGTTAAAGTCAAGGGTGATCTATAAAACTCAAACACACGTCTTTCCACCCGTTGGGATTACCGCGTTCTTACACCTGCTCGGTGTTCACCTCATTTGACGTTATGCGTGTAGGAATCCGATATCAAAGTGTTTAACCGTCGCTATTTGAGAGCGAATTGAACAAGTTTAATACATCGCAAGCCTTTGCTCTTGGAATGAGATATGACAGAATGCGTTAGAGGATAATAGAGAAGCGAAAAGCCGACAAAGGATCTAAAAAATACAGACTACAGTGAACTGTAAGATTTGAGATGTTCTCGCTACTATACGTACTGCTGGTAAGTTCAAAAGTTCTCGAATAGTTTCATAAAATCAGTGTATCTTAACATCAATTTTAAATTCAATTTTGTATATGACTTTCTAGGTGTTGAAAATATCCTTTGATACAAGTCAACTTTATGCCGAAGCATCTGCATGTACTGGAGTGAGTTGCGGAGTTCCAGGTATTTAATCCTGAGTTTAGAGGCCGAACTAATACATGAATCAGTGTCGACTTTGCGACCACTTGTGATTAACTCTAAGGCGAGATCAAACGGTGCATGATAGTCGATGATAGTTGAACTATCACCAACTATCATCGACTATCATCAACTATCACGCACCCGATCAAACGAAGAAAAACTATCATCAACTATCATCGACTATCATGAACTTTTTGAACATGTTCAAAGTGCATGATAGTCGATGATAGTTGATGATAGTCTATGATAGTTTGCGATCAAACGTGATCGCGCGTTTCAACTATCATCGACTATCATCGGCTATCATGCACCGTTTGATCGCGCCTTTACGCCCTGAATTCAGTGATTTTTAACACCCTGTGTTTAGCAATGATAGTCCCGTCATATTTTCTAGGTAATTAAGTAGTTGTTTTTTATTTGAAAACTTGTGAAACGTTTGTCGGAACTGTGTCTTATTGAATGCAACTGCAAGTTTGAAATCAGTTGAACTTTCTGTAACTTGATTTACGTTTTACAATAATTCGTCACTATTTTCCGATGATACTAATTAGGATATCAGAATACGCTGATATATCTCATGAGATGTCGTACAATTTTGGATTACTATGCTGTATATAATAATAGTATTTTTTTCCCCGTGTATTTCGTCCCGTATGAATTTTCTTTTCGAGTTTTGTTGACGCGGATTCGATCGCGCTGTCGGCAGGTGCAAATGTCGATCGTCAATAAATAATACACAGCCTGAGTTCAATTCGACTGAGTTCTATTCGTTAGTTCCATTGGTAATCGAACCTGGCGAAGTGTGCTTATCTGGGCACTCAAGGACCGGTTTACATTGTCAAAGTTTCTTTGATGAAGTGAACTTAAATTGAACTGTTTCACATTGTAAACTGAATTCAAACTCTTTGATATGTTAATAATTGTTTAAACAGGCGTACAACCGCTTTGCTTCAAAGAATCTTTGACATTATAAATTTTCCCCTACATAATTAAATGATAACGGGGCCCTTTGACGCCATTCATTACTAGTGACACCTTTTGTCTTGCCGGAGCTCATGGAATTTCTCTTATTTGGTTTCGCTCTTTGAAAGTGTTTATAGAATTGCGATAAGAGATACTTTGAAAGTCGCACAAGAAATAACTCGTACTGTAAATGTTGTCGTGTTGAAAATATCTAAAACTAATTTGGAAATATAATGTTTTGAGTCTACGTTTGTGGTATGTTTTATATGTATATGAATATATAAAGCGGGTATTTTTGTCGGTGAAGATCTTAAAATAGCTTACTGCCTGCCAACAGATGACGTATTATATACACACTCTTCTAGAACGCTCTATTTCATAGTATGCACCCCAGCTGTTAGACAAACGGTTCTCTTTAACAATTAGACTACGAGTTCGAGGTTTCTATATTCATAGAAAACGAGAACGAGTAGCAGTCTAATTGTTTTAGCATAAACCATCCAGTAGGTCAGTAAAAAATGACAGAAACAAGCAACAGACAATAATTCGTCGAGAAACTCCTCCGAAACATGCAGTTAGAAAAAAGCGACGACCAAGCCGCCATTTTCTTTGTTTACCTCTACTCGGGGTCTATGAGCTGATGACAGACCACTAGTAGCGAACCAATATACAGATTGCAGGATTTGCGATAGACCACTGGATGGTTTATGCTAATGTGCAATACAAATCGAATAACTGTAAAATATTAAACAATTGTTCGCCGAAGACGAAGTGATTATCGGAGAATATTCACCGAGATGAAGTCGAGGTGAATATTCTCCGATAATTACTAAGCCTGAGGCGAATAATTGACTGAGTTGAACAAGTAAAAATAACAAGACAAACAAGGAAACGTGGGAAAATCTTATGAAAAGTATCGGCAATCATTCGCTGTTATGGCTTGAATTCAATGTTTGTTTACGGCCTTTTCAAGTAACTTTAAACCACGCAGAAAACTATCTAACTTATCAAAGTATGAACTCACAACTTCATCCTATATTTTGTCGCATATTTGTGTTTTTCGGGACAACGTTTTCAGTTTCGTTATGTTTATTTTCTCTTCTGAAACCTCGACGAACCTGCCAAACCATCTTGCCGAAACGCTGTAGGTGATTATCGAGAAATAGTCCGAAGTTCTCGGCCAATCAGGAATCAGCGCGCATTATTTTCTATAATCACCTGTGTAATTATACTAAACCTTATAATACGAAGAGGCGTGAAAAGTCACTGATCAAAACGAACGTATCCATACAAGTTTTCAGTCCAGCTGGTCCAACAAATATCTAGCTACTTTTCAAATTCGTTTAGTTTCGTTCTAGGGCCATGTATGCCAGTAAGTAAGGGTTAGAGACTGATGTGAGGGCTTTATCGACAAATACACGCACGCACTGACTGTACAATGAACGAGAAGCGTAGTCGAGTCCAGTATGAAGAAATTTCGAGTTCATTGTACAGTCAGCAAGTCTCTAACTCATTTACTATTCAAACTGAGTTCATTGAAGTAATGCTAAAATGCTAAAGTTGGTCATATATTGAATAAGATCATGAACACGGAATTTAAATTATAATGGCTCAACAATAAAATATATTTATACAATACAAATTATATAAAATTAAATAATGAATTCTTCATAATTTCTTCCATTGTGCTTGTTCTCCAGTCACTTGCTATAACCGAACGTTTTTCGTGCGTTATCGACAAATAAGGAGTCATCACGTGATCGGCAAGAGCTAATAGAAACCTCGGATTTTGTACAGAGAATGAAGTTTGGATATTAATAGCTGATATTGAAGTTACACTCCAATGACTCTGAACAACGGCTTCAAGTCGAGGCTATCGGGCCAGTACAAAAACTTGACCCGATAGCCTCGACTTGAAACAGTGGAGTGTAACTTCAATATCAGCTATTGGACCCTTTGTATGATGCCCTTTGTATATGTAATCGTATCAGTTATCGCCTCGGAGGCAGTCATTTGCCAAGCTATTACCATTATATATTGATATTCTTGTGTTTGCTTCCTTCAGCATTAGATTAGTATTGATCGTATTAGCTTAGCTTATTATTTTTGTATATATTTATTGCTGTTAAACCATTAAAGTAAAGCAAAGTATTGTCATTCACTAGTTCATTATATTATCTATTTTTATATCATCTATTCTTAGTTTAGGTTTTACTTCTTTTAAAGCTATACTATAGCACCGCTATGTTGAAGTTCTCAGTATAGCTCTAAAAATAGCACTTGTTATAGCACAATTCTCGACGTCCTGGGGGTCTCCTCCATTCATACGATTCTTTGGCGTGGGTTAATTATTCATACTTGTTTACCTTCATTTTTGTCACGGTCCAAGATGGCGGTTCGGTCGCCTACCCAGTGATCCTTTGCGAGCAGAATCGAAAAAAAAAATCAAACAAATTAGCCACTAATCATGTTTTGCATTTGTTAGATTTTTACTGATTTTAATTCATCTATTCTTAGTTTGTGGTTTCATTTATTTTAAATCTATACTATATACGGACTTGGTCCCAGTGCCCCCACTCGTTCAGATAATTGCTAATTGGCCACTAATAATGTTTTGCATTGTTTGTTAGATTTTTTAAGTTCTACTCACATAAACGTCGCGGCTTCGGCAGCTGGTGCTACGTGTACGGCCTCTAACGGTCCTATTACTTGTACAAAAGCGATCGATGGCAAGGCTGTGGGAGGTAGTTCGCAATTTGAGTGGTATGTCTCTGGAGGAGTGGGGAGGTTCATCAAAATAACATTTGCTAGAACGTTTCCAATCAATACACTTCGAACGATGCAGAGATCCAGTACTGTGGAACAAAACAAGAAGATCCAGTTGGACTTTTCAGGTGGCGAGTCAACAACAGTGAGTAGAATAAGAATAAGAATAAGAATAAGAATAAGAATAAGAATAAGAATAAGAATAAGAATAAGAATAAGAATAAGAATAAGAATAAGAATAAGAATAAGAATAAGAATAAGAATAAGAATAAGAATAAGAATAAGAATAAGAATAAGAATAAGAATAAGAATAAGAATAAGAATAATGAGTTTCGACTTAGAAACTATATTTATAAGAAAGACAAACGCAAGGAAATTACGACGTTTCAACCTGTTTTCACAAGCCGAAAGCTCGGAGATGTACTCAAGATGAAAGAGCCAAAGCCACCGCTCATAAACCAACAACTTGTTGTGTACTATTACAAATGTGGTCTGTGTGATGCGGACTATGTTGGTTTTACAGCGCGTCACTTACACCAACGTATTGATGAACACCGCTACTCATCTATTGGCCTGGGAAGCATCAAAGAGAACTTCATGGACTGACCATAGCCATACCACCCAATTGTTTCTCCATTTTGAAGAAATGTAAAACTAAACTTGACTGTCTCCTGTACGAGATGCTTTTTATAAAGCAAATATCGCCCACATTGAATGTTCAGTCGGACTCTGTTCGGGCCAAACTATTTACTTAATTTATCATTATTTACTTTACACAATCAACTGTAACGATTCAATCAACCATGAACTGCCTTATATTTTATTTGCTATTCAAATTAAATTCACTTGATAATGACATCGGACGATGTCGAAACGTCGTAATTTCCTTGCGTTTGTCTTTCTTATAAATAATAATAATAATAATAATAATAATAATAATAATAATAATAATAATAATAATAATAATAATAATAATAATAATAATAATAATAATAATAATAATAATAATAATAATAATAATAATAATAATAATAATAATAATAATAATAATAATAATAATAATAATAATAATAATAATAATAATAATAATAATAATAATAATAATAATAATAATAATAATAATAATAATAATAATAATAATAATAATAATAATAATAATAATAATAATAATAATAATAATAATAATAATAATAATAATAATAATAATAATAATAATAATAATAATAATAATAATAATAATAATAATAATAATAATAATAATAATAATAATAATAATAATAATAATAATAATAATAATAATAATAATAATAATAATAATAATAATAATAATAATAATAATAATAATAATAATAATAATAATAATAATAATAATAATAATAATAATAATATAATAATAATAATAATAATAATAATAATAATAATAATAATAATAATAATAATAATAATAATAATAATAATAATAATAATAATAATAATAATAATAATAATAATGAAATTACCTGTATATCGCAAGCTGGGGAAGAACCGAAGCTTTGTACAATTCTGCACATGACAGCCAGAGATAGTTAACTTCCCCCACCCCCCCTCCCCCCGCTCTATATGGGGGAGACTGAAAGGCCGGGTTCCCCTAGCTGTACTTTGCTGTAGCCGCGAAACCAAGAATGATATTAGCAAAGTGTCTCCAATAAACTTTCTCATGTTCATTGCAGTTCACTTTAAAAAGGAACTTGGCCACAACCATCCTGGGAGAAGCCATGTGGGAAGTTCTACCATTCCCAGAAGTCCGTGCGAGCTGGGTGAAGATTACGATCTTGACTGTTTATTCGACGAGTAATAACGGCTTCAAAGAAATTGAGATCTACAAAAGAGATGCCCAGAAAGGTAAATCTTCAGCCATTTTGTGGATCAAAATAAATGAAATATCTTCTCATTCAAACATATGTCAGGGTTCTTTTTAAAGAAAAAGAAAAAAAGAAAAAAAAGAATTAACTGAAAAAAGAAAAAAGTTATTGTCGCTTTTCCATCACATTCAATTCATTTCACTTCAATTATCTCATCCTTTTTAACTCGTGCATTATGTCCTTATGTAATCCACGAGTTATAGGGATGACATTGGGACAATTTTGGGGTCACTCACTCACTCGGCTGTAAACATTCATTACGTTGCCGCTGAAGTACATCGCAGGCTCACAACTTTAGGGGAGGGGGTGGTAATCCACGAGTTGGCTAACGGGTGCCTTTGATTATTTCACTAAAGGTAAACTCTGCGACAGACTCGACCTCCCAGTTGGTGTGACCTCTGAACTCCAGCCCTTATTTGGACAAACTGTGTCACTGGTGTTAAAGTCTGGAGGAGCTAAAGTCATTCTTCACGAAGGCAACCAAGCATCGTCTAAGAAATACACATTTGTTGTCGGTACGGGCGGCAAATGCACCTTCAGCCGTTACGATGGTAGTAGTGACTCCGAAAAAGCCACAAATTCATCTTGTTCCACAGTAGTGTCAAGCAGTGGGTTGAGGTCCGTTTGGATTGACTTCAGATGTGCTAACATTATCTTTGGCTCTGGGACTGATGTGATTTTACAATGGCAAGACACGGCACTCTTAGATGTCGCTTACATGTCCTTCCATGCAACAACCGAATCAGAAGTTATTTCGTGTCATCGAGAAAGTAAGTTTGATATTGTTGAGACATTTTAGTTTTAGCAGATTGATTGATTAAACGGTGTTATATTATCTTTCATTTCCTCTTTCTTCTTCTTTTCTGTTTTGTTCCCTCCTTCCCTCCTTCCCTCCTTCCCTCCTTCCCTCCTTCCCTCCTTCCCTCCTTTCCTCCTTCTCTCCTTCCCTCCTTCCCTCCTTCCCTCCTTCCCTCCTCCTTTCTTCAGCTCCTATCTTCCGCTCCTATCTTCCGCTCCTCCTTTCTTCCGTTCCTCATTTCTTCCGCTCCTCCTTTCTTCCGCTCCTCCTTTCTTCCGCTCTTCCTTTCTTCCGCTCTTACTTTCTTCAACGCTCTTCCTTTCTTCCGCTCTTCCTTTCTTCCGCTCTTCCTTTCTTCCGCTCTTCCTTTCCGCTCTTCCTTTCTTCCGCTCTTCCTTTCTTCCGCTCTTCCTTTCTTCCGCTCTTCCTTTCTTCCGCTCTTCCTTTCATCCGCTCTTCCTTTCTTCCGCTCTTCCTTTCTTCCGCTCTTCCTTTCTTCCGCTCTTCCTTTCTTCCGCTCTTCCTTTCTTCCGCTCTTCCTTTCTTCCGCTCCTCCTTTCTTCCGCTCTTCCTTTCTTCCGCTCTTACTTTCTTCAACGCTCTTCCTTTCTTCCGCTCTTCCTTTCTTCCGCTCTTCCTTTCTTCCGCTCTTCCTTTCTTCCGCTCTTCCTTTCTTCCGCTCTTCCTTTCTTCCGCTCTTCCTTTCTTCCGCTCTTCCTTTCTTCCGCTCTTCCTTTCTTCCGCTCCTTCCTTTCTTCCGCTCTTCCTTTCTTCCGCTCTTCCTTTCTTCCGCTCTTCCTTTCTTCCGCTCTTCCTTTCTTCCGCTCTTCCTTTCTTCCGCTCTTCCTTTCTTCCGCTCTTCCTTTCTTCCGCTCTTCCTTTCTTCCGCTCTTCCTTTCTTTCGCTCTTCCTTTCTTCCGCTCTTCCTTTCTTCCGCTCTTCCTTTCTTCCGCTCTTCCTTTCTTCCGCTCTTCCTTTCTTCCGCTCTTCCTTTCTTCCGCTCTTCCTTTCTTCCGCTCTTCCTTTCTTCCGCTCTTCCTTTCTTCCGCTCTTCCTTTCTTCCGCTCTTCCTTTCTTCCGCTCTTCCTTTCTTCCGCTCTTCCTTTCTTCCGCTCTTCCTTTCTTTCGCTCTTCCTTTCTTCCGCTCTTCCTTTCTTCCGCACTTCCTCTCTTCCGCTCTTCCTTTCTTCCGCTCTTCCTTTCACTTTCCTTCGCTGAGTATTCCTTGTTTCCACAGACCATTGTTGCCAAGATGCCGATCACTTTTGGCCGTTAGATAAAGTTTCTGGAGGAGAGGTTCTCGATATCAATGGTGATAAGAACGGTGTAACTAATCTATCTAATTCTGATTTCACTGCTACATTCCAAGCGCGCAACATGTTTTCTATGGCGCCATTAATTGATACTAAAACTGCTGGGAATGAAAAGTATGTCATTTTAGGCGACTTTAGGGGAGAGTGTATTCAAGATCCTGACGTTGGTGATTTTACTTTATCATTTTGGACAATGATTCCTACTAGTATCACGAATTTTGTAGACCTACTTCACTCCAGTACAACAACGCACGTTGGGTTCAAGATAGCATTCATCGCAACAAATCATATATCTATCAAGGTCATGACTCGGACTGAGTTGCATAAAGTAAAATTTCGAATCACTAAAGGAAAACACTACAACGTTGCTGTCATTTGGAGCAAGAAGAAAAACACTTTGAAAGCATTGGTTAATGGCGTTCATTATGCGGCAACAAAAACTACTAAAAGCCATCTCGAACCAGAAGAACCATATGTGACAATCGGTCAAATAGGTAACGGAATTGGAAGCTTTTATTTCTCCAACCTCGCTGTTTGGAAGAGAGAACTGAGTATCAAGCAACTCACCGAAAAGCTAGACTGTTCGCATGTTGGAAATGGTAAGCGTATTTATGTATCGTCTGAAATCCGTTCTATTTAAAATAAAAACAATGTTTATAATCGTGACCATTTTAGTTAAACAGTGTTCATGCAACAATAACAGCAAAAGCTTTGAAACGCGAATGCATGCGCTCAGAAAAAACTATAAACTGAGCGGATTGCCAATGTGCTACCGTCACTACTCCATCAGTCTCGTCTGGTACACCTAATCTATTGCCTAATTATTGTTTCCTGTATACGGTACTTTGTATGGGGAGGGGTAAATGGAGGGGACTTATTCACCGGGGGACTTATTACCGGGAGGGCATTTCTGTTAGAAGACAGGTAGGCTTATAATCGGGGGGAGGGGGGGGGGGGGAGTTTATAACCGGGATTCTACGGTATTACATATATATGTAGAATTCAAATATCAGCTTTCATATCATATTTCTGTATATTGTTATTATCGAATTCATGAATAATTAATGAGGGAAATACAATAGAAATCATAAGCGTAGCAGACTTCTGTAAATCGGATACAGAATCGTCCTCATTTGCATTCAACTTTAACTTGGATTTTCTTGGCCAAACTGTTCCATATCATGCAAATTATAGTAAAACATCCACTTATACATCGTTGGATTCGATAAGTTTCGGCTCGCCATTATAAATACCATACAGTTCAGCCGCTCATATTGTATCTATTACTTAGAAGTGGCAAGCATAACGTTTAAACTTCTAGTTCACTTATTACTCGACGTTTATTACATATGCAATATGTAATGTAATAATATTTATTATTATTATTATTATTATTATTATTATTATTATTATTATTATTATTATTATTATTATTATTATTATTATTATTATTATTATTATTATTGAATTGAAAGTATTTAACTTCGTCAGGCAAAAGAAATAGACGACAAACGCGTATTCAGACGTTTCGCCGGTGAAGGCTTCATCAGTGGTATATTTTAAACTGAAAATCACTCTCTAAATAACTTACATTTGAATAGTGAAATACCCAGTGGTATTGGTTGATTAAACAATGCTTAATAATTACAATACAGTAAATAGATGTGGTGTCCTGGGAATAGTAATAACAATGTACTGAGTTATATGCAGAGAAACCTGCCTACACAGCCATATACCGTGGGATAGTCATGGCCCCATATCATCCAAGAGAGCTATGCACCGACAACAGAAGATCATCAAAGAGATATCTATCTAAAAATGCCATTCATCAACGAAGAACTGAAACGACGCACACTGTCTGTTGTACGACGATCTGGTATGGCCGATAGAATCAAGATACACTTTATGAACGGACGACCACTCTCAAAGATATTCGCAGCGCCCAAAGTCAAGCAAAATTGTCCTCGCGAATGTGAAACATGTGTGCTGGCTGAAAGGGAAAACAAATGCCTAACTAAGAATACCATCTACCACATTAAGTGTTCTTACTGTCAAGCAGTCTACATTGGAGAAACAGGACGCACCATTGGTTCACGGATAAAAGAACACCTCCGTGGCCAGACCGTGTTCACACATTTGCAATCACACTCTGCCAACTTCCTGAAAGAATCCCCAATTAGATGGAAAATACTGCACCCTAACATCAAATTCCCCAAAGAGCGTAAAGTAATCGAAGCACTTGAAATAAGAAAACAATCAACAAACATTATGAATGGCTGTGTAGGCAGGTTTCTCTGCATATAACTCAGTACATTGTTATTACTATTCCCAGGACACCACATCTATTTACTGTATTGTAATTATTAAGCATTGTTTAATCAACCAATACCACTGGGTATTTCACTATTCAAATGTAAGTTATTTAGAGAGTGAGTTTCAGTTTAAAATATACCACTGATGAAGCCTTCACGGCGGCGAAACGTCTGAATCTTTTGCCGCGTTTTGTCAATTCATTTATTACCAGGCATGGCATCCAATAACTGTTCTATTTCTTTTGCCTGACGAAGTTAAATACTTTCAATTCTTTTTTTATTACCAGGCATGGCATCCAATAACTGTTCTTCATTATTATTATTATTATTATTATTATTATTATTATTATTATTATTATTATTTATTATTATTATTATTATTATTATTTATTATTATTATTATTATTATTATTATTTATTATTATATTATTATTATTTATTATTATTATTATTTATTATTATTATTTATTATTATTATTATATTATTATTATTATTATTATTATTATTATTATTATTTATTATTATTATCTTTTTATTATTATATTTTCGAGTTCAAGTAGTCAATTATACCTACATGTAGTGAGATTTGCAATTGTTTGTGTAAAAAAAATACATGAAATAAAGTTTTATTATTATTATTATTTATTATTATTATTATTATTATTATTATTATTATTATTTATTATTTATTATTATTATTATTATTATTATTATTATTATTATTATTATTATTATTATTATTATTATTATTATTATTATTATATTATTATTATTATTATTATTATTATTATTATTATTATTATTATTATTATCTAGTCGATGAATCGTGTAGCCCTGCCGTGAAGGCGACATGTGGAACGTCTTACACCGAGGCCCAGTGTTTAAGTGTTGGTTGCTGTTATGCTGGTAATCAGTGCTTCAAAAGAGATGGACATGGAAGTAAAGGTAAAGTACAGTATACATAGGCAGAGTTGTTGGTAATAAAGGGCTTTATTTTACAAATATAGTATATAGAAACGGAATACATTTATACATTTATTTTACAAGAAACAAATAAGGGTTATTGGTGCCTGGTGGGCACCGAAGTCAAATAAACATATCCAATCACTTTATTGGTAAACTGTATAGCAGATCTTGAACAGCAGACAAAAACCAACAAACTGGCTTATTTTGGATACAATAACTTGCTTTGTTAAAGAGCAGTTCAAAAATGAATATTTGGACATTTTGGTTAATTCAGGTATACGGCGGCCATCTTGGTGTATAACTTCGGTACACCAACATGGCGGCTGATTCACTTACAGCCATAGAAACCTGCTCTTTTCCAAGAGTATCAAACACTTTCACTTCAAGTAACTTCAAATATCATTTTTAGGACTCTTGATTATTAAAACAATAAATTATTGATTAATCTGTAACTCAAAAACAAAACACCATATTTACGTGGAATTTTCCAAGAAAACTCAATTTGCTTGCCTCTAAAATATTTAAAATTTAGCCATCTAGATGTAATATTTTGGAATTTGGTATTTCGATGACGTCACTTGTGTAAATAATTTGTTCACCTTCGGTTCTGAACGGACTTTTATCATGTTCTCCGCAAGTATTTCTATCAGTTTCAGAACATGAAAAGCGGTTTCTTGATTTAATAAAATAACTACCAGTAGTTCTTTCGCAAAATGCACTCTTTTATTTCATCAGTTCTCATTAATCAAACTTTCAATTCTTCTTGAATGCGTCAGAAAAGACTGAAATTTGAGAACTAAAGTCATGGCAAGTTTAATGTTTTGATAGTAAAAGCATTTTGAAGAACTTTTACTTTATTTTCTACAAATGGTAGGACGGGAATACATTTTGAACTTCCTATATGAACTCTGTAAACTCGAAAAAGTGAGAAAAGCTGATTGTATAATAACGAGTCGCTCAAATAATCATGTTTGATTTGATTTGATTTTGACTTATTAATATTATTAATATTATTATTATTATTATTATTTGATTTATTAATTTATATAGCCAAATATCAAAGATAAGGCTTCTTTGTAACTTGATCGATGACCGTGAATGAATCTTTCCTCGGTGTATATCAATTGCTTAGAGTCGTTTTCACAGAGTCGTTTTCGTACGAGTGGGAAACCTATGGTACCGTGACACTCAAATGGCTTCCTTTCTGAACCAATCAAAAAGCGTGCAGATGCATCTCATCCAATCAAACTCTTTCAATGCGGCAGGGTACCGTGACACTCAAATGGCTTCCTTTCTGAACCAATCAAAGAGCGTGCAGATGCATCTCATCCAATCAAACTCCTTCGATACGGCACGGTACCGTAGCTTTCCCACTCATACGATTACGACTCTATGAGTGGGAAGTAGTTACGGTACGGTTCGTGCCATGCGGTAACCGTGCCGTGTCCAAGCATTCTGATTGGTTGAGCAATGATTTTGCGTGCTGTGATTGGTTGAATAGATGCGTTTGAACCGACTAACGTTTTGTTTATGCTACCATCAGCCACCATACCTAGTGTCGCGAGAGCAAGTTCTACGGAAGGCTTAGCTACCATCGCAAATAATGGTCGACTGACATCTCTTGACGGTAAGATTCTTAGATAACAACTTTTCTTTGTACTAAATACGACGTTTTATTCCATGTTTTTAGCTATGCGTACTCCCGCCGTTACGAACGATCTCCTTTTCTAATTATGCTCATTTCAAAATTCCTCAGTAATCACGCGTCTAAAGCACGAACGTCCCTCCCGAAAGTAACGCCCCTAACTCCAGAAAGTAACGCCCCTAACTCCAGAAGTAACGCCCCTCACTCCAAAAAGTAACACCCCTAACTCCAGAAAGTAACGCCTCTAACTCCAAAAAGTAACGCCCCTAACTTCAGCAAGTAACTCCCCTAATTGCAGAAAGTAACTGCCCTAACTCCCGAAAGTAACGCCCCTAACTCGCGAAAGTAACGCCCCTAACTCGCGAAAGTAACGCCCCTAACTCCCGAAAGTAACGCCCCTAACTCCCGAAAGTAACGCCCCCTTCCGAAAGTAACGCCCCACCCAAAAGTAACGCCCTCTTTCGAAAGTAACGCCCTCTTCCGAAAATAACGCCCCTCCCAAAAGTAACGCCCTCTTTCGAAGATAACGCCCTCATCCGAAAGTACCGCCCCCTTTCGAAAGTACCGACCCCTTCCGAAAGTAACGCCCCTCCCAAAAGTAACGCCCCCTTTCGAAAGAAACGCCCCGAAAGTAACAGTTACCCGAAGGTAACCTCTAAACGTTAACCCATGAGTGTTCAGCCAAGTATAAAGAACAATGATAATAATAAATATTAGTAGAAGCCAAACCTACTAGCATACTATCACGAATACTGCAATCTGATTGGCTAACGTACTCACTATCTATTGCGTGATAGATAGTGAGTAGCGAAAAAGCCGGCGTTTTGAACAAAACAAAGCGAAAATCAATAAGTATTGGTATAAATTCGAAGGTAGTATGCTAGTTGGTTTCTACTAAAACATATTAATTAGACTACTCGTTCTCGTTTTCTATGAGTTCAAATAGTCAACTCGACGCTACGCGCCTCGTTGACTATTGACTCATAGAAAACTCTAACACGTAGTCTAATTGTTAATTATCTTACCTTTCTCTTAGCTACACTAATCTATCCCGGTTGGAGTCCCAGAGCACACGATTCAAAGCGTCGTTTGGAGCTTGATACCGAACAGATTCATGCAGTGAGTGATATCGTCATACAAGGCTCAGGGTCGTCCAGCTTTGTACATTTCGTCTCGTCCTTCCTGGTATCTCATAGCAAGAGTTGTGCTGTGTTCACTTATATCATGGACGGCAGCGCCAAAAAGGTTTGTACTTCTGCTTTCAATATTTTTGAATACATATACACCAGGGGCGTAGGCAAGGGGGGTCCCATTGTACCTGCGACCCCCCTTCCTCTGGGTCTACTCTTTAAATTTATATGTTTGAGGAGGGGAGGGGGGATTTGGTGGTGAACGATATGCAGTGTGACCCCCCAATGGAAAATCTTGGCTACGCCCCTGTACGCAATATATATGTTTCTAACTAAGGAGATAAACAATTGCTCAGCCAAGGCTGATTCTATATCTTGCACAACGTTAACATGACGACTAGTTTAGCATTCATTCTCGCTGATGATAGACGTTCAGTCCGAAGGCTCGGAAGTAAAGGAAAATGAATCAAAGGTCCATGCAGTGAAGCCCATCCTACTCATTTGAAGATTATTGTTTGCTTTGTACATCGTGTGTAAGTGCTTAGTTCACGTGTACAAAAATTATTAAAACGTAAAATATCAGCAGTTTTAAGCTATATGTGACCACAGTCTGCTCTTGAAGGCATCCATGCTTGTCGCTAATACCATTGGGTCTGGTAGCTTATTCCAGTCATTTATTGGATAAGGTGATATAGATTAAGGATATTTGTACTATATATAATACCAACGAGAAAAGGTTATTCTATATATATCTTGAAGTTGCACTAAGAAATAAGCGCGCGCAAGGACATCAAGCGCGCGCCGCAGACGTTAAGTATTTCAAAGATCGCAACGTTTTCGATTAATACTGATGAAGGCCATAGATTAATGGCCGAAACGTCTATATCAAAAAAAAACAGAAGTCAGAGACAAACACTGCATAATCAATAAGGTTATTCTATTGCATGGTCTTCCTGTGTTCAGTTGAGTCGAGAAGGAGTCAGGTGAATTCGAGTCCTGGTAGCATGCTCCCCCTCGCCTGAAATCACTTGATACTAATGGCGCGCATACCAGAGCTATCTATCACCCACTTTACTGGAACATTTGAAAATTCTTTGGGGAACAAATGGAATTTCCTACACGAATCTACATGATGATGATGATGATGATGAAGACTTTATTTCAAGAGGGTAAACACATAAAAGTGAAATACACTTATAAACTTGTGGCCCTCACTAAACTTAATAAATAATAAATAATTTGAAATTCGTTGAAAATAAACAATACCTTGGCAATTTGTTGGAAATTCTCTGGACAAAACCTTGGATTTTTTGTAAATAGAGATACCTGTTATAGAGTCAAAGTTTTGTATAGAGGCAGACGTTTCGGGATGTTGGCTACATCCCTTCGTTCAGTGAAGATCGATGTTGGTCACATGTCAGTACTAGTTGTCATGGCATGTGACCAACATCGATTTTCATTGAACGAAGGGATGTAGCCAACATCCCGAAATTATATAAACGTCTGCCTCTATAAAACTTTGACTCTATAACAGGTATCTGATCTCTATTTACAAATTTCACTATGACAGAGTCCGATAATGGTTTTTATTATAAAAACCTTGGATATTGTTACTTTCCAACTATTCTCCAATGATTTCCAAGGTTTGAAGAGCGGTTCTGTTTCAGCGTGATAACTGCCATGTCTATTCTATCAATACTAGGTCTTTACTGGGAATACAGATTCTACTGGGATAGTTACTGTAGCTCTACCGTCTACTGTGGATGCTCGGTGTTTCCGTATAGAACCAAAGACTTTTATCGGCAAAATCGCGATGAAAGCCAAACTCCTTGGTACGAGACGAGGTAGGGACAGAACGTTTACTTGCACTCCTTCTTTCTTCGCCTTCTCCCTTCTCCTTTATCCTCTCCCTCCAATACTTTGTGCATTGCATCCTGCGTTTATCCTTACACTGTTTCCTTTCCCTCTTCCACACTTCCCTCCAACTTTCTTGCTTTCGTTTGTGTCACATTTCTTTCGTTGTATTTTTAAGCCAAACATTTCCACGGTTGCTTCAAGAGCGGTACGTTTGTGTCTGCTGAATACTACAACACGCGGTTGTTAACTCCAGAGAAATGCATTACATCGTGTGGCCGCGATAGTAAGGCATACGCAGCGCTGAAATATGGCAGGTACTGCTTGTGTGGTACCGCAGTTGACGCGGCGAGTGCTGTTGATAAAGCCATGTGTAATCTCCCCTGCACTGGTAACCCACGCCTGACGTGTGGAAGCAACGAAGCATATAGTGTGTACAGCGTTACCGGCAGCTTTCCATCGTCTTTGAGTTGCTCATTCCCTTCCAATGTCACCAGTTTAACCACATTCTCAGGGACATGTAGAGCTAACTCGATTGTCACTTGTGATTTTGGAGAATCGCTTCCAGTGACAACCGAAAACGCGCCTGTGAAATACTCGTACTACTCTGTGCCTGGTGACTTCGCAATTGCTTGTAGGGGTTCTCAGGATATGGAGGGTGAGAGCAGCCTCATCTACTCTACTATCAGCGTGTACGACGACTTTCACGCAGAGCTGAAGTGTCCTTCATACGCAACAACTGGAACTCGTAGTTACTGTTTTGTTAAAGTTCTTAAAGGGACAGATCTTAGTGTGCTCTATCAATGGAATGGACAAGCTTCGCCTATAGAAATAAATCTATGTGGTATGTACGTGTTTGTACATAATGTGATTAAACGTTTTCGACCATTGGGTCATCTTTAGTGAAAGAATAACCCTCGAAACAACGCCGGGAGAACGAACTGACAATCTCTACTCCGATATCCGGGAATTGAACTATCCATCATAGCGATGAGAGGCAAGAGGCGTGACCAGTCGACCGCCCATGTTTCCCATATTGTCATTGATCATATTCATTTTGAAATCACTAGTAAATCCTGCAATCTGATGGGCTGAAAATGGTGCGATTCCCATAATTAAATCACTCCATTACTTCATTGCAGATGCTATTGGTTTTGGTATTGGTGACATGTTTGACACTCCCGTTATTGACAGCCCAGAGCCAACCAGTGGCGAAACAATCTTACTTGTTGACTCGATTTTACCAGACGAAGGACAACTAATAGGACTGGAACTGAACGTCGAGAGGTCAGGATGCATATCCATGCAGGTGAGACCACTTATTTGAAAACTCAAGGAGCAGGGGACAGAGGTACATCTGTAGAGGCAGGAACGGAGACAGGGACATTGGCCACAAGGGCTGGGAGGTTCATCGGTAGGGGCAGGAATAGCGGAAAATACGTCGGTAGTGGCAGGGACAGGTGGGGCATGTTCATGGGTAGGGCCACTGAGGAGCATGGACAGGTGAGTCGGTAGAGGAAAGAGCAGCTACAGGTACATTTGTAGAGCAAGGAGCAGGGACAGGTAGGTGCATGGGTAGAAGTAGGAGCAACGGCAAGTACATTGACAGAGGCAGAAACAGGTGCATGTACATTGGTAGAGCAAGGAGCAGGTGCATGTACATTGGTAGAGCAAAGAGCAGGTGCATGTACATTGGTAGAGCAAGGAGCAGGTGCATGTACATTGGTAGAGCAAAGAGCAGGTGCATGGACATTGGTAGAGCAAGGAGCAGGTGCATGTACATTGGTAGAGCAAAGAGCAGGTGCATGTACATTGGTAGAGCAAAGAGCAGGTGCATGGACATTGGTAGAGCAATGAGCAGGAGCAGGTGCATGTACATTGGTAGAGCAAGCAGCAGGTGCATGTACATTGGTAGAGCAAGGTGCAGGTGCATGTACATTGGTAGAGCAAAGAGCAGGTGCATATCATGTACATTGGTAGAGCAAGGAGCAGGTGCATGTACCTTGGTTGAGCAACGAGCAGGTGCAGGTGCATGTACATTGGTAGAGCAAGGAGCAGGTGCATGTACATTGGTAGAGCAAGGAGCAGGTGCAGGTGCATGTACATTGGTAGAGCAAGGAGCAGGTGCATGTACCTTGGTAGAGCAAGGAGCAGGTGCATGTACATGTACATTGGTTGAGCAAGGAGCAGGTGCATGTACATTGGTAGAGCAAGGAGCAGGTGCAGGTGCATGTACATTGGTAGAGCAAGGAGCAGGTGCATGTACATTGGTAGAGCAAGGAGCAGGTGCATGTACATGTACATTGGTAGAGCAAATAACAGGTGCATGTACATTGGTAGAGCAAGGTGCAGGTGCATGTACATTGGTAGAGCAAGGAGCAGGTGCATGTACATTGGTAGAGCAAGGAGCAGGTGCATGTACATTGGTAGAGCAAGGAGCAGGTGCAGGTGCATGTACATTGGTAGAGCAAAGAGCAAGGTGCAGGTGCATGTACATTGGTAGAGCAAGGAGCAGGTGCAGGTGCATGTACATTGGTAGAGCAAAGAGCAGGTGCAGGTGCATGTACATTGGTAGAGTAATGAGCAGGTGCATGTATTTCGGTAGAGCAAGGAGCATGTGCATGTGCATGTACATTTACATTGGTAGAGCAAAGAACAGGTGCATGTACATTGGTAGAGCAAGGTGCAGGTGCAGGTACATCGGTGGTGCAAGGAGCAGGTACATGTACATCATTAGAGGCAGGAGCAGGTGCAGGTGCAGGTACATCGGTGGTGCAAGGAGCAATGACAGGTATATTGGTAGAGGAAGGAGCAGGGGCAGGTATACCATTAGAGGCAGAAGCAGGTGCAGGTGCAGGTACATCGGTAGTGCAAGAAGCAAGGACAGGTACATTGATAGAGGAAGGAGCAGGGGCAGGTGCGTCATTAGAGGCAGAAGCAGGTGCAGGGGCAGGTATATCGGTAGTGCAAGGAGCAAGGACAGTTACATTGATAGAGGAAGGAGCAGGGGCAGGTACAGCATTAGAGGCAGAATCAGGGGCAGGTACATCGGTAGTGCAAGGAGCAAGGACAGGTATATTGGTAGAGGAAGGAGCAGGGGCAGGTATATCGGTAGAAGCAGAAGCAGCTGCAGGTAAATCAATTTAGACAGGAGCAGGAGCAGATACGTCGGTAAAGGCAGGAGAAATGGTACAATAGGTTGTCAATAAGATTTCAAGTACCCTGTTCCTTCAGTTGAGAGTAGAGGGCTAAACTTTGACTGTTGATCAACTTGAAAATGTTGTGTATCCGCCTCCCTGGCATGGATTTGCCGTCGAATTTTATCATGGTGGATTGCATGACAGCCCTGAATGGATGCATTGGTTAACTACGATGTATGCCTTTTTCAGATTCTTCGTCCAATTTGTGGATCTGGATCTCAAAACACATACCAGTATGTTAACGGGAATGTCGAGATTCAACAGAACGCTTGCTCATCTCCCGTTAATATAGCTAACTGCACTGAAGGCCAAACGTTCTCAACAGACTTTGGTAATTGTGTTGTTAATGGTTCACTGCCTGAGAATTCAACATCTGTGCCACCAATCAAGTGGGAGGTGGTTACTGTCAATGACGCTTGTTTACCAGGTGTTGGTCGACAAAAAGTGTATTTCGAGAGTGCGAATATTTCCAATTTCAAGAGATGGGATATCTTTGCTCTCCGTTTTCCTGATAATGCATCGATAAAGCTTTCTCGGCGAGACTCGGTATCAACAAAGTTTTCAAGAGGTTCTACAGTAGTTACGTACTCGCAGCCAAATAAAGGTGTAGGAACAATCATCGCGCCCACAGGTGGCATGGCAAGCTTTGTTGAATACTCCATTGTCTTGTTAACTAAAATGACCTGCCAGATGAGAATACCTTTCAAGTACGATACCGTGGGAGTCTACAGTGAAAAGATTACGGTGAAGTCACGCGTGCGTACTCAGGATATGGCTGCGCAGATACAAGTACAAGAGACGATTTCCAACCTGACTTGGTCTTACGCACCAGGAGCAGTTTTGAACGAACCGTACATCGTCAACGTAACTGTTCAAAACGGCTCAAATATGACCGCCGTCCTTCGTTTTGATAATGTTACTGTGCAAAATGTCTCGTGGGATAGAGCTGTCACTGAGTACCCCTTCACGCATACCTACTCTAAGCGACAATATGAAACAATTGTCGTAATTGTCTCTAATGGCATCTCATTGGTGTACAAAGAATGTCGCATCAAAGTTCAGATAAACGTTGCCGGTTTGAAGTTTACCCGACCTATCTCACCAGTTACCTATCCAGCAATGACGGTGATATGTTTTAAGCTGACTGATGGCGACGAGGTGACAATTTCCTCAGACTATGGCAACGGCCTCTCGAGCACCAACGGAACATTTGATATCGGCGATGTTTTTATTGGCTGTTTTAACCATTCACACAATCTAGGCGTCTACGATGTATCCATCAAAGCCTCCAACCTTGCATCACAACAAACCATCTTGCAAACTGTCATCGTCGAAAATAAAATCTTGGGATTGACGTTTTCGATTGAACAGGAGTTTTCTCATGAGCATGTTGAAGTCAACGAAACTATTTGCGTTGTTTGTAATGTGACACAAGGTACAACTCCTACATATATAGTTTCCTGGGGGGATGGACAAAACGTCAGTGGTCTACAAAATCGATTCTGTCATAAATTCACCGAGCACCGCCTCAACAACATTCAAGTCACTGCAAAAAACAACGTGAGCTTTGAAAATGTCTCGAAGGAAACTCGAGTCCACAAACCTGTCTATCCTTTGAAAAATTTCAAAGTAGTTTGCCCCCCAACAAACTTTACCGACCCTACTTCCTGTGTGTTGACCATCGAAGGAGGGAATGACTTTGAGTGTACTTGGAGGTTTGGAGACGGATTTATAAGTGTATCGAACGACTTGCACGTTGGGCAACCATATTACCACAATTACACTAATATCGGGTACTACGATGTGGTTCTTAACTGTACTAATCGATTATACAATGCGACTATTACAACCTTAGCTATTGTAGAAATAACTATGACAAAGCTACACATCGGGACGGTTGCCAACTGTCCACACGGACAGACAGCCACAGCGTATGTGGCCGTTGATACTGGAAGTGGAGTGGAGTTTACAGTTAATAAAACAAACTTCTACACTCGAGAGAGCGTTCACCTTACACCTGTCTTCAACCCAGAGATCACGAATGGCACCGTGACGTTCCATTGTAGCGTTATTGGAGTATACTGTATGGAGGCTACGTCTCTTAACAATGTTACAGCACGGCAATTCTTCACCATGTGCTTCAAGATTGATGTGCCCATTGCTGGAGCAACGACAAGCAGATGGACCGAAGAGATTGTAACCGTCGGAGACACCTCGATATTGGGAACACAAATGACGAAGGGCTCAAACGTCACATGTTATTATGACTTTGAGGACGATAGCAGAGAACCTCCACACTTCAATATGGGCATTTATCCAGCATCCGGCATGAATGTATCGCATATTTACCAACGTGATATCGATGCCTTGGTGACGACTATCTGTAATAACAGTGTAAGCGAGGTGCAGTTTCGTACTCCAATAAAAGCACAACACCCTCACAAGGATATATTCCTAGTATGCAGTGACCCTCAACCCTTTCCACCTGGTCAAATACAATGCACCGTCAACAAACCCAGTGGCATCCCATTGCCTACAAATTCATCGTGCACCATAGACCATGGCGACGATCACCACGCAACGAAACCTTTTCATGGCCCTGTGTTGTTCCCACATGCATATCATCAAATTGGAGGATACGATATCAATGTCACGTGCACCAATGACATCAGTAGTGTCAATCTTCAGTCATCAGCAGAAGTCCAAACCCCACTAGATAACGACGTTACCAATTTTACAACCAGTGGAGGTCTGTATGGAAGCCGTGGGATTGGCCGAGGCAAGAATTCTTCGTACTACCCAACTAAAAGTACTATAACATTAGACGCTGATTGGGGAAATGGCACCAATGTATCTCTCTCTGTTGACTGGGGTGATTCATCGCACTCATTAGTCATGAATAACACATGCTCTCACGAGTACTCTAACCCAGGTGAATATGAGGTCAAGGTCGTCATGGAAAACGCCTTGAACTCCAAAACTAAAACATACATTTTCCACCTGCAAGAACGTGTTGCGGGCTTTCAATCCTCCAACAACGGTCCAATAGCACTCCAGAAGGCCTTCTATTTCACACTCTCAGCCGATAAAGTCGGTACTGACACTTGCTTCTCGCTGGACATCGGCAACGGGACCTCGTTTTTATACAAACCATCCGCCTCGACTATCTGCGAACCTGAGTGCTCTTATGGCGCAATTGTTCGATACTACTCCGATTCAAGTATACCACTTAATATCTCTCATGTTCATAAATACATTGGTAATTATAAAATCGTAGCCTCTGCATGCAACATTGTGTCTCGCATTGTATCACATAACTTGGCTAATGTTTCGCCAAAGCCGTGTAAATACCCCAAACTGAATTTCACAAGAACTGAGGCCAACACGACAAGAGATTATCCAGTTAAATACAGAAAATCGATTCAATTTCCGATCACTCCGATCATTAAGATCGACTGCGAAGCAACCAAGCTGTCACGCATAACGTGGAAACTGCAAAAGTGTTCCAAAGATAATGAATTCTGCACGACATTCGCTGGGAACTGCAGCCAGTCCATCGCTATGACGCACTCGACCCTTCGTGTTCCCGCTCGATGTTTGCCTTACGGCGTATTCAGTGTGTCTTGCACGGTTGAGATGCTAGGTGGCGGTACCAAAGGGATTTTCGCCGAGGCTGTAGGGTACTTTGAGGTGACAAAGACACCACTTATAGCTGCAATAGTGGGAGGAACTTCGAAAACAGTTGGCAATGGTAAAACTATTACTTTCGATGGAACTATCTCTCTCGATCCCGACACCAAAGACGACAGTGATATCAAGTTCTACTGGTTTTGCTGGGAAAGAAGTGAACGCCTGAATATATCATTCAACTCAACCTTATTACCAGGGCAACCAGTCACATTACATGACGACTTACAAGTAGCGCTAAACCAATCCAACGGTTCAGCGAATGTCCCCTCTTCTTTATACAAAGGTTGTTTGGGTCATGGACCAGGAAGAATGGACGTTCCTGGTCATAAAATCACCTTCAATACCAAGGGAATGAGGATCAATCATACCTACGATATCACATTGCTGGTCTGTAAAGATACTCGCTGGTCGACCACCATTATGTCTATTGATATTGTAAGCGGAAGTCCACCTGATTGCAAGATCACGTGAGTATAACCTAGAATAACTGCTATACGAACGCCTAGTTTAGCATTAAACTTTATAACATAGCATTGATATAACGCGCGCTCTGATTGGCTAGTGTGCGCGGGCGTGCATCCATAACTTAATGGACGCACGCTCACGTCATCGGCATAGCGCGCGCTCTGAAATCAATTGGAAAATAAAATTGCTTTATTTGAATTTGCAGTGACTATGTTATAAAAGAAATGGTCAACGCTTCAGCTGTGCGTCTACGCCTCGTGCGACTCTTACGCTTCTCTCGTGCTTAGCAGCCTCCCGCGTGCATCCATAACTCGATGGACGCACGCTGAGCGTTGACCATTCCTTCAACTAAATGATCTTCTGTCAACCCATTGTTCTTAATTTCCTAGTTTGAAGACAGAAATAACTTGAATCTCTAATCCTGAAGGATGGTTATTTACGAACATTAGCGACCGTAATCTCCTTCGCAGCTGTTTCATTGGTCGTCACGCGGCGCTACTCTGGATCGGAACGGCTGCTTACCCAAGCGCAACATTCCATTCCCACGGTTTAGCCAATCACAGCTCTAGTCCCAAAATCGAGAAATCGTTCGCGCCCAAAATGCAAAATCTGAGTAACTACATCAAACAAGCGTTTGCTGCATTGACTAAAAATATCAAGATAATTGACTTCAGTGTAGACTACAAGCTAAACCAGTTTAAATATATATATATGTTTGACATGTTGATTTTAAATGGCTTTTCCACACAATGTGGAATGGAATGTTGTCAAAATACCCACTCCTTGATCCCCCCTTCTCGTGCTTATGGCTATAGGATTTCAGGGGCGGATTTAGGGTGGGGCGAAGGAGGCGTACGTCCCCCTTTTGGAAATTCGAATACCTTTCTTGCAATAACAATATTTACAATATTTACCGCCGTCCCCCTCCCCCTTTGCAAAATCGCGGGATCCGCCCCTGGATTCATGTCACTGCATTTTATCCTTGTAATCTGTTACAAGGGGCATTGCATGTTCAACTTTTACGTTGGTACACATCAAGTATTAAAGCGTCCATGTCACTTTGATAGATGCATCTCGAACTGTGGGAAAAAGCTCACTCCATCCGACAAGCATGCACTCAAGGTCGAATGCACGTGTCCTGAGTGCGGGCCGTTGGAGTACAGTTGGGAGTTATACAAACTCGACAAAATAACCAATGAAATGGTGGCCATCTCCGACTTTCCATCCATGACAATTACAGCCCTGAACTTTATCAACCTTGTCGTCAAGCCCCATTCACTGCATGGCGACTGCATATATGATTTCAAGATCAAGGTTTTTGATACTGTTAATAGAGTTATGGGGCATTCAGCTAGAGAAGGTAAGTGAGAGTTTTTGCGTTATCTGTGTGTGTGTTGAAGTAATTTAATGTTTCAAGGCCGACAATGAGGACTAAACGGGATTTCCAGTCCGCGCAATTAATTGAAAGGACTGAAGCCCCGTCTAGTCCGAGGCTTTGGAACGACTTCTCCAACTCATTGATGATTAATAATTGGAGAAATTTAAAGCTAAAGTTGACCGAATTTTATGCTAATGTTTTTCCAATAAACGTCCTTCACGGTGGTGATTTTCTTTGTTTTGTCCTTATGAATTATTAATGAGTTTGAGAAGTAAGCTGAAGACACGTGCAACATTGTACGCAATTCTTGGAGTGCATTTGCATCATAGTCACCATATTGGTTCCCAAATACAAATCATTCCTCATTAGCTTCTCTTGTTGGTTCATCCAACATGGCCGCTGCATCTTTGTTACAATATTCCAGAAGTAGGATGACATTGTACACATAAGCTTGGTCAAAACAATTACAGAGATGTGCACACGCCGCATTCATATACAGTAAACACCCGCATAAAAAAACAAGTGGATTAAGAACCTTCAGGCTGAAATTTGGTCAATAAAGCACCATATATATAAGAACCAATTCAGCCTGACAAATGGAACATGTTCTTATGTAAAAAAAATAGGGTATCAAAATTTAGAAAACAGTGGGGCTGATCTAAGAATGTGTGCTGGACCATTACAAACACACAGTATTTCGCAGAAGGGATTGGAGTTGCTAAAGTAAATTTGACTTCATTTTGTTGAGAGTAGCTTTCTTTAGAGTTTTTGGCTCAATTTCAGAGAGGGCCATACTGAACTGTATGGCATCCAGTACAGCCTGTATCCCTCAATAAGGGGGGAGGTGCATAAAGATTTCTTGGAGCTACAGTACACAATACAGTAGAACACAAAAATTAAGTCCAGTTTTATGGTTTCATTTAATAAAACAGTGATTGCATATTTTAAAATTAAACCTCTCAGTAATCTTGATCACTGTACCTCATTTCCAGAAACAATTTTAAGAACCTCTTAAGAACATCTTCAGCCTGATTTCTCACTAAGCACCCGATATATAAGAAACGCATCAGCCTGAACCCCAAAATCACTTGTTCTTTTATGCGGGTGTTTACTGTAGTCCAGTCCCGGAATCACTTTCTATCCGCTCCGACAGGTCGCGGAGGAAAGAGAGTCCAGTATAACAGCCAGGCGACCACCACAACTCAAATCACTTGTTGTTCAAAAAATAGATAGCGCTATATATTAGTTGATACCATTATCCAACAAATTGATAATCGACTGGATAAGAATTTATCCCGGAATTATCCAACGGTATCACTATCCACTATATGAACAACCGATGCCTACATGTTATTCTGAACATCACCGTAAGGTGACGTAGGCACCCTGGGTAAAGATTTTCTTAATATAATAATTGGTAAGATATGATAGTGATGTTTTACATGCTTTAATCCTCTGTAGCCAAGACAAATCCCAGTCCAAAGAATGGCTACTGCGATGTTGTCCCAAGATTAGGCAACAGCGACACCCTCTTCAATATCTCGTGCATTGATTGGGAAGATGACGACGAATACGTTATGTTTTCTATCAACCTTCATGATTCTAATACGAACATAGACACGCCACTGTATCAAATGAGATCCGACACCAAGACTTCGTTCATTACCTCGCTGCCTGTAGGCAAAGAAGAAAGAGGCTTCAATCAGACTATTCGAGTGCGAGTCTGTGATCCACTTCTTGCATGTAAGATTGTGGACAGGGAAGTTCAAGTAAGTCGGCAGTGATTAGTTGTCTGGGTAAAAAGATGTGTAGATGTTTAGTGGAGCTGAAGCCAGGTACTGTTGTTGGGACATGCAGCTCGAGGTAAACGGGTAATGGTGCGTGGTTGAAGTGGAAGTGGGCAGTATTTAGTTGTCTGGGTAAAGAGTTGTGTAGATGTTTAATGGAGCTGAAGGTACTGTTGTTGATACATGTAGTTCGAGGTAAACGGGTAATGGTGCGTGGTTGTAGTGGTAATAATCATCATCATCGTCATCATCATCACCGGCGCCATCATCAGCAAGTAACAGTAATCATAACTGCGAAACCTGTAGTGGTAGTGATTTTGGTAGTGGTAGTAGTGCTACTTGTGATAGTTGTAGTGGTTGTTGTTGTGGTGGTGGTATTGATGATGATGGTATTGGCAGTGGTAGTAGTGGTGGTGATATTGGTAGTGGTAGTAGTGCTGCTTGTGATAGTTGTAGTGGTTGTTGTTGTTGTGGTGGTGGTATTGATGATGATGGTATTGGCAGTGGTAGTAGTGGTGCTTGTGATAGTTAATAACACTTTATTTAATAGTTGTAGTGGTGGTTGTGATTGTGGTGGTGGTGGTGGTAATGATGATGATGATTACATGTATGGTAATGGTTGTGGTTGTGGTTGTAATGGAGCAGTAGCCGAGAGAAAAAGCAGATACAGGAGTTTTATTAGTGGTGGTGTTTATTGTTGTTGTTGTTGTTGTTAGAGTAATTTATATTCTTTGTGTCGTTTCTTCAGGTGAAATTGAAAGAGAAAGACGAAAGTGAATTCCAGGAATTCCTTACAGATCTCTGCGATAATGACGGCACAATGAATGTTCTGAGGGGCGAAGGAAGAATTGACGAGCTTTGTACTTTTATCTTTAATTCGATCTCCAACATGAAAGCTCTGCAAGACGGATCACCATCATGGTCATATGAAATTAGGATACAGATTGAAAAGGTAGGAATTATAAAATAGAGATGTTCAAGTTATTCTATAAGGCGTATAATGACAGTCTACCAAATATATTGCAAGAAAGTATTTTCAAAAAGCGGAGTAATAATTACTCCCTGCGAGGACGTGACTGTCTACTGGTACCAAGATCTAATACTAGATAGATGAAAAATTCACTCGAATACCGAGGATCTGTACTATGGAACACTGTGTACTACAACAAAGACGTTGGACCCAATTATCGTGCGAAAATAAAGGTTATCTATGTAATGTTTCAAAGCCGAGAATGAGGACTAGACGGGGTTTCCAGTCCGAGGCGAAGCCGGGGACTGGAAACCCCGTCTAGTCCGAATTCGAGGTTTTGGAACGACTTCTCATACTCATTACTTATTACATGCAATGGCCTAAAGGCAATAAATAAAGATTTGCAAGATTTTAGCCCGGAAAAGCAAGAATTCCAGTCTGCATATTCTCTGCTCATGCGCAGAGTCGAGTACATCGTATATAAATAATATCCCACATGTGTTGGACTCTTGAGTAGCATGAAGTAGAGCCTGCTTTCAGATTGAATCTCATTCGGACAGAGTGCTGCCGATGATTGTTATATGAGGGATAAGAACTCAGGAAAGAGTACTTTGAAATCCATCATTTCAAAGTCCTTGGACTTTGAAATGATTTCAAAGTACTCTTGAGTGGACTTTCCGGGGTTTCCAGATCCATCATGTGACCGGATTTGATGCACCGGTTTGTCTGGTTACCTCATGAATAATTAATGAGTTTGAGAACTATCTTTCTAGAACTCATTAATAATTCATGAGCTATTATGCCAATGGGAGCTGACCATTTGGTCAGGTGCATAGACCTTTATACCCCCATACAGACCTGCCAGGTTTTAGTTCTAGAACTGATTAATAAAACATGAGTGTTCTATCACTTTTAGTTATAACACTCATGCATAAACATGAGTGTTATAACTAAAAGTGATAGAACACTCATGTTTCATTAATCAGTTCTAGAACTGACTACCTGAAACACAGGCCTGTACGCAAAGGTCTCAGTTTTAGTATCGCATCACTGACCTTCACATAGGCAATTTTGGAATGTAATATTACTAGGTTCCTAATGACACCTACAATACCTCTTTCAAATGTGGGACGAATTGTGGTGTTCAGTGCGCATGATCGCAGTGTCACAGACATCTCTTACCTACAAATTTGTGATTTTCTTTATCCTTTTCCATCGGAAATTATTAAATATCAGTTTAAATGAATGTTGGGTTTTAGAAGTCGTTTTCGCCGAGTATCTATATACCCGATACAACACGGCATCGAGTACGTAAGCTTCCAGGCGACTGATTTGTGAATAGTACACGTGGGCCAAAAGGCGAAACGGTATATTAAATTGATATTTAATAATTTCCGATGGAAAAGGTTTAAAAAAAATCACAAATTTGTAGGTAAGAGATGTCTGTGACACTGCGATCATGCGCACTGAACATCACAATTCGTCCCACATATGAGATATTGTAGGTGTCAGTAGGAACTTAGTAATATTACATTCCAAAATTGCCTATGTGAAGATCAGTGATGCGAAACTAAAACTGAGACCTTTGCATACAGGCCTGTGTTTCAGGTAGTCAGTTGGCAGAACTGATTAATAAAACATGTTTATGCGTGAGTGTTATAACTAAAAGTGATAGAACACTCATGTTTTATTAATCAGTTCTATAACTAAAACCTGGCAGGTCTGTATGGGGGTATAAAGGTCCATGCACCTGACCAAATGGTCAGCTTCCATTGGCATAATAGCTCATGAATTATTAATGAGTTTTAGAAGTCTTCATATAAACTTGGGTGACCTTTTATCTCTGATAAAGTCATCCTTATTAGTATTCTTTATATAAAGAATACTAATAAAGAATACTAATGAAGATGGATCTTTATATAAAGAATACTAATGAAGATGGATCTTTATATAAAGAATACTAATAAGGATGACTTTTTCGGGTATAAAGGCTCATTCACATGATGGACGTGGTTCCTGTAATTGGACCACACGCTCATGAATTATGTATGAGTTGTTGAACTACAAGTTAGATATCAATGGCATACTGTATAATCTTGATTGTGTTCGCGTTTATATCGTTCGCGTTGCTTTCAAAAGGCCTGGGCACGAATAATAATACTCCAGTTTCAAGTTGTTTAGACACCGCTGTACTCCTTGACAAAATATGCGTTTGCTCAGGCTTAGCCTCAATCCAGAGAATAACCCGTGAAATTAAAAATGGTTTCTATTGTTGAATGTCAACACTTTTTCGCGTTCTCGTCGGTATTTGTGCATAATTTACACTGAATTGAGGCCAAGCCTGAGCAAACGCGTCTTTTGTCAAGGAGTACAGCGGTGTCTAAACAACTCGAAATTGGAGTGTTCAGTTATACTCAAGTTGTCGCTTGGTAATAGTTCGTAAAGTATTTTGCTTTCTGACTTACATTTCTTAGGTTGTTGCCTTCTCGATGAACCAAACGTGTATAATAATCAGCTCTGACCCTAAAAAGGCAACGTGCAAGGCCTCGGTGATTAGCCTGTTATTGAGTGTGAATATCATAATATCAGACTATACCAAGGTACGTACAGCCAAAGCTATTGTATTGTTCATGATATTAGTAGAACGTTTTCCCATAACTGTTGAGTGTGAATATCATAATATCAGACTATACCAAGGTACGTACAACCAAAGCTATTGTATTGTTCATGATATTAGTAGAACGTTTTCCCATAACTGTTGAGTGTGAATATCATAATATCAGACTATACCAAGGTACGTACAGCCAAAGCTATTGTATTGTTCATGATATTAGTAGAACGTTTTCCCATAACTGTTGAGTGTGAACATCATAATATCAGACTATACCAAGGTACGTACAACCAAAGCTATTGTATTGTTCATGATATTAGTAGAACGTATTCCCATAACTGTTGAGTGTGAATATCATAATATCAGACTATACCAAGGTACGTACAGCCAAAGCTATTGTATTGTTCATGATATTAGTAGAACGTTTTCCCATAACTGTTGAGTGTGAATATCATAATATCAGACTATACCAAGGTACGTACAACCAAAGCTATTGTATTGTTCATGATATTAGTAGAACGTTGAGTGTTTCCCATAACTGTTGAGTGTGAATATCATAATATCAGACTATACCAAGGTACGTACAGCCAAAGCTATTGTATTGTTCATGATATTAGTAGAACGTTTTCCCATAACTGTTGAGTGTGAAACATCATAATATCAGACTATACCAAGGTACGTACAACCAAAGCTATTGTATTGTTCATGATATTAGTAGAACGTATTCCCATAACTGTTGAGTGTGAATATCATAATATCAGACTATACCAAGGTACGTACAACCAAAGCTATTGTATTGTTCATGATATTAGTAGAACGTATTCCCATAACTGTTGAGTGTGAATATCATAATATCAGACTATACCAAGGTACGTACAGCCAAAGCTATTGTATTGTTCATGATATTAGTAGAACATAATATTCCCATAACTGTTGAGTGTGAAACATCATAATATCAGACTATACCAAGGTACGTACACGTACCAAAGCTATTGTATTGTTCATGATATTAGTAGAACGTTTTCCCATAACTGTTGAGTGTGAATATCATAATATCAGACTATACCAAGGTACGTACACGTACAGACCAAAGCTATTGTATTGTTCATGATATTAGTAGAACGTTTTCCCATAACTGTTGAGTGTGAATATCATAATATCAGACTATACCAAGGTACGTACAACCAAAGCTATTGTATTGTTCATGATATTAGTAGAACGTATTCCCATACTGTTGAGTGTGAATATCATAATATCAGACTATACCAAGGTACGTACAGCCAAAGCTATTGTATTGTTCATGATATTAGTAGAACGTATTCCCATAACTGTTGAGTGTGAATATCATAATATCAGACTATACCAAGGTACGTACAACCAAAGCTATTGTATTGTTCATGATATTAGTAGAACGTATTCCCATAACTGTTGAGTGTGAATATCATAATATCAGACTATACCAAGGTACGTACAGCCAAAGCTATTGTATTGTTCATGATATTAGTAGAACGTTTTCCCATAACTGTTGAGTGTGAATATCATAATATCAGACTATACCAAGGTACGTACAACCAAAGCTACAACCAAAGCCCTTTTCCAATAAAAACTGTATCATGATATTGTTCATGATATTAGTAGAACGTATTCCCATAACTGTTGAGTGTGAATATCATAATATCAGACTATACCAAGGTACGTACAGCCAAAGCTATTGTATTGTTCATGATATTAGTAGAACGTTTTCCCATAACTGTTGAGTGTGAACATCATAATATCAGACTATACCAAGGTACGTACAACCAAAGCTATTGTATTGTTCATGATATTAGTAGAACGTATTCCCATAACTGTTGAGTGTGAATATCATAATATCAGACTATACCAAGGTACGTACAGCCAAAGCTATTGTATTGTTCATGATATTAGTAGAACGTTTTCCCATAACTGTTGAGTGTGAATATCATAATATCAGACTATACCAAGGTACGTACAACCAAAGCTATTGTACTATAATATCAGACTATACCAAGGTACGTACAACCAAAGCTATTGTATTGTTCATGATATTAGTAGAACGTTTCCCATAACTGTTGTGAATATCATAATATCAGACTATACCAAGGTACGTACACCAAAGCTATTGTATTGTTCATGATATTAGTAGAACGTATTCCCATAACTGTTGAGTGTGAATATCATAATATCAGACTATACCAAGGTACGTACAGCCAAAGCTATTGTATTGTTCATGATATTAGTAGAACGTATTCCCATAACTGTTGAGTGTGAATATCATAATATCAGACTATACCAAGGTACGTACAACCAAAGCTATTGTATTGTTCATGATATTAGTAGAACGTATTCCCATAACTGTTGAGTGTGAATATCATAATATCAGACTATACCAAGGTACGTACAGCCAAAGCTATTGTATTGTTCATGATATTAGTAGAACGTTTTCCCATAACTGTTGAGTGTGAACATCATAATATCAGACTATACCAAGGTACGTACAACCAAAGCTATTGTATTGTTCATGATATTAGTAGAACGTATTCCCATAACTGTTGAGTGTGAATATCATAATATCAGACTATACCAAGGTACGTACAACCAAAGCTATTGTATTGTTCATGATATCATTCTCTTGACTTGTATTTTTTTTTACCATTGTGTTTTGTACCATTGTAATTTGTACCATTGTTATGTGCATGACCGCTGCCCCTCCTGCCGGGAGTAGCCTTAGCCAAATGGCAGATATCATGATTACATTTTATTTGCAGCAACTCGTTAATTTACAGCAACAGTGATTACATACATACATACTTTATCATGACATGTCTGTATAGATCTCGCTTGAGAGAGCACACACAGCTTCCGTACGTGTCTCTATAATTGTAGTTTTTTAGGATCCTTACTTGTCAAGCGCCTGACATGACCACCAGTTTTTAATTGTACTTCCAGTTTTAATATTGCAAGATTTTTGAAGACCTAGTCAACGCTTAAAAGTCTTAAAAGCACCTAAATGTTTTCAAGTTTAAGACGCCTGTCCAAGGGCGCTAGGACAAAGACGTTGAGTGTATAAGCTACGAGTTGTCCCGGGAGTTGTACTCTGATGTCGATTCTTATTCTGAAGTATCATTGATGGGCATTGGCCTTTCTGGCCTCTGTTGTCCCCTACTAGTTGCCAACAAGTCGATTCCTGGCCAAACGAACGTTTCGATTTGAATACACCTATTCCAAATATCGTTGTCCGGGCCGAAAGCAACAAGCAAGAAGCTGACGACCGCAAAGGACTTTGGGAATCTCCTAATTAATTTATTTATCCGTGGTACTTGAGAAGTAATCCCTACGAGCGTTGAATAGCAATCATTTGGAACTATTCGGCCATTTGAAAATGCATGTTGTCAAAATGTCTACGGATGGATAAATAAATAAGGAGAAAGTCCCAATGCCCTTTGCGGTCGTCAGCTTCTTGCTTGTTGCTTTCGGCGGGGACAACGATTTTTGGAATAGGTGTATATGTTCCAGTCCGCTGTATGTTGTCGTTTCTTATTCGGACGTTTCATTGACCTTTCTGGCCTCTGTCTCATGAGCCAAGCAACGATCCTGTTCTTTGATCGAACGAACGTTTGGATTTGAATTTATGTTCCAGTCCGCTCTCTGCCAAACGTACGTATAGTTAGTTATCAGTGTTAGCTAATAAGTTAATCAAATTCGCCCTAGCATCACTATAATAATAATAATAATAATAATAATAATAATAATAATAATAATAATAATAATAATAATAATAATAATAATAATAATAATAATAATAATAATAATAATAATAATAATAATAATAATAATAATAATAATAATAATAATAATAATAATGATGATGATAATAATGTCAATAATAATAATAATAATAATGATAACTTTATTTCTCGAAACAAATTACAAATAAGAGATTTAAAAAAAAAAAATAATAATAATAATAATAATAATAAAATAGTAATATTAATAATAATGTCAATAATAATAATAATAATAATAATAATGTCAATAATAATAATAGTAATAATAATACTTTAATAAAGCGCTTTTCCATGTGCTCAAAGCGCCGATTATAGTATCTGATATAAATATATAATTAAAACATTTACCGGATACCGGCTTTCATGTTCTGTATTTATTGTTATTAATTGTCAATTCTCTTTTGACATAGAAACAAGCTGCCGTTTGTCTCATGGAAGCAGCTAGTGATGTCAGCAATTTTCCTCCTTCTGAACTAGAGTCCGCCGCTACTGGTATGGCTTCGGCACTTGGAATGTCTTTGTCCAGTGCCGCAACAGGTCCTTCTGACGATCCAGCAGCGAGCACGGACGCTGGCGGCGTTGTTGAGACAACTAAATCCCCAGAGGAACTCCAGGTATCAATCAAAAGATCAACATTTTCAAGAAAAATGTATTTTCAAATTTAAAGTGCGACTTTCAACAAATGGATACAATTAATGTTACATAGAGTCGTTTCCGTATGAGTGGGAAACCTACGGTACCGCGTGACACTCAAATGGCTTCCTTTTTGAACCAATCAACAAGCGTTCAGATGCCTCTCATCCAATCAAAGTCTTTCAATACCGCATGACCTCCCCCTGCCTACGCCCCTGATGTCTATGTCCATGTCTATGTCCTCACACACGGCAACATGGAAACCAGTATTTTCATTGTAGTGTTTATATGTATGTACTGATGTTTTTTTACCGTGTATAAATAAACGTATGTCTATGTCCTCACACACGGCAATCATGGAAACCAGTATTTTCATTGTAGTGTTTATATGAGTATGTACTGATGTTTTTTTACCATGTATAAATAAACGTATGTCTATGTCCTCACACACGGCAATCATGGAAACCAGTATTTTCATTGTAGTGTTTATATGTATGTACTGATGTTTTTTTACCGTGTATAAATAAACGTATGTCTATGTCCTCACACACGGCAATCATGGAAACCAGTATTTTCATTGTAGTGTTTTTATATGTATGTACTGATGTTTTTTTTTACCGTGTATAAATAAACGTATGTCTATGTCCTCACACACGGCAATCATGGAAACCAGTATTTTCATTGTAGTGTTTATATGAGTATGTACTGATGTTTTTTTACCGTGTATAAATAAACGTATGTCTATGTCCTCACACACGGCAATCATGGAAACCAGTATTTTCATTGTAGTATTTATATGAGTATGTACTGATGGTTTTTTACCGTGTATAAATAAACGTATGTCTAAGTTCTCACACACGGCAATCATGGAAACCAGTATTTTCATTGTAGTGTTTATATGAGTATGTACTGATGTTTTTTTACCGTGTATAAATAAACGTATGTCTATGTCCTCACACACGGCAATCATGGAAACCAGTATTTTCATTGTAGTGTTTATATGTATGTACTGATGGTTTTTTACCGTGTATAAATAAACGTATGTCTATGTCCATGTCTATGTCTCAGTTTCCCCCTGTTGACACCCTTTTTTGTAACCATTGTCATCTTCTTGCAATTAAAGTTGTTATAAGTATGTCTTAATTGGAATCTGTTTTAAATTTGACAGCGAGAAAAAGAAGAACGAACACAGCAAACGATGAACCTCATGGGCACTTTGGACTCAATTAACAACGCGTTTCTCTCACAAATGGTTGGAGGAGAGAGCAAGGAGATCCATTCTGCATTATTGAACATGACAGCATTCAAACAACAGGCCGGTGCATCAAAGCCCGTCTCTTCCTCATCCGGAACAAGCATTGGATTTCCCAAGTCATTCTCCGAGAATTCTACGGAGTCGATTGCAATAAAGGTAGGGAAGTAATACATAATAAGAAGCAATAGCCCCACGTTAAAACACACATCAACCACTGCAGAAAAATCTGAGACCCAGGTGGGAAACGAACCCACGACCTACCGATTTTCGGCCAGACGGTTGCTCTCGGCCACTTCACTGAGCTACTGGATCATCTGAGGGTTGAGTGTGAGATAGCACTGACACATAATAATTGTACATGTACAGCTAGATACTTACAAATAAGAGGTAAATTAATTAAGATAAAAAAAGAGAGACTGAAAAAACAAGAGAAAACTGCATTCTGATCTGAAGTTCATAGTTATGAACAGTCAGTTTTACAATATGTAGTCTAGGTAGTGGCAATAGCAATCACGTCAAGTCGCGATCCTGCCATCCTCGAGCTCCCACAACTTCTTCTACTTTGATTTCAATATACTGCAGTTTTTAGTTTCAGTTGGTTTGACCCACCGTGCACCTTGACAAAAAATACCAACGAAAACTTCAAAAATGTTGATAGTGTACTATGGTAATACCTATATAGTAATTCCATGGGTTATTCTGTGAATTGAGGCTAAGGCTGAGCAAATGCGTCTTTTATCAAGGATTACAGCGGTGTCTAAACAACTCGAAACTGGAGTATTTTAAGTCTGAGTTTCAGATTTGTATTATAAAATAATTTACATGTTACACGTGCTCTGATTTGTCGAGAAGCGTTTATAACTAAAACAAACAAACCTATGTATAACCTATGTATAACCTATGTATGACCTATGTATGACCTATGTATGACCTATGTATGACCTATGTATGACCTATGTATAACCTATGTATGACCTATATATGACCTATGTATAACCCGCTATGTATAACCTATGTATGACCTATGTGACCTATGTATGACCTATGTATGACCTATGTATAACCTATATGTATAACCTATGTATGACCTATGTATGACCTATGTATGACCTATGTATAACCTATATGTATAACCTATGTATGACCTATGTATGACCTATGTATGACCTATGTATAACCTATGTATGACCTATGTATAACCTATGTGTGACCTATGCATGACCTATGTATGATCTATGTATAACCTATGTATGACCTATGTATAACCTATGTATAACCTATGTGTGACCTATGTATGACCTATGTATAACCTATGTATAACCTACGTATGACCTATGTATGAACTATGTATGAACTATGTATGACCTATGTATGACCTATGTATAACCTACGTATGACCTACGTATGAACTATGTATAACCTATGTATGACCTATGTGTGACCTATGTATAACCTATGTATGACCTATGTATGACCTATGTATAACCTATGTATAACGTATGTATGACCTATGTATAACCTAGTATGACCTATGTATGACCTATGTATAACCTATATGTATAACCTATGTATAACCTATGTATGACCTATGTATTACCTATGTATGACCTATGTATGACCTATGTATAACCTATGTATAACCTATGTATGACCTATGTATGACCTACGTATGACCTATGTATGAACTATGTATGACCTATGTATGACCTATGTATAACCTATGTATAACCTATATGTATAACCTATGTATGACCTATGTATGACCTATGTATGACCTATGTATAACCTATATGTATAACCTATGTAACCTATGTATGACCTATGTATGACCTATGTATGACCTACGTATGACCTACGTATGACCTATGTATGACCTATGTATGACCTATGTATGACCTATGTATAACCTATATGTATAACCTATGTATGACCTATGTATGACCTATGTATGACCTACGTATGACCTATGTATGACCTATGTATAACCTATGTATGACCTATGTATAACCTATGTGTGACCTATGCATGACCTATGTATGATCTATGTATAACCTATGTATGACCTATGTATAACCTATGTATAACCTATGTGTGACCTATGTATGACCTATGTATAACCTATGTATAACCTATGTATAACCTACGTATGACCTATGTATGAACTATGTATAACCTATGTATGACCTATGTATAACCTACGTATGACCTACGTATGAACTATGTATAACCTATGTATGACCTATGTGTGACCTATGTATAACCTATGTATGTCCTATGTATGACCTATGTATAAGCTATGTATAACCTATGTATGACCTATGTATAACCTATGTATGACCTATGTATAACCTATGTATAACCTATATGTATAACCTATGTATAACCTATGTATGACCTATGTATGACCTATGTATAACCTAAGTATAACCTATGTATAACCTATGTATGACCTATGTATAACCTATGTATAACCTATGTGTGACCTATGTATAACCTATGTATAACCTATGTATGACCTATGTATGACCTATGTATGACCTATGTATAACCTATGTATAACCTATGTGTGACCTATGTATGACCTATGTATAACCTATGTATAACCTATGTATGACCTATGTATAACCTATGTATGACCTATGTGTGACCTATGTATAACCTATGTATAACCTATGTATAACCTATGTATGACCTATGTATGACCTATGTATAACCTATGTATAACCTATGTGTGACCTATGTATGACCTATGTATGACCTATGTATAACCTATGTATAGCCTATGTGTGACCTATGTATAACCTATGTATGACCTATGTATAACCTATGTGTGACCTATGCATGACCTATGTATGATCTATGTATAACCTATGTATGACCTATGTATAACCTATGTATAACCTATGTGTGACCTATGTATGACCTATGTATAACCTATGTATAACCTACGTATGACCTATGTATGAACTATGTATGAACTATGTATGACCTATGTATGACCTATGTATAACCTACGTATGACCTACGTATGAACTATGTATAACCTATGTATGACCTATGTGTGACCTATGTATAACCTATGTATGACCTATGTATGACCTATGTATGACCTATGTATAACCTATGTATGACCTATGTATGACCTATGTATAACCTATGTATGACCTATGTATGACCTATGTATAACCTATATGTATAACCTATGTATGACCTATGTATTACCTATGTATGACCTATGTATGACCTATGTATAACCTATGTATAACCTATGTATGACCTATGTATGACCTACGTATGACCTATGTATGAACTATGTATGACCTATGTATGACCTATGTATAACCTATGTATAACCTATATGTATAACCTATGTATGACCTATGTATGACCTATGTATGACCTATGTATAACCTATATGTATAACCTATGTATGACCTATGTATGACCTATGTATGACCTACGTATGACCTATGTATGACCTATGTATGACCTATGTATGACCTATGTATAACCTATATGTATAACCTATGTATGACCTATGTATGACCTATGTATGACCTACGTATGACCTACGTATGACCTATGTATAACCTATGTATGACCTATGTATAACCTATGTGTGACCTATGCATGACCTATGTATGATCTATGTATAACCTATGTATGACCTATGTATAACCTATGTATAACCTATGTGTGACCTATGTATGACCTATGTATAACCTATGTATAACCTATGTATAACCTACGTATGACCTATGTATGAACTATGTATAACCTATGTATGACCTATGTATAACCTACGTATGACCTACGTATGAACTATGTATAACCTATGTATGACCTATGTGTGACCTATGTATAACCTATGTATGTCCTATGTATGACCTATGTATGCTATGTATAACCTATGTATGACCTATGTATAACCTATGTATGACCTATGTATAACCTATGTATAACCTATGTATAACCTATGTATAACCTATGTATGACCTATGTATGACCTATGTATGTATAACCTAAGTATAACCTATGTATAACCTATGTATGACCTATGTATGACCTATGTATAACCTATGTGTGACCTATGTATAACCTATGTATAACCTATGTATGACCTATGTATGACCTATGTATGACCTATGTATAACCCGCTATGTATAACCTATGTATGACCTATGTATGACCTATGTATAACCTATGTATAACCTATGTATGACCTATGTATAACCTATGTATGACCTATGTATGACCTATGTATAACCTATGTATAACCTATGTATAACCTATGTATGACCTATGTATGACCTATGTATAACCTATGTATGACCTATGTGTGACCTATGTATGACCTATGTATGACCTATGTATAACCTATGTATAGCCTATGTGTGACCTATGTATAACCTATGTATAGCCTATGTATGACGTATGTATGACCTATGTATGAATGAATGAATGAATGAATGAACGTTATTTAGACACGGAATCAAAAATCACTAAAATTAAAATTAATTACAAAGTGCTCTCCCTTTGAGCCGTGTAAAAAGATAATTCTACATAATTATTATAATATATGGAATATAAAGAGGTTAATATATATTGCAATTGATAGTTAAATATTGTTGTTGAAGGATGTTAAGGTGGTGGCCTGCTTGGCTTTAGAGGGGAGACTGTTACATAGACACGCTCCACGATAAACAAAGCTCTTTTTTAGGGCTTCCGTTTGAGGCCTTGGAATAGAAACATTTTCATTTACGCCTCTGATGTTATGAGAATGTACCGTATTCGTCCGAAAAAAATTTTCATGAAGATATTCCGGTACTTCTTTATTCATTGTCTTGAACATGAGCTTCTTGAAATGTCGAGAACGTCTCTCCTCTAAAGACAGCCAGTTTAAGTTCTGAAGGATCTGGGTAGATCGAACACTATAGTCAGCACCTGTTATTACACGGGCTGCCCTATTTTGTAATTTTTGGAGGTTAGTAGTAAGACCTTTACCAATATTACCCCAAACAGTGCTACAGTAGTCTAGATTTGGTAGAATTAACGATTTGTAAATCGTAATCAGCACTCGTTGAGGAAGAATTGATTTGAGTCGCCTTAGAACAGCAAGCGTTTTAGAAATTTTGCCTGATATCTCAGATACATGCGTTTCCCATGTCAGTTTTTCATCTAAATGCACGCCTAGGCATTTGTAAGTCATTACACGCTCAATGAGTGTCCCATTAAGATTAATATTGGTCGCAGAGGGTAATGACAAAATTTTCTGTCTGGTGCCAATAAACATGCATTTAGTTTTCATGACATTAAGGCTCAGTTTATTAGCGTCGAGCCATTGTTTCAATTTAATAAGATCGTGATTGATAGAGGGAAACAAGTCGTCTTGGTCCCTAGAGGCATAAGTTAGTTGGTATCATCAGCGTACATGCGTGCTATAGATGACAAATTGCAGTTGGGTAGATCATTAATGTATAGTAGAAACATCAAAGGACCAAGAATTGACCCTTGTGGTACCCCACAACTTAGATTACATGAGTTCGATGTTATATTGTTAACTACTGTGCACTGTGATCTACCAGCAAGATAATTTCTGAATAAATTCAGACTTTGGCCTCGAAAACCATAATAATCCATCTTACTTAAGAGTATGACATGGTCAATGGTATCAAAAGCTTTTTTTAGGTCAATAAAAAGGATAGCATTTGTCAAACCATTGTCCATGTTTAAATACCAAGTATTAGTGGCATCAAGGAGTGCCGTTAAAGTTGAGTGGAGGGGCCTAAAGCCCGATTGGAATTTAGCCAAAATCTTGTGCTCGTCTAGGTAGCTATACATTTGGTTAAATATAGCTTTTTCAAAAACTTTTGAGACCACAGGTAAGACAGATATAGGTCTGTAGTTTCCTGGATCAGATTTTGGACCATCTTTGTAAATCGGGGAAACTCTAGCCTTTTTCTATTCACTGGGGAGACACCCTATTGCAATAATTCGGTTAAATACATGTGTCAATGACGTGGCAACATAAGGCAAAGCTAGCTTCAGGAGTCGCGTAGGAATGCCGTCAAGGCCCTCGCTTTTTCCTGATGGAAGTTTCCCAACAAGATTAATAACCTCCTTGGTAGTCAATTCTTTTAGTAGAAAAGAGATTTCAGATCGACACATATATTCGTCGAATGTTGCATTTGGGGTGACAATTTTAGACGCTAGATTTGGACCTATATCTGTGAAATGTTTATTAAACGCATTGCTGATCTCAAATTGATTGCTGATTTCTGCATCATCTACTTTAATTTTGGTAATTTTAGTAAAGTTTTTCTTCTGGAAAAGTATAGAATTTATGCCTTTCCAGGTGTTTTTTATATTCCCTTGATTCTCAGAGAAAAATGAAAAATGATGTATGACCTATGTGTGACCTATGTATGACCTATGTATAACCTATGTATAACCTATGTATAACCTATGTATGACCTATGTATGACCTATGTATAACCTATGTATAACCTATGTATAACCTATGTGTGACCTATGTATAACCTATGTATAACCTATGTATAACCTATGTATGACCTATGTATGACCTATGTGTGACCTATGTATGACCTATGTATGACCTATGTATGACCTATGTATAACCTATGTATAACCTATGTGTGACGTATGTATGACCTATGTATAACCTATGTATGACGTATGTATGACCTATGTATAACCTATGTATAACCTATGTATGACCTACCTATAATGTATAACCTATGTATAACCTATGTTTGACCTATGTATGGCCTAAGTATGTTGGATGGAAGGAGGAAAGATTGGTAAAATAAGTGGTTTTAATTTTACTGATTAATTGATCATATGTTTTGTTTACAAAGCTCAACTGCTTTGGGTCCAATCCGTTGTCAATGGTTGATGGAGCTAATGATGTCAATTCCCCTCTCATCGACCTGTCATTCGGCAACGAAGATGGATCGAACAAAGAAGTGAAAGACATTAGCGAACCCATGGTCATCATGATCAAACAAACTGGCAAGAAAATCAACATGTCACGCCACGAGATCAGTCGAGAACACTGTATCTATCACATGATAGAGGTGCCAAAAAACCACAGTTCGATCTTTATAGAAATATTGCCTTCTGACGAGAACCTGACATTCAATCTTTACTTGAAACGAGACACGCGTCCGACCAAGTTGGAGCACGCCTATAACTTCACTGTAGACAACAATACAGCGGCTTTGAACGTCACCGATGGGAAAAGTCCTTACATGTGGTTCTTATCAAATGACGAATTGAATCGAACGGCTGCTGGGACGTGGAAATTAGCTGTTTGTGTCGACGACGAAGATGGTGCAGGAGAGAGCGATTTGTTTTACAACATATCTATGTTCACTGCTGCTTGCATGTTCTATAACACAACCTCAAAACAGTTTAGTACCGCTGGAGTCGAGGTAACACTTCGTTTACGAACAAATTAACAAACACTGAAGTCCCGTTACCCGTGGGATTCGTCTCGGGATAAAATGAATCATTTACAGTTTTGATGTGACGTCCATCTTGTGCTACCTGTAAAAGCCCATTAGCCATATTCCCAATCGATATCGGGCGCGGATCCAGACCGGTTTACACCGTTCTCCGCCGGAAAACGGTCAAAATTAAATGTTCAAAGTAGCAGTAATATGGCTCTCTTGAATGTTTCATTTATTCATAAAAACTTGTCTAAAGGTACAAAAACGGCCGGTGCGGAAAACGGTCATTCGGAAAACGATCACATTTTTTCCTGGATCCACGCCTGGATATGTATTTGAAGTAATACCTCAAACACGCGATTTCAAAACACCGAGAAATGTTTTTTTTTTTAACGAGGCGCGTGCAGCCGATTTTTTTAACAACTTCGAGTTTTGTGGAAAGTGGAAACACTCTTTCTAATGATTGATATAGCTTCTCAAACCATCAATAATTCTTGGAGAAATTCAAAGGAAAAGTTTGCCAAATTTTATGCAAATTAGGACCACGTGTCCAAACCTCCTTCACGCTATTGATTTACTTTGTGTTGTTCTCATGAATTATTCATGATTTTGAGAAACTAGTATCTTTGATTAAAGACAAAGAAAGTAAAGGTGCAATAGAGTCGTTTTCGTATGAGTGGGAAGTAGTTACGGTACGTTTCGTGCCGTACCGAACCGTGACCGTATCGCGCCATCATCATGCCGTATTCAAGCATTCTGATTGGTTGAGCAATGATTTTGCGCGCTGTGATTGGTTGGATACATGAATGTCTTCGATTCCGTACCGTGACCTTAACTCCGTGCCGTAGGTTTCCCACTCATACGAAAACGACTCTATTTAACGACATATTGTCTACCTTTACAATGTAGTGCATGCAATATTGCTTGGTATCATTCAGTTCTTTGCTTCCCATGTAGGACTAACTCATCGTTGTTTTAACGCAGGTCGGACCATTGACAACACGGGATATCACTCAATGCCTCGTGTTACACGCAACATCCTTTGCAGCGGATTTCTTCGTGCCTCCAAACAGTATCGACTGGAGCAAAATTAGCCTTGATGAGCTTCTCAAGAACCCTATTGTATTCATTATCGTCATGGTCATATTTGGGTTATATTTTCTGCTCCTTATATGGGCAAGACGTGCTGACAAGAAAGATCTCGACAAGGTAAATTTCGTCATATTGTTATCAAATTACCGATCATTGTGCCATTCGCCTTTCTGTTTTGGCGTTTGGGTTTTGGCCTGGGCTGGGGTCAGTTTTGGATTTGACCACAAGGTCCATCTTGGCTTGCTCTCATTGGGCGGCCACCCTCTATTAAACGAGCCATTCCTCAAGTGTTGCTTTAAATTTATAATGCCTTTGGCTTTGAATTTATAATGAAATATATACCACATGCAAAAAGAAAAAGGTTTTTATCTATTGTAATTGATGTCTTGACTGTTTCGTGCAGATTGGCCTTACTCCACTGCCCGACAATGACCCCAGGGATACTTATCTCTACGAGATTGTGGTTTATACCGGTCATGTTAGTGGTGGTGGGACCACTTCAGATGTGTACATGGTTCTATCTGGAGGATTGGATGAGACGTCTCCTAGGCAACTGTGTGACCCTGAACCCTCGCGAAAGAAGTTCGGCCGTGGAAGCGTTGACTACTTCCTGTTGGCGGTACCGCGTTCTCTTGGCAAGCTTAAGCAGCTTCGTATTTGGCACAACAACAAAGGGGACGATCCTTCGTGGTTTCTACAGCGAGTTATGATCCGTGATCTACAAGTCGACAAAAAGACATGGTTTGTAAATCTACGATGGCTCGCTGTCGAGGAAGACGATGGAATGGTGGAACGATTTCTTCATCCTGCCACCAAGGAAGAACTCACCAACTTTAGTCTTTTGTTTTCCACCGAGGCTCGAAAAAACCTGACGGATAACCACCTGTGGTTCTCAGTGATCGCTCGTCCCGCTAAAAGCACATTTACACGTGTACAAAGATTGTCTTGTTGTCTGTCGATAATCCTGACAACGATGGTAGCTAACGCCATGTTTTATCAAGTTGGAGATGAGTCGTCGTCTGGGACTTCCATTCACATTGGACCGTTTAGTTTCTCAATCAAACAAGTTTCAATCGGAATCACTAGCAGTATGGTTGTACTCCCTATCAATATTTTAGTCGTTACAATCTTTCGAAAGATTCGACCTCCCGACCCAAAGCTGAAGGCGAAAACAGTCTCAGAACAAGACCCAAACAATCAAAGTGACAAGTATAAAGCTGAAGATGATGTCCCAAAAATTGTCGTAAGTGACAACGATGTAGAAGAAGAAGAAGACGAAGAGCAAGAGAAGGAAGAAGAAGAAGAAGAAGAGCAAGACAAAGATAAAAAGTCCAAAAAGAAAGAAAAGAAAAAGAAGAAATCCGCCACACTAAGTCCAAAATTTACATATCTCGCATACGTACTTATTTTCTTGGCCTCGACTGTATCGGGGACATTCACCGTTTTTTATGGTTTAACATTTGGAAAAGAAAAGTCCGTAGGATGGATTTCATCGATGATGATTTCGTTCTGGCAAGACGTCCTTATTTCTCAACCTTTGAAGGTATTCGCGGCAGCCATGTTTTTCGCTTTGGTGATCAAAGACCCCAACAAAGGAGAAGACGAGAATGAACAACAAAATGAATTGAACCCTGACGAAGAACTCGCACACAAGAACGCGCAAAATACCGAGGAAGAGAAAACATTAAGGAAGATGGGATTTGTGGAGAAGCCTCCAGATCCAGAAAAGCTCGAGGCCTACCGACAGTTCAAACTGAAACAGAAACAAATGAAGACGATCCTGTACGAAATTATGCAATACATGTTTTTCTTGATCGTAGTGCTTATCATTGCTTATGGCAATAGAGACCCAATGGCCTATGGCGTCACCAGGGCCATGGACGCGTTCTTTGTGTCATCTCGTTACTCTGGAATGGATAGTTTTGATTCGGTAAGTAAAGGACTTTACCATGTCAAAAGAAAGGATTTGGTGTTCCAAAACAACAGTGAAATAATTAAGATTGTGTTCATGAGTAGTACCTTGTCTGGCCATCTTTAATGCTCTAGTAATTTTTTTCCCCGCATTCGATTTTCGCTTCGAACAGGCTTCAGGTTGTGATTGGGTTAGACAAAATACAGTGAATGTATGGAAATATATACTCCAGTCTCAACCAGGTGCTATTGTTTGTGGGTAATGGTGACAGGAGCAAAATGCAGGCAAGGTCTATTAGCTACAAAGTCTCAGAGCTTGTGTGCCTGCTTTTTCGTACAAAAGCGTTCGGAAGCACTCTAATGGGTGGCCAAGCGGTTATGCATCTCCGCTCGCCTCTCACCGCTGTGGTGCCTGGTTCAACGAATATACATATCCTGGGTCGTTCGTTGAGAAAACATTTTCAAAAACGTTGTCCATTTACAAAATATAAAATAGTAAATAGTAAAAGGAATTGATTTCATAAACAAAAGAAATTCAATGAAGGGAAACCGGTTCTGGCTCATTGTTTCTCTAATTAATTCCTTTTTACTATTTACTATTTTGTATTTTGTAAATGGCAACGTTTTTGAAAACAGGTGTATATACAATTTCCTCGCGTGGAATTTCAATTTGAGATGCAAAAGTACACGGCATTGTGAGAACTGAATGTAATGCCGCTGGTATCAACTCGCAGTTCCGCGCGCAGAAATTGAAAACATAATGAATCACGTGACTTTATTGTAGTATTGTAGTCTTTTCATCTGACAACCTTTTTGAGAATGACTGTACCATGCATTAAATGATCTATGCTAAATTATCCTACTTTAATTTCTGTAATTTAAGAGTGATAGATCTTCAAAATACTGGGAATGGGTAGAACAGAGCTACATAGCTACCTTACGGCCGCGCTACTGGTATGGACCACTGGAGAAGTTTAACGAGTCTGACATTGAAAGTGTTGGCTTTGAAATGAACACTGAGGTGTTGTGGATGAAAGAACGGAACGCTTCCAATCGATGGCAGATCACTAATGGCAATTATGCCAAGAATCCTACAGTGCTTTACAAATATCCACAGGGATTCGTCGCTGACCACGCGACTGGTGTGCTTGTGGGCTCACCAAGAATTAGGCAGCTTAGGGTCAAGAAAAGTAAGTACTCTTGTTATTTTCTTTAAATAAAGCAATAATTAATTAATTATATACAGTTGCATGAACCTCTATATTACGGACACCTCTATATTACAGACACCTCTATATTACGGACACCTCTATATTACGGACACCTCTATATTATACGGACACCTCTATATTATACGGATACCTCTATATTACGGACACCTCTATATTACGGACACCTCTATATTACAGACACCTCTATATTACGGACACCTCTATATTATACCTCTATATTACAGATACCTCTATATTACGGACACCTCTATATTACGGACACCTCTATATTACGGACATCTCTATATTACGGACACCTCTATATTACGGACACCTCTATATTACGGACACCTCTATATTACAGACACCTCTATATTACGAACACCTCTATATTACGGGCACTTTTTTCTGGCCCTTCGGTGTCCATATTATAGAGGTTCCACTGTATAAACTCTTCTGAAAATATATGGATGATGCGCACCTGCATTAAGCTTTTACACCAAGGGGTGGGTTGAAGAAACGAGGCGCAGCCATTATTAATAATTCTTGGAGAAATTCATACTTAAATTTGACCAAATTTTATGCTAATCGTTATTAATTTTTAATGAGTTTGCGAAATGTTAGTACGTGATGACCGTTCATGATTGATTGATTTATTAGGTAATTTTCCAGATATTACAAAAATAAGGCCAAAGCCAGAGCCTTTTAAAAAATGGCTTATATCAGCAGAACAAATAATATGAGCGGAGAGGAACAGGCATTTAAATATCCACCCTCTCTAATTTTTAGATCATTTTTCTCCCTGCTCCCTGTTTGTTTCGGCTGTTTTGAACTCCTCCCTCTATATTTTTATGCCATTTTTCTCCCTCCTCCCTATTTGTTTTTCGGTTGTTTCTCCCTCCTCCCTCTATATTTTGAGCCATTTCTCCCTCCTTCCTGATCCATTCCTCTCCGCTCTAATATGGAAATTGAAATGGGTGGACTTTTACAATATAGTACAATTTCATAAAGAAGCAAACTGATAATTAACGAATCGTATGGTAACAGAAATACATTAATGTAGCAATAGATAGATTCATGTGTTGCTTTAGAGCAGTTTATGGCTTACCCCATCGTTCTAAAATGTCTGTGTCTTTTTAAACAATCAGATCAAAATACAATGTTGCCATTTATAAGTCGTATGTTTGCCGAGTCCAATGCTGACTATGAATGGGACCTGGAAGACAAACAGAGCTACCATGAACAGTGGAGACCGTTTGAGGGAAACGACACAAAAGATGAGAAGAGCAAGTCGCCGTGGTATTACAGGAGTGCGTGGGAATTGAAAGGGACGCCATATTGGGGATTCTTTGCTTCGTACTGGGCCGGAGGTAACCAAGCGTTATTAGAGCAGAGTTCGTATGACTGTGAATAAAGACAAATTTCTTGGTGTTAAACAGAGTAGCACCTCTGTGGAAGTACACGGTCACGGCACGGTACGTCGGTACCCTGAGTTTTCCACAGTCATACGACATCTGGTCTAAGTAGTGGAGTCTAGTCGATTAATGTTTTGGTGTTAAACAGAGATAGCACCTGTGTATGAACTGTAACCTAATTGTGAGTGAAAGAAAACATGTTAGAACAGACGAAACGCTTTATATCAAAGACGTGAACATGTGATTGAGCTTGGAACGGCGTTCCGTACCACAAAATCGACAAAAAAACTCAAAAACTAAATTTCAGTTGTCAAAACGCCACGAAAAAGGTCAATGTGTACGTCTAGCGGCCAGGTTCAAACATAACGAATGATAAAATTGAGTCACTTACTGGAAAATTAAATTGCCAACATGATACGTTGCGACCGATACTTCTTGCACCGATACTTTATCCCAAATTAAGCTATTCAGTTTTTATTGTATTTTTGTGTCAAACATATTGTGTAAATGTGAGCTTCAATAAAATGTATGTAGTACAGTATGTTGTTCTAATTGTGAACAGTTCTAATTGTGAACACTTTTCAGTAAAAGTGCCGTTTTTTATACCGTAAAGTTAAGATCGACAAAAAATATTGATTTATTTTCAATCATTCAATGCTATTTTGGGCTTCCTGACATTTATTCCGCGCAAAATTTCAACTTTGACGGCAAGGTAAGCAGACGACTGTTGTCTACAAATTCGAATTTTAAGCGCGCCTTTAGATTCTCAGTGGCAAAGTTCGCATATTTTCTTTCTAAAAACGCAGAGTTTTGAGCTAGTTTTTATATGAGCTAAAAGGTAAATAATAACACTTTTCTTTACAAAACAATATTTAGAAAAGTGTTGAAAATGAACGAGCAGCATCGGAATGAAAAATTGTGCGTGTTTTTGCGATGTGCATCTAATTGTAAACACGCATATGCTCACGCATAACTTGGCACTTCATAACATATGTAGTTCTTGAGATATAGAGTAAAATTGCCGCTAATGTACCTGCACTGGTACAATAGCAAATATTGAGAAGGAATATGTATAAGAAGTCCGCGTTTGTGATACAAATTTGCGCCATTGCGTTGTTAGCAATTACACGAACGTGATGAACGGCATGCATCAATGAACATGCGAACACGTCAGCAATTTAGCGTTGCCGTCTGACTTCACTTCGTTTTAACATTTTTCTAGCATTCGTATCGAAATAACACGAACATTAATATTGTTTTAAGACAACTTGGAACTTGTACATCGAATTGCAAGGCTAGAAATCGAGAATAATACACAGTATTAAGCCATTAAAAAGCAAGCCAAAAGTGTTCACAATTACAAACACCTGTTCACCATTAGAACCACCAACATACATGATATAATAAAATATATTTAGAAAAGTTCAATAATAAATACAACGAAACTTAATCACATGTTAGCTGAAGTGTAGAGCTAATTTATAGCAAAGGTTCAGGATAATCGTACCATATGTTGACGAGAAATATCATCAAGTGCAAAAAGTGTTCACAATTAGAACCACATACTGTATGTATGTATGTAACTATTGTCTGACTCCGTGCAAGCGTTGCGTGACGGATGACGTCAGCTGTACTATGGGTTCTTCTCGAACTTAGCCAACAACCAATCAGCGTGCGAGAAATTTCACAACTGTGGTAAAAACATTACTGCTGTTTGCTTTTGATGCACACATTGTATGAAACCCTGTATTTTTCATACAAATTATGTTATAATTCCCCAATTCGTTTTTGTTGTAGGCTTTGTTGCAGATCTGGGAAGTGACAGACTAGAAGCTGAAAAAATGATTGCAAACCTGTCAGCGATGGGATGGATCGACAGATACTCGAGAGCACTCTTCGCAGAATTCACCATTTACAATCCATACACGAACTTCTTTAGCGCTGTGACGTTGCTGACTGAGATTCGAGCGACCGGTGGATACCACCACATGCCGAAAGTCCAAACAATAAGACTTTATCGATACATTGGTCCAGAGATGTTCTTTGTCATGGCCTGTGAAATTACGTACATTGCTTTCTTGGTGTACTTTTTGTATAAACAAGTCAAAAAGTATCGAGCGGATAAGCACCTGTATTTCAAAGATGCATGGAACTACTTGGAAATAGCTGTTCTGAGTTTCTCCATCGCTTCTGTTGGTTTTTACTTCGCTCGTCTGGGAATGACAAAGCTAACGATTAATAACATGAAGAAAACGCCAGACTCCTTCGTCAGCTTCCAATACGTGGCGTTCTTAGATGAATGGGTTTCTGCTACTTGTAGTCTTGCAGTGTTCTTCTCCTTCCTAAAGTTCCTTCGTTTGCTACGCTTCAACAGGCGAATGGCCCTATTGACACAAACTCTCAAGCAAGCCAGCAAACCACTCTTTTATTTCTTTATCTACTTTAGTATCATCTTCCTAGCTTATGCACTATTTGGCTTCTCCATCTTCAGTATGTCTGATAAGAATTATGCGTCCTTCCAACGCACCATCGTGACTCTGTTTGGCATGACACTGGGTGAATTCGATTTCCACGCCCTTATGCAAGCCAATCGTATCTTTGGTCCATTGTATTTCTTCTCCTATGTTGTCTTGATACTGTTCATCCTAATGAACGTTTTCCTAAGCATTATCGTTGATACTTTCAACGAAGTCAGCCGAGACGTCCTCAAGCAAGGCAACGACCATGAGATGTTGTCGTTCATGATCCACTCTGTGAAGTCTAACATAGGCAAGAAATGTGGCCCTGCCATCAAACCTACTTACGTAGAAGAGAAGTCGCCACTGGAGAAGGACATCGATAGCATCGACGAGATATCTGACAACATTCAATACGCGTTCAGGAACATGTGTATGGAGGATATTAGACAGGTCAAATGGCTCGAACCTAGAAAGTCGGGCAAGAAGAAAAAGTTGGTCATGAAGATGTTACTGGAAGATGAAGAGAACTTCACAGAGAACGACATCTGTGATGCCATCCCTGTGCTTGATGACTTCATTGCGAACAATACCGTGGAAGAAATTATCCGCATGATGATCTTCTATCGTGAAAAAAAGCAACAGGACGAGTTGGCTGAAGATGTTAGCAAAATGTCTGAAAGCAGCGCAGAAAGCGATGAAATGGAAGACACTGACATCTCGGATGACTTCGACGACAGCGATGATGATGCTAAGCCAAAGAAAACTACTCAACATAAACTAAGCTCGCGCCGCAGAAGCAGTGCAACTCATATCTAACTGTCCATAAATGCATGTCTTGTAGAATGGAATACTACAGTATTTACGGTGATTTTATAATGCAACTCTTGTCTGAGAGTTTATCGTTCTTGGGCCCGATTCAGACGTCGTACTCTATAGGTACCAGAAACAATGGATAATTTGATCGGCACGTGACACGTTCGACATCTGAATTCACGAAACAGATATTCGCATAGCACAGATTACTGACAACTCTCATTTACAGAAGTTAAGCCTGGTCCATATTAGCGACATACACCATAAGCACAAACATGCAACATACGCAGGACACCATTTATGCAATAGGTGTGACAAAAGACAAGCACCGTTAATGAGCAATGCATTACTGAGTCTACGTATGTTGCTTGTGCTTATGTCGCTAGTGAGGACCAGGCTTTAGAGTTTAGATAGTTTTTCATCGAGAGAATCTCTTTGTCTTGACAATCGACTATAATTGGCGACTTGCACGATTTCGTCATCTACACAAGTACCGGAATGCTTTGCCCATATATTATTTTATTAGATAAGTAGCACCAATTGTCGTACTATTCTCATGAGGGAATACAAATCTGAATAAGAAGGAAAGTTTCCAAGCCATATTTTGGTAATTGTCAACGTCATCATGTATGGCCTAGTTCAAACGCCGTACTTTCCGAAAGCCGTCCTTAATTACTTCAAAAGAAGCAGCCTCATTATCTATTGTTTGAAATGAGAACGGCTTGATCGTCTGAACTAGGCCTAAGTCGCCTATTGCCTTCACAGGCTCTCTACCTTTCTCTACTTGTGGAATTCATACGAAAGCTACTGTATTGAAATTTTGTATGAAATGATACCAATTGACCCATCTTAAAAATACTTGAAATTCAGGTTAGCCTCACTTCCAAGATATAAAACAAAAGGAGAAATTAGAATAACAAAGCATGCTGCACCTGAATGCGAGGCTAAGTAGAATTTTAAGTATTTTAAGATCGGCGAATTAAGGCTGTTTGTCGTGAACTTCATGTAAACTACCGCTGGATATAATATGTGTATTATTTATGTGTATTATTTAAGAAATATAAAACATTTGACGTGTTTGCATAGGCTGATGCCGAGCTCGAGACTTCTCCCAAACCCCCGAGTGTTTGCATCATGCTATGCAAACTCGGAAAATCGTTTTATATTTCTTTTATAAAATAAATACAACGACTGTAACGTTATTACCGTGTTTGCATAGCCTGATGCAAATACGGGTAACAGCCAATCAGATCACAGAGATTTCAGAATGTATTTTATAAAAACTTTAATAGTTCGTCGCGGCGAGAATGTCCTGAAAGATCTGGGAACTTTTGCTGGCCGTGTGTTAGCCGTTTGTTCCTTCTTTATAGAGAGGGAATCTCACCTCAAAGTAAGCACAATAAATACATGGTTTTGAAAAGCATGAAACGTAAAGGAACGAAAATGATGTTATTTCATTGAATCAGTAAACACACAAAATAATAAAGTACAAGGGAAACTTCATTAAACATTCAAAGAGGATGACACTACTACTACTAACAGACGTTCGTACAAGTATGTACATGTATTTTAAATAAAGTAATACCATGATCACCTCGGTTTTCATTGTTCCACGAGGGACATTTAACATCGAACATCCCTCGCGAAAGCTCTAAGTCAAGCATCGCTCATGCATAGTAATGAGGGAAATTTAGACTAAATCTCCCTCATGAATACAATCATAAGGGAAATTTAGACTAAATGTCCCTCATGAATACAAGCATGAGGGAAATTTAGACTAAATGTCCCTCATGATTATATTCATGAGGGACATTTAGACTAAATATCCCTCATTACTATGCATGAGGATGCAAGTCAGTCCCTCATATACACCAGGTGTACACACAATCATTGGGACCCAAGAGCAAACCAAATAGTACTTAATCGCTCCTCTACTTATGATGACTCGAGCATTCAAGACGTGTGGGATGTGTGAAGCTCAAAATACAGTGGTATTTTGATATCCACAACATCGTTAACGCATGCGCAATAGAAGGAAATGCACAAAAGTCGAATTAAAAGGATATTTTATTATAGCTATTTCTGTTATTTGTTCACACAATGAAATATTATATTAGTTGGCACTTTCCTCTTTTTCTGTATGTGCTTTTTAGTGTTTTGAGGAACCGTATTCTCCCTTACTTGCTCCACTTCGTCATCTCTCACAAAAGTAAACCGACCTTCCGTCATTTCTGATCTGTTTACCTTCAGGTACTCCTTACTATAACTAATTTATACTCTTTTATTGTGTAAATGAAACAAAGATGTGCAACATGCATGAAGCATTCCCCAGAGTACAGTCTAATCAAGACTCTTTCACAAAACACTATAATATATTCTCCTTTGCGCCGGTTAACTCAAGCCTGTATTTTTGTCCATGTCCTCGGTGATCATGGTATTACTTATAATAATACCATGATCGCCTCGGTTTCCTTTGTCCTTCCAGGGACATACAAACCACTAAATCTCCCTTCTCCAATTTTCCGACCGGGAAATTTAGTAAGACAACCGGGAAATTTAGTAAGACAATGCAGAAATCCATTGTCTAATTTTCCCGGCGGAAAGTTCGATCGTCCCCAGTGTGTCCCTCATAACAATCACTGGGACCTTGGACAGAGTAGTCAGAGTAGTCCGAATTGCGTTTAACCTGAAAGCTGGCTCTACTCCAAGTTACTCAAGCATCTAACACATGTGGGATGCTATGTCCTCGACTCTGCGCATGAGCAGCGCATATGCAAAGACCGGAATTCTTTCTTTTCTGGACTAAAATCTTGGAACTCTTCATTTCTTGCCTTTTCCCATTGCTTACTAAACGTTAACACACCATGAAGTTTTTTCCCCGTATTTTCGGGCACTTTCCCTTGATTGGTCAACTTCAGCGTCTTTAAACAACTCTCCGCCATGATTTGTGACCAAAATGACGATTAAATATTCCTAAACTGACTAAAAATACTCGATCATTGTACAAATGAAACAAAGCATCACAATTTCTAAATTCTCCAGAGTGTGGTGTAATCAACGCTCTTTGAGAAAAATATTGTAGTTCGTACTGCTCTAAGTTAAGCAAAGCGGAACTATGTTTTACTTTATTTCCTCGGTGATCATGGTATTACAAACTCGGCTTGCGGGAAATTTAATCACTAATTTCCCTCTTGTCATGGTATTACATATAATTATTCTCTACTCTGGAACTATAATTGAATCTGATCGTTACAGTGTGGATACTCGAACTCGTGAACACTTAGGTTTTTTTCTAACACATAAAGATAAATTATCAATTGATCAGAAAAGTGATTTATTTTGATCATTAAGTGTATTTACTGGCTCAATGCTCCATTTGAGAGGCTATGAGGCAATAGAAAGTTCCAAAAAAAAAGTTCCAAAAAAACTTGAAGTGTTCACGGTTCGAGTGTCCACACTGTAAACAATCCCTACTTTCAAGGTATCCGTTCCCTCCCTAGCGTTACGTTCTTCCCTCTCCGTCTCTCATTTCCCCGGGCGCCCCTCCAGAGGCGGATACAGGGGGGATGGATTGGGTGGCTAGCCACCCCCCTCTAGAGGTTTAACTGATAGAAAATATGAATTAGAAGTACAGTGGAACCCGGCCTAACGGACACCTGGTTAATACGGACACCCGGTTATTACGGACATGTTCTGTCCCGGCTGAATCGAAACTCAAACAAATGCCTATAAAATATACCTGTTTATTACGGACACCCGGTTAATACGGACACTGCGTCTCGTCCCGATGGTGTCCGTATTAACCGGGTTCCACTGTATTGTAAGTGTTCTAACACTCCCTTTCATGTTTCGCGTCGTTACACGGTTTAGGAGAAACCGGTTGTAAACCAGCCTTGGTCAGAGCAGAGCACGATTCATAGCGCGTTCTTGCGGACTTTCGTGAATTAAAGGATTGTCCGAATCGATTCAGCTATCGAAATTCTCAAGTGTTATCAGCATTGGTTTGCTGAGACAGTGTAGGAATTAATGCTATTTCCAACGTTCTCCAAGAGTTATTTTGTGATTTACGCGTATGCTAATTACTTCGAAGTATATGTAATTAGCATACGCGTAAATCACAAATCACTCTTGGAGAACGCTGGAAATAGCATTTCCGAGCCTCTAGATTTCAGAATTTTCTGGGGGAGCATGCCCCCATACCCCCCTACCGTCTCACGCCTATGGCGCTCGCTATGCGTCTCCCCCGCCGCTTGGCCATTCCTACGGCCCTGGTTCACTTTTGTGGACCAGCAAAAAAAAAGGTCTAGCTACGCTCTTGGCGTCAATAAACACCGGGCCTGGACAAATATAATCAGTCAACTCTCTGAGGGAGAATATATACCTTGAAAGAGCTTTATGATTATCCTGATCCCCGTTTGTAAAATCCTGGATCCGCCACTGCCCTCGTCCTTGCTCCCTTCCTCTTCCCTTCAATATATGTTATTGCTTAGTACGTAACAGCCCCTCCACTCTGATGTGATAGCTGATTTAGCAATATGAGCTATATCTAATGTATCGTCTTTGATATACTAGGAAACCTATATACACCTATTTCAAATAACGTTGTCGCGTTCAAAGCAACAAGCGTCTATGGAACGAAGTGTGATATGCAAACAAGCACGTGGAAATGTTCACATTTTGTAATCAGTCTTTATAGAAACAATTGTGATTTAAATAATTGTCAGCACATAACAAGCATTCACTTCGGTCTTGGCTTGACGCTTGTTGCTTTGAACGCGACAACGTTATTTGAAATAGGTGTATACGAAAGGAAGGGCTCAGTATACATGTGATTTTTGACATCATACGTACAACTAATCCCTTTTAGTGTTTACCAAATCAGTGGATAGCAATTTTGGCGCGTTTTGCCGATTGGCTCCCGTAACTCGGATCACTGTTTAGGAACGAGATTCAAAATGGCGTCTCGTTTCGCTACAGTCTCCGAAGATGATATGTTAGAAATAAATGAATTAGCTGTTCCAACCAACACCAACTGATTTGGTAAATACTAAACTGAACAATTATCCCCGTCAGTGTCTGTGAGTAGCACTTGGTGAATATTTACCTTTCCGCTCGAGGACTCGCGGCTCGGTAAATATCCACCACTATTCACCGGCTCCACTTCGGGGAATAATTGTTCAATATTGCGCAAAGTGTGTATTTTTTTCTCGTGTTCAGTTTATATTTTCTGCTTCAGATTTGCTGACCTTTAATCAACATCATCCTGCTGCATGTTGGGGAAACGCTAATGATGATGATCTTATTATTACCACCGGGAGATTATCTCTTGTATCACTTAAACCATTGGATGTCAAAGAAAGAAACAAATTGTTCAACCCGCAATATTATCTAGAGGCAAATATCACAGGCAGCCCAACCATTGCTTTTGAGGCTACTAAATTTTTTTTTTTTGATGGGTTCCCTGTGGTAAAGCTCGCGCGCGCAATACATATGTTGGGTTCCCTGTGCTGAGTAATGTCCTATGTTGGGATCCCTGTGTACCTCCTGCGGGACGCGCCCGCAGCAAATGTGTATATTGAAACATACAGTCATTTGCAAAAATTCTGGCCGCTACGAAATATCAATATATCAATATATCGGGTGCATTATGGGTAATTAAATAATCGAAAATTCCCCTTAAAGTGGGTTAACGCCAGCAAAGTTGGTAGAAATATTTAGTATAATGTTTATTTTAGTCTTACGTTTGTTGTTTGTAAATTTTGCTTCATTTAATAGTATTAGTGATGCACCCGATATATTGATATATTGATATATTGATATATCGTGGCGGCCAGAATTTTTGCAAATGACTGTACCTTGTTTCAATATACACATTTGCTGCGGGACGCGCGGGATGTGCACAGGAAGCCCAACATAGGACATTACTCAGCACAGGGAACCCAACATATGTATTGCGCGCGTGCGCTTTACCACAGGGAACCCATCAAAAAAAATAAATAATTTAGTAGCCTCAAAAGCAATGGTTGGGCTGCCTGTGGCAAATATGACATTTTCGAAAATATTCTCTTGTCCGTCTGCCATCTTTCAACACCACAGTCAATACAGGTGATCGCGCCATTTACCTATATAGGAATGCGAGAAAGTGGAGATTTGCCTGGCAAAAAGTGGAGATTTCCGTTTTTTTTGGATTCTATTGTTTTGGCTATAACATTATGGGATACTCAGGGTGCAAATGATCCAAAAACTGTACAGTGTAGAGTCGCGTCACCCGGGGGGGGGGGGGGGGGGGGGGGGGGGGGGGGGGGGGGGGGGGGTACACCCAATCATTACATGATATATATGTGCGGCGGTACAGGGTCCAGGTTTTGGGCCATTTTATTCTCTAATCCAGGTAAAATGAACGCATAAAAATCATTAATGCATGTTATAACCTAAAAAACATTTATTAATTTTTAATAATTTGCATAATGTGGTATCGGCGTTTCAGTAAAACTCCGCATGAACAATAATAATGGCGTCAGTCAGACGTAAAGGTGTTTATTTGGGACATTCGTAAATCCAGGTTTTCGAGTGACAAATTCCAAAAACAGGGTCCAGGTCTGAACATCTCGCCGCACATACCTAACCATTTTTCAACCAAGTACCCCCCGGGGTCGCGTCAATATATTATTTTTCTATTTCACTCTAACCATAGTGTTGCATGACTTACTATCTACATAGTAGCTTGCACCCTGGGCATCCCATAATTTAATATGGCCGCCATATCGGTAAAAAGGTCTATTCCAATAAAGTCGCAATTTTTATATGGATTTTTGTCTCCATAAAATAATTCATTCATGGTTCTTCCGGGGCTCCGTACTATTAACTGGCCAAATAGTTTAGACATTTATAGATAGCGTCATTTTGTTCAGTACGTTACATGACGGAACTAAAAATGGCTGCGAAGGAGACTAGTGTTTTGGTTGTTGAAATATAAAAATCAACCACAGGAAGCCCAAGCTAAAGGCCTGGTAGCTTATTCAAAAATGGCGGACGATGTGATTGAATAACATTCTGACTTTTATGAAGCAAAACGTCTCATAAAATCGACATCAAACCAAGAAAATGAATCTAATGAACGTCGAAGAAGACGTCTGGGGTTAGTATAATTAGTCCAATGAGCTACAAATATTATTTAAAGTCTAAGTTCCCCTTGTTCCTTTATTAGTTATCTCAAGCTGGAGGACCGATATTCCTAACAAACTGCAGTACATAAAACAGTATATGAGCTGTACGTCTTTCCCTGATTGCTGCCGCCAAGTCCTTCTTGTCCTTAATAAATACTTTGAATCAACGAATCCCGAAAGCTGTCAGAGTCCTGCGCTGTTTGTGTCATCGTTTCTTGTGGAGTTAATCGATCAGTATTTGTTCCACATTGTGGACGCATCTCGCCTCACGTCACTGCAAGAGCTACTGCTTTTAGAGATCATGTCCAAGTATTTTCAGGAGCAAAAAAATGAGTTTGTGAGGTGGTGCGTTTTCGACGTGCTTTATAGCTTTACGAATCAAGAACAGAAACAAACTAAGGTAAGCTTTAAATTACATGTTTTACTAATACACTACAATCTACGCAGGACCGTACACAGCACAGGGGCAGGGGGACAGCTGCCCCTCCCCCTATCTATCTACGGCCCTGCTACAGTACATATGTACATGCTTGCTTCAACAACATACAAATAGTATTCAATTCAATTCAATTCAATTCAATTTATTTTCAATACATATACCACAGGATTTACAATAATATAATTAATTGAGAAGAAAGAATAAAAATACAGACATAGGGTATTACATGTAGCTACCTAGAAATAACCAAAAGAGCTAATTGAGCTAGATAGCAAGACATTGAGATTATCATAATAAGGAAGTCATTCACACATGTATACACACAGACACAAGTACAAAAAATAGGCAGTCTAGGACTGCATGTGGCTACTGTTAGTAATAAAGTTCAGAATTATATTAAATATCACATGCTCATATTAATAATAGAAGTAAAAAGAGAACTGCAGAGGTGTTTTTGATTGACCTTGTCTAGTAGTCAAGATAAAACTGTTATTATTATTAAAGTGTACTGAGATCAGACGTGTGAAAACCGCATCGTACTACAATCTCACTATCCTGTTGGTGAAAAGCATGGATAAACATATACGCCCATTTAATTTTTTTTTTTTGGTAGAGGCGAGGGTATTTTTTTACCCTGAGTCCCACCTCCCTCCTGCCAGAAAACAATGTTGGGTGATGTTGGATCGAATTCAGAGTTTTTAAAAACAAACTAACAATCCGGCCCCAATATCGTCTAACAAGGTCTTCAAACTGAGTGAAGTTATTGTCAATCCTGGTTAACTATAGTCTCCCTCGCAGCCGTGCTAAGTGTCGTCACGCAACGCTCTCTCCCCTCAGACACGGCTGCTTACCCAAGCTGTACATTCCGTTCCAATTGTAAGTGTTTAGCCAATCATATAAAGTTATTCGTTATTCATGTTCACTGGTTGTCAACGACTCGCCGACACTCTCAGGCTCATGTTTCGTTGTTTATTTACGTAAGAACATTGCAAAGTTAGGAAATGAATTCACAAACACGATTTACTAGTCTTCCGTATTGGTTTAGTCTTGGTTTAGTGTATTGCCCAGTTAAACTCTTTGATATTCGTTGAAATGAAATTATTTCGCTGCAAGGCAAAACGCTTCGTCAATGGACGTCATCCTGTTTGTCACTGGTCTTTGGTATCAGTCTGGAGTAATGGCGACCACATGGAAACTCCGAAACGTAGCTTCGACGTTTCCATCAATCAATAGAATGTCGACAATCCGAATTGTCGAAGTTGTACGTCGATCGATTGTCGACCGCCTACATCCGCTCGCTCGATTCCGCTCGACTAATAACCCTCGATTCATGATTGGCCCCGAACTCTATCCGAAGATTCTATCGTTACATTACGGACTTACACACTCGATGGCATAGTGGCTTCGTTGCTAAGCAACAGTAGCCACAAAAAGGAAAGGAAAAATAGTAGATATAGAAATTTAAAGAAAAAATCTGAGCAATCAAGAGCCAAACATGGATATAACGATATTGTTAATTAGTATATACATGTACAGAGACTAATAAGGAGCAATAACAGAGGGAGTGATACTTGTAAATACTACTATTTTATTAGGAAAGCCCACATAGATAAAGATAAAGATACATAGATATTAGCACAGAATCACTGCTTGGGGAGGGAGAAAAGCAGGGGGGACTTATATGTGATGTGGTACTAAATAGAGCATTTACGCTATGTCTATGCATAATCCCCAATACCCCTGCATCTATGATTGCTCCTACCAAACGTTATTATGGAAAACAGATATCTACTAAACGTGGCCTTCTATTTAATTATGTATATATAACAATTAGCTAGGAGATTGAAGTAGGGTTTATGCTAATGAAACAAAATGTAAACAACGACATCAGCAAATATCACCGTACTACATACATGTACAGTGTAAAGACCATTGATTGATTGATTGACAGTAAGGTCCCGGCCCTGGGGCACTACATGTACCTGTAAATAGTACCCGGTACCGGTAAAGCATTTACTGTACTTTCTATCCTGTATTCAGTTCAACAGAAGGATTGATCTGCTGACCAAGTTGGTTTCCATGGCAATAGCCCTGAAAAATGGTCATGTATTAGACTGTATGGCACTGTGGATGCAGGTAAAGTGCTCCGTGCTCAGACATGGGTCATATGGTGTTTTTAATATATGCCTTCAACTCGGCGATGTTATGGTGGGACATTCATAATTCAGCACCCAGCTGCAAGGAAGGGTGAAAGGTCTCTCCCAAATTATTATTATTTGCAAATGAAAGATGAAGAATGGTTCAAGTGAATGGGAATTTGAGTTATTAAATATAATAATAATAATAATAATTTAATACTTATATAGTGCAAAAATGTGTTATCAAATTACATTTTTAGTAGGATTGTAAAGAGAACTTTTATAACAGTATCATGTATTATCATGACAATAATCCATTGCAGAAACACCGTCAAGCATCATCAGTTGTTGTCCAAGTATCCATGGCGATCATTGATGACTATACCTGCATAGTGCCTCTGTCATTGCCATTCTTACAGTCTGTATCAACGACATCACCACAACTTGCTTGTCAACTGATTGTTACTCTAACAAGTGTTTATACCATGATACCCATGAATAAAGGTAGTTACATGTATGCAGTCAGCTCTTTCCTGGCAGATTCAAGACACCCTGCTAGGGGACCAATAATTGTTGCTGTCTGAGCTGGCTTGGGTGTCTGACTTAGAGAGAGAGAGAGAGTTGACTGTAATAATAATATAATTTAAGAAGAAGAAGAATAACATTAATTATAATATAGCAATGATATAACGTGCACTCTGATTGGCTAAAATTCTATGAACTATTTCCCCATGGGCTGCACACTCTCATATCAACCTCCCACTGCCTTCGTCTGATCTCGAGAAAATATAAAGAATTCTCAACAAGCTAGAGTCGCACTCGGCTAGGCCTCGTGCCACTCTTACCCTTGTTAAGAGTTCTTTATATTTTCTCTTGTGCGTCTATTACACAATGGGTGCATGGACGCTCGTTGACTAATTGATAAATAAATTACAACTCCAGAATTGGCCTCTCAGTGTAAATTATAATAATATAAAATTACAAATGTGATTCTGCTATTAAGGTGACTCCGTTATCATTCTCGGCGCACTCATCTATGACAAACTTTGGGTCATAACTTCCTCTGCTTTTATGCAATTGCCATAAAACATTGGCAACAATTAGAGCTATCATTCACCTATGATACAATATAATTCTATTGCACTGCAGAACATTTAAAAAAATAATATTAGAACTTGAGTAAAGTCAATGTTTTGGATAAAATTGGATATTGCGAAAAATCTGTCCATTTTTTTTGGATGAAAGTTTTGAAAAATCGTTGGAGCTAAAGCACGGCCGCATGAAAACAACCAAAATTAAGCACGGAAATTAGCTCCAATGATTGCTTTCGCTCCAACGATTTTGCTAAAACTTGGCCAGGTTATGAATTATGTCAATATAAAGTGATTCCAAAACTTTCATCCAAAAAAAACGGACAGATTTTTTGCAATATCCAATTTTATCCAAAATATTGAGTTTACTTAAGTTCTAATATTATTTAAAAAAATGTTCTGCAGTGCAATCGAATTATATTGTATTATAGGTGAATGAAAGCTCTAATAGTTGCCAATGTTTTATGGCAATTGCATAAAAGCAGAGGAAGTTATGACCCAAAGTTTGTCATAGACGAGTGCGCCGAGAATGATAACGGAGTCACCTTAAGGGTAACTTCTTAAGTCCTTTCTAAAGCTGATGATGCTATTACTTCGCGTGAGGCTGCATTTAATTTGTTGGTGGTTGACCTTGATGTTTATCAGGTCCCGGTTGCACGAAAGGTGAATAGCGCTATCCACCGGATAAGTCTTATCCAACAGATAAAACTGATGCAGTTATCCAATAAATTTTATCAATTGGATAGCGCTCTTCACCTTTCGTGCAACCGGGACCTGATCCTCATCCATATGGTCTTAGTGAGGCTGCATTTCATTTATTGGTAGTTTACAACTGTACCTTGATGTTTACTTGATCCTTAGCCATATGGTCTTAGTGAGGCTGCATTTCATTTATTGGTAGTTTACAACTGTACCTTGATGTTTACTTGATCCTTAGCCATATGGTCTTAGTGAGGCTGCATTTCATTTGTTGGTAGTTTACAACTGTACCTTGATGTTTACTTGATCCTTAGCCATATGGTCTTAGTGAGGCTGCATTTCATTTGTTGGTAGTTTACAACTGTACCTTGATGTTTACTTGATCCTTAGCCATATGGTCTTAGTGAGGCTGCATTTCATTTGTTGGTAGTTTACAACTGTACCTTGATGTTTACTTGATCCTTAGCCATATGGTCTTAGTGAGGCTGCATTTCATTTGTTGGTAGTTTACAACTGTACCTTGATGTTTACTTGATCCTTAGCCATATGGTCTTAGTGAGGCTGCATTTCATTTGTTGGTAGTTTACAACTGTACCTTGATGTTTACTTGATCCTTAGCCATATGGTCTTAGTGAGGCTGCATTTCATTTGTTGGTAGTTTACAACTGTACCTTGATGTTTACTTGATCCTTAGCCATATGGTCTTAGTGAGGCTGCATTTCATTTATTGGTAGTTTACAACTGTACCTTGATGTTTACTTGATCCTTAGCCATATGGTCTTAGTGAGGCTGCATTTCATTTGTTGGTAGTTTACAACTGTACCTTGATGTTTACTTGATCCTTAGCCATATGGTCTTAGTGAGGCTGCATTTCATTTATTGGTAGTTTACAACTGTACCTTGATGTTTACTTGATCCTTAGCCATATGGTCTTAGTGAGGCTGCATTTCATTTGTTGGTAGTTTACAACTGTACCTTGATGTTTACTTGATCCTTAGCCATATGGTCTTAGTGAGGCTGCATTTCATTTGTTGGTAGTTTACAACTGTACCTTGATGTTTACTTGATCCTTAGCCATATGGTCTTAGTGAGGCTGCATTTCATTTATTGGTAGTTTACAACTGTACCTTGATGTTTACTTGATCCTTAGCCATATGGTCTTAGTGAGGCTGCATTTCATTTATTGGTAGTTTACAACTGTACCTTGATGTTTACTTGATCCTTAGCCATATGGTCTTAGTGAGGCTGCATTTCATTTGTTGGTAGTTTACAACTGTACCTTGATGTTTACTTGATCCTTAGCCATATGGTCTTAGTGAGGCTGCATTTCATTTGTTGGTAGTTTACAACTGTACCTTGATGTTTACTTGATCCTTAGCCATATGGTCTTAGTGAGGCTGCATTTCATTTATTGGTAGTTTACAACTGTACCTTGATGTTTACTTGATCCTTAGCCATATGTTATCAGTTATTGATGTTGTTATTGTTGTTTATTTGTGTATTTCATTTCTAACCAGACAACCCTCAGCCATCAAGCAATCTTTGTCCACCTCTCTCAGCATTGAAAGTGGTTGTAAAATGGATTAGTCAAGACCCTTCAGTATGCCTGATAAAACCAAACAGAACGCTCATTACCCTCCCCTCCCTCCATAACCCTCCTGCTGCCACTCCAGACTCAGCCCCACTTCCTCTCTGCCCTGTCCATGGCCTGGTACAGTGGACAGTCCTAGAGCCATTAACTAGATGTGATACAACGGAGTCATTAGAGACCAAACAGACCCTACGAGATGTGTACTCTGAGCTCCATTTTGGTGTTCTTCAAGCCTTGATAATGTCAGGCCAAAGCAAGCGCAATCCTAAAGACGAGATGGAGCTAGAACCGGGAGAGGTTATGGACGAAACTGATACGCTGAGGCACTTACTGAATAGCGACGACCTTAAAACCCTGACGGCAGCCATGATGAAGATCATAGACATTTTGAATAACGACCAAGAAGATGATGAGATTAACAGATGTGACATGAACTTGTCCATAGACAGAGTTGCACAGGTTATACAGGTTGCTATAGCAACAGGATGTCTGTCAAGCAGCAAGGGTAAGTACAAATGATATTTCTGACTTATACAGCTATTGCGAAAAAGGTTGGTGAAGGTTTTGTTGCATCTTGCATACCAAGCCCGAAATGTATTGTGGATCATATATAAAACAAGACGCTCAATGAGCGTACACTCGGGCTTATGACAAGGACAATGTCAGTTGCGTGAGGAGAGACCTGACAATGACTGACAGTTGCGTGACGAGGGAGACTATGTATAGCTGAGCGAACAATAACTATTTGACACGTTTGTGGCGATATCAATATGCAACCTCAAGTGACCTCAAGTACGTTTAAATATGTAATACAGACGTACCTACACGAATCTTTATGAGTCATCGACATAAATTGTTTCTCGTCACGCAACTCTCATTGTCATATTAAATACCCGACTATACGCTCATTGAGCGTCTTCTTCTTCAACAGATCCCTAATCTCTAATGACGTTTTGATTTTGATTGTATTTTTGCCGTTCACTGACTTGTTTTCAGCGTGGAAATTCTGCTTTAAATAGCGCTGTGCCGCGGTTCTAAAATTAATGCGCTTTTGTATTGTGCAAGTATATAAATAGGCTATTAAAACAACTTTGGCATGACCCCAAATTTCGGACATTGAGCTTGTTTAGCTTTGCTTTAATTGATGAAGTTTTGAAGTATGATTTCTACGATTTCTTTTCCTTCTGAATTTTTCAAACGTCGAATCGAATAAACATCCATCATTATATATCTGAGAAATGTGTTTCGTTTTATTGCCGGATACTTTTTAAACGGTTTTTCACGGCGCGTGACGACAGTCAGGCAGCAAGCAAAGCGATATTAGCTATCTAAACAAAATCTACTGAAAAATCAAACCCTTGCTCTCTAGCTTCAGAGACATAATACGAAGCTGCTCAGTAACGGATTATTAACGACATGTTGCTTTCAAAACTAAGATTCATAATCTACTTGAGTCCTGTGTGTCGTTTGTCTTTTCTTATCTGCTGAGTAATCTTGAAACTCGATACGATTAAATACGTCGCATACTTTCGTCATTCTTGAGCCGAACAAAACTACTACTACTACTACCGAAAAACGCATTTTATAACTCGGGCTTCCTTCGGAAGAGCCCGAGTAATAATAATGTCAGCATGCACATACAGAAGAAAATATGCCGGCTCTATATTGTGAAGACAAAGTTTGGGAAAATTCCCAGAGTCCATATTGTTGTGACCTTTCGCTGATTCCATTCACATCGTCCATAGTGCATTTCGGGCTTGGTATGCAAGATGCAACAAAACCTTCACCAACCTTTTTTGAAATAGCTGTATATTCCATGTTTGATAATTCGGCTGGTTACCATACAATGTGACAACAGGTGGCATAACATGTGCCTATTCTATGCCGCTAAAGCAGAAATGCCAGTTACAAATAGTTATTTGGATTGACTGTATTATTATTATTATTATTATCGTTATATTCTTTGGATTGAGGCGAAGCCTGAGCAAACGCGTCTTCTGTCATGGAGTACAGCGGTGTCTAAACAATGTGCAACTTGTTTGTATGCAAACTTCTGGTACTAAATAAAGTCTATGTCTATGTCTATGTCTACCCCAGTCTTGGCCTGGTGCTGAGGCATTGGAGCGGAATGTGGGAAAGGTCTATTCCTTGGTCTATTGTAGCGAGTCTTGAGTCTAGACAAAGTGACATCATACTGACTGGTGTGTTTTTCTTTACTCTTACCCATTTGTCATCCCAGGTGAACTTTTAACAATTTGCAAGTCCATGTTATACAATAAGTAAGTAATGACAAACACAATTTTACGAAATTTAATAGATATTTTCGTAATATTATTCATCGTTAACACGATTGCTAAATCGACCATTATTAATATTTATTGTACGTGTAGTTGTAGTGCCAGGGGAGACCGGACACTCATGTGAAAGGGACGCGGATGATTGTCCTAAAATTTGAATAAACCCCTAAAGGAGACCAATCTGTTGTGACTTAAGGGGGGGGGGGGGGGGGGGGGGGGGGATGATCGGCGGTCCTTTTAGGGTTGAAAATATTTCCTGAGTGTATCTTTTAGGGTTCCGACTCAAAGGTCAGTTACGTAACATCACTCCGTACCTTTTAGGTCAATTATTATTTATTTTCTTTATTGAACAAACATGAAAGAACAGAAGAAAGATGTTGTCCAGTCACTGATTCAACGATATCAACACAATCACCGTTTCGCCATATATGGTCGTACCTTTTAGGGGTCGAAATGAACATGGCTTCAACAGCTCTTTTAATTCATGCGTACCTTTTAGGGGTCGTTTTCAAAACCGACCGCCGATCACCCCTACCACTTGGAGATGACCACTTGGACAAAGGGAGTACCCCCCCCCCCCCCCCCCCCCCCCCCCCCCCCCCCCCCCCCCCCCCCCCCCCCCCCCCCCCCCCCCCCCCCCCCCCCCCCCCCCTCTGTTGTTGTTTTCTTTCTATGTTTGTCCTTCAACTCTTCAACTGATAAACCTATTTTCTCCATTCTAGACTTCTAGAAGCCGTAGTTTCTAATCTGGACTCTCTGTAAATATGACATCCTTATATCGTCATGGACTGTTGATGGAAGGGCAGAGGTCTGGTAACGGGTAATCGATACTTCTCCCTACGTCACTACGTTTACCTACGTACTTTAGAGCACACCGCGGTCAAACGTCTGCGCATGCGCGAGCTAAATAAAAAAGTAAAAAGGTAAACTCGTATTTCATAGAAAATAAGATAATCTTTAACCTGTAGAATATTAGAGCTTAACTTTGAAGTAATTTGTTTAACTTTCGGTGTTTTCAGACATTTGACAGCGGTGTGACTTTAGAGTAGCACTGATGAACAAGCAGCCACATAGAAAGCCATATAGTGTACTTTAACGTCTGAGTCATGTGACAAAGCTTCTATAGAATAACTGGAGGTTGTGAACGCCTGTACGTACGTGAGGATGTGGAACTCATTACTCATTATTATTACCTCCAAATTTTCTTGTTACCGAATGGAATTGACGATATCCGTTCGGCACAGTTTCGGGGAATTGTCGGACAATGTCGCGACGGCGTTGGCCGATATACGTTGCATGGATTTTTGATAGAGTTTGATGAAATCAAAGGACAGCATCTCCGAGGACAACTGCAAATAAATCATGAAACATTGTTCATCATTGAAAGGCGTTGTGGCTCAACTCCCTCGCTATTAATTGAATGATTTCTTGAGGCCGAGTTTAATACACGGTACAACTTTTGCCTACAACCATCGCATACAACTAGCTTACAACATGGCTTAGGAGTAGTAAGTATTAAAGTGGTATGGTTGATTTAGACGTCACAACTCGTGTTGCGGTAAACATGGCGTGAGCAAGTTGTATGCGATGGTTGTAGGCAAAAGTATTTTGTGATTTGAACCTTACGTTGTAGATCAGAGTATGCAAATTTGATGACGTCTACTAAGGATTCATTTATTATACAAAAACGCCCTTGTGCTGATTATTGACATTTGAAAACTTACAGAATATTTTCACAGTCTTTATGAATGATTTTATAACTTTTTCACCATTAAAAAAAAAAAGTTATTCTTGAAAAAGTCTAAATAAGTTATGGCAAATTCCTTAGTAGACGTCATCAAATTTGCATATTGAGATTTCAAACCTCTATAACTCATAAACGCAAGGTTCAAATCACAAAATACTGAACCCACCAACTATTCAGCATATATTGAATAGATTTTTAAAACAATCTCATAGGGGTGATAGGCACTTTAATAAATCATTCAATTAATAAAGTAAACAGTGTTTGAAGCACAATTAAGTGACTCATATGAAGTACAGTGTGAATGTCAAAGTAATGTCAGCAAAACGTCAACTCGCTTTCCTGTGTTCGCTCTGAAATGACAAATAAAACTTTGTTATATTTTCAGCTGTATATGACATTTGAATTAAGATCTTATGGAGATTAGTGTAGTTATAATGAATATGTTTGGCTTCCTGATGCTAGAATACTGTCAGGTATTATTTAATTACTTTCTGTCATCAGTAAAGCCGCATCTACACGAACAAGGTTTCCTTGACAAGGAAAAATTGGCGATGTTTTTGTCGTCTACACGAGCAAGTCTTCCTTGTCAAGGAAAATTTGCTCGTGTAGATTCGGCTTAAGAATGGTGATATATATTAAGTCCCATTCATTATCTTTTTACCTTCGATCTCTATAAATTTTTCAATTCTTCCAATCCGTTTTTAAATTTAGTATTTTTATTATTATTATGTTATTTCATGATTTTTCCTCAACCATGAATATTTATGATGTCGCTTGTAGTAATGACGCTAGGGTCCCTGAAGGGCCCGTCCACCGTCTTATTCCATTCACATCAGTACTTCACTTATTCCATCGCTACCAATAGAAATCTTTGCAATGTTCCTCGAAAGAAAAAAAGGAATCCCGTGACCTTGTTTGTCATATCTGCTTCCTTGTTTAAAAACAAACAAGCTTGAAACGAAGAAAGAGATTTTTTTGAAGATGGAGTCAAAGAAATGCAAGAAAACGAATTTTGCCATGGTGGCGCCTCTGTCTGAGCAACGAGCCAAGAGAGCAAAGTTGAACGCACAGATCTTCTATTCTGCGTCCATGATGACTTCAAAGACTGCTCGCATTAGATCATCGAGCGTGCTACGACAGAGTATCTCCGACTCCATTGAACGTAACATAAGCACCAAAAGCACCCTTCATCAGGTAACACGATTAATTTCTAATCTATGTCTTCCTGATAGATTGCAAAGATAGTATTCACTAAAGTTAGAAATGAAAAAGCGGTAATTTAACTCGGATTATCTCGGAGCAAACGATGTCAAAAAGTTCAAAAATACCTTTTTTGCATCCTAATTTGCAGGAGAAAATCGCACCGAAATTTAAAAAAGATTTCTAATTGTCATCTGTCTTGGCAAGATTTTGTCATTAAGCTTCGTTTAATTGGAGGCAGATTTAAGTAAAGTCTGTTGCTTGACAACATCACGCTTATAATTGGCGCAGTGACTCTGAAAACTACAGTTTATGGGCCATGAAATTTTGTAATAATTTCTGAACCGTGACCACCATTTAATAACTCCAAATTAGATGTAATGTTATAGTTTTTTGCTTGTCACAAATGATTTAATCATTTTAAAATGCAATCAATGGGGACTCTGGCAAAATTAATTTTAATATTCTTTCTTTTCTTTTTTTTTATCATATTAAATTCTACCTGTACACGAGACCGATTTTAGAGTATTAAAGCTTATTTTGACTTCGCACTCAAAAGGTAAATGATTATCTTGACCGTTGTTTATATTTATGACTGAAGTATTTTTGTAAGTTTATCCGTTGATTGGGAATATTTAAAACGGGATTCAGTCCGATAAACACACTTTCAATCGAGTTGTGCTACTAATTTACATTTGTCAGAATGCGCTCTTTGCCATGTTTGATAACAAATCTCTATTCATTTAAGTTGCTTCGAGCAAAAGTGTGGTTTTTAGTCTGATATTATCCTGTATTTCCGCAAGAAAGGAAGTTGCTTTTCCTCGACGTTTTTATCGTTTCTGTAAGTCCAAAATTGTCATAAGACACAAGATAATGAACGAGCAATTAAATCTAGATGACTGAAAAAGAACGCGACAGTTTATAGCTTATATGCTTACATCGCTAGTAAACTAGCCTCAAAGCCGACAGAATCAGAATCAGGCAGTCGGAATCGGAAGGACTTTATAGTGAGAACGTTTAATACTGACACGAGTCAACCGGCAGATCTAGATGACTGAAAAAGAACGTGGCAGTAGCTTATGCTTACGTCGCTAGTAAACTTTTGAAAATTTTGAAATCTACAAGCTCTAAAATGAAATTTTTAGAGATCTGGAGTTGTTTTATTAACACAACAAAACTCAATTTTCAGTAAAATTTTGAGTTTATTGGACATCCAACAAAGATGCTTGGAAGAGTCTTCTTGGATGAGCTTACAAGTATGAAGGCTTCACATACGTTTTTGACGCTAAAAACGGCAGGTTCTTTCTGTTATCAGTCAAACCGGCCTCGAAGTCGAACGGTCGTGTAAACAGTATGAATGAATGATATTATTCTTACGAGGGAGAGAGCTGAAAGTGCAAGAGAGACCTACGGACAGACATATCTATACAAGCGGTATTAAAAAAAAATATCCATAGGGGGGGGGTTGCAACCCCCAGAACCCTCCCCCTGTATCCGCCCCTGCATTCTCAATAGCTTGCTAGGCAACATTTCCCCCACACCAATCTTTTGCAACCTGTCAGCCTTCACATGACTGTCATTCAAGGACTGACATACTGTTCTCAATAAGCTGGGATGAGTTTTGTCATTGGCTAATTATTCTTTCGATTACGATTCCATTTTCCTGTGATTCACGCATGATCGTAAGAGACGGAATCATAATCGGAATCCAAATAAAAAGGAAACCTTGTGATCCTTCCGGATTTAATAAATCGTTCGTGCTTCCAGTTTGATTTGGTTCACACTAGTCGTAAGCGTTCCTTAAGCTTCCACCGGATTCCGATTTATAAACAGAGACTCAATAAGGCTTATTCGATAAGGCTTATCGAATCAGTCTAGATATTATGTCTACTAACCATCCTTTTTAAACGTAAGGCATGCCGGGAAGGTCACATCGAGGTTGTCGCAAGGCATTTTGGGGACTCGAGTATGTCGATAGACAGGCTTGACGCCAGCGGTTATGGTCCGTTACACTATGCGGCTCGCTACCAACGAACACAGATTGTGCTAATGCTGATTGACAACGGTGCTGGTGAGTGGGATTGCGGGATATGATAGAGTCGTTTTCGTATGAGTGGGAAACCTACGGCACGGAGTCACGGTACGGAATCGAAGAATTCTATTCAACCAATCACAGCGCGCAAAATCATTGCCCAACCAATCAGAATGCTAGGACACTGCACGGTCACCACACGGCAGGAACCGTACCGTAACTACTTCCCACTCATACGAAAACGACTCTAATAGGGCAGGTTCGTATGACTGAAATCAGTACCAAGGCACTGTCATGGCACTGTCATACCGCACTGTCACGGCACTACAGTCACGACACAGGCGCGAAATCCTAGAAAAATGTTACGGGACGGAACAAGTCGGTGCCTTAAGTTTTTCACTTTCATACGAAATCTGCTCTAGCTCAGTAATAATGAATAACGCATGCGCCAGAAAACGTTTCTATGTTACCACAGCGAGCGGACCAATCGTTAAAATATAGTATGAATGAATGAATGAACACACTGCTCGCGGTGGCGGCTAAATGTGATACCTCAAAAGGACCAACCTCGTCCCCAGGGCCATCCACGTGTTACCCAGGCTGAAAATTAGACTTTATCAGAATAAAAAGTGTGGTCGACTTGTGGCAAGTCTTGCTGAAAATGTGCGATCTTTTTCTTCGCATTTTTTACCGCAAAGCATCTTGGGAACTGTTTACATCATAGTTGGGCTTCCTGTGGTGAGACGGTTCGTTTGAATCGGTTTGAATTTGCCGTTCCTAGTTTGAAAAGTTAAGGCTTTTCAGGAGATTTGTAGCTTCTAATAAAGTGTCAAAACAACTTTATTCATCCTTCTTACCACCTGTGTGTGTCGTTTCTTCGTACGGAGTGAGTTAAGCGAATTATTTGATATTTAACGATGGTGTGTTTGAGCAATTTCAACTGAAGCTCTCCGAGCGCGACATCGGTCCGTATTCTCTCCAAAATTCGCCGTATTTTCAAAGCTCTTACTATAATCTACTTCGAAGATACGAAAGAACAATTATTAACCGATAGCCTAGCCAAGTTTGAGGTCAACCCATGTGAAATAAGTGCTGGAAAAATGTCCTCGAAAACAATTTTCAGCTTTTTCCTTGGGATTCGTTGAAGAATGCATTTTGCTGTCAAATTCGGCTCTGGCCTACCCCCACAGGAAATACATTTTTGTTTTCGTGAACCAATCAAAAAAAGGGTCTTAACGGTTTTTGCTCAGCCAATCATGTAACTGTTTAGTTCAGCCTGGTAACACGCGGATGGCCCTGGGGACGAGGTTGTCAAAAGGACCTCATTACTATAAAAATAGGTACCCTTAGGGGTACATGTGGCTACTTCTATATATCTATTTGCACAAACGTATGGTTTCTTGGTCAATGAAATGTACATTAATATGACAAGTACGTGCTCCCTGTAATACAAGGTTTTCAATTCCCCGAAGGGCTTCCGTAAACGGGCTCAATTATCCTCAAAAGAGGCTCATTTATCCTCCGAAGATTCTCATATATTCCCTTAAAGGGCTTTTGTTTTCCCATTACGGGCCGCTTTTGTATCTCCAAATGGTGCTCATTGTTTAAAATCAGCGAGCGTTGTTTTCGCTATCTTGTCAGTTCAGGTTGGAGTAGTTGCGAATCTCGGCGTAAACATCGGCCTAAAAGTTGAATAACACTTACAGAACCGTTCATCTGACCGTTTAGAAAGACAGAATGAAAGCTGTGATAAATAATATTGGTGAATTTTCTGAAACTAAACATTATTACTTACTAGGTAAAACGACTCGATGAAACTCAATGCAGACAATCATGAGGAAACAATCGGTTGAGCTCTCGGCTCGCTCTCGGTAATACGAAGTGATAGGGCGATTTCTTTACTCGGGTGGTGATTGGTTCCGAAGTTTATCTATCAGCGAGATTTCTCTACTTGGGTGGTGATTGGTTCCGAAGTTCATCCATTGTTACTTACTTGTTTACTTTCGGAAAACTCAGACGATGGCAATAGTAGCTAGCTGCGCAAGCGCAGTAGCCACAAAAAGGGTATGCATTGCAAATGGCCATATTGATTTGTGATGACGTCACACGGTTTTATGGTCGATAAGAGTACAGACCTTGGAATAATGAAGTCGATTGGTTGTTTTTTTTTATCACAAAAGTAAAGGATTTTGTTTTCGTTTGATCTATTATGTAAAGCTCTGGCAAAATTCTGAATTTTTGCCGTAGTAGCTAGAGTTTTTAAATACAATAGAGCAGATTTGGTATATGCATATGAAAAACTTACGTGACCGTGACCTTGACCGTGATGCCTTTAGCATGAATAAATCCGTGCAGTGACCATTATGGTGTTCCATCCCCGCCAAAATTCGATTGTTCTATTTGACAATTGTACTTTTTGTATTTTGGGCTACATTTCCCATTCGACATTTGACATGGCGTATTTTGTACACACCCTTCAGCATTGCATATTATACTTTTCAATTTCGATGTCCAACATTTACATTCAACATTACGCATTCGATGTGCCGACTTTTACTATTTTGCTTTGCTGCAATTTTGCCTTGAACAGTTTAGCATTGGACATTGGACAATCAAGTTTCCATATTCATCATCATGACATTTGACATGAAACTTTTTGAAATATTTAACACGCGAGTTCTGGTACTCATAATGTACCACTGAATATCCGTACGAAAACCGCCAAAATTCAACATCATTGATTCGGTATGCATGTTTAGTAGTCGTCATGAACTATCAAGTAACATGGTGGATCACATTTCTTTATATCTTTCGTGACATAACAATTATTAACCCACCGCTTATATCTACACGTGGAGCAACGTCGCCGGTTGAGAATATATTTATCTCGTGCATGTTAATACGTAGTACGTGCAATTCACGACATAGTACATTTACTAGAAAGATGCGAAGGTTCACAGGATCAGTATCTTGCCACGGCTTTTAGTGTTTTAAAATGGCTGTTTAATCGATGATCTCGCTGTGCTGCCTCCGCAGGAGAAGTTTTATCGGACTTTTTTATGAACTTCGAGGAAATCTATCTGTCTTTCGTGCTGCAGAGTATCGAAGCAAGGGAACGTGGTTTAGTGGGGGGGGGGGGGGGGGGATCGATTTTCGAGAGTGAGTCAGTCCGATCGGCCATTGGTGGGGGGAGAGCTCAGCTAAAAATCGCCGGAATGACCTGAAATCGCTACCAGAGATCAACAACGACACAAACAACACTACAGGAAGGTTAGAGTTCATTGGCTTTATTATTTACGGAGTTATCGACCAGAGCCTAAGGTCCCAAGAAAGCCTCTCATAGATACCTTGGGCTACCTGTGGATTGACAGCTACTCGATAAAGGTAATCAAGCTTTACAACAACAACTCCAAGATCAACATTTTGTGAACCTTCGCATCTTTCTAGTAAATGTACTATGTCGTGAATTGCACGTCACGTACTACGTATTAACATGCACGAGATAAATATATTCTCAACCGGCGACGTTGCTCCACGTGTAGATATAAGCGGTGGGTTAATAATTGTTATGTCACGAAAGATATAAAGAAATGTGATCCACCATGTTACTTGATAGTTCATGACGACTACTAAACATGCATGCCGAATCAATGATGTTGAATTTTGGCGGTTTTCGTACGGATATTCAGTGGTACATTATGAGTACCAGAACTCGCGTGTTAAATTCAAAAAGTTTCATGTCAAATGATGGAAACTTGATTGTCCAATGTCCAATGCTAAACTGTTCAAGTCAAAATTGCAGCAAAGCAAAATAGTAAAAGTCGGCACATCGAATGCGTAATGTTGAATGTTGGACATCGAAATTGAAAAGTATAATATGCAATGCTGAAGGGTGTGTACAAAATACGCCATGTCAAATGTCGAATGGGAAATGTAGCCCAAAATACAAAAAGTACAATGTCAAATAGAACAATCGAATTTTGGCGGGGATGGAACACCATAGACCATGACCATGACGTGTCGTTTGCCGTGGTTTTTAAGATGACTACCAAGGACTACAACAGGTTTTTCGATCCTCAACTATACTTTAACACATATTTCGCTGACCCCAGAAAATTAGAGTATTTTCTTGGACGACTTTCTGACTTCTGGAGCAAAGTAAAAACTAGTCCATGTAAGAACATGCTCGAGTATGGCGGCGGACCGAACATCTCGAGGCTCATCACTGCCTGCACACACGTCCAAGATATTCTTTTTGCTGAATATTTAGAAGCAAATCGAAAAGCTGTCGAAGACTGGGTTGCTAAAGACCCAAAAGCGTTTAACTGGAGACCGACTTTTGCATCGGGAAAGATTTGTCACAAGTAGTCAGCTAGAATTTCTCTGGCACGCCCCCACATTCTAGTACATACAAACATGGGCTCAAATTCAAGGTTTTTTGCAATTTTCCTCGTATAAATGCATATAACTAAAAAGTTAACGATGGATTTAGTTTGTTTGATCTTTCGTGGACCATATTATTCGGTTATAATTGAAATTCGATGCAAAAAAGTACCGTATTTTTTTAGTTGAATGGATCTACCTTACAAGAGAATTGCCGTGACATGACCTCAAACTGGCCTGTCAGCCCACACAAATAGCTTTTATTGAAACTACACAGGCCTAGTCACGAAATTAACTACGGATTAGCATAGCCCGCTCTTTTATGGACATTTTGATACCAAATACATGTTAGTTCGTAAAATTTTCGCACCGTATTTCGGCCAGTTTTTATAGAGTCCCATACAGAGTATATACACAACAGCCTCGAAGCTCTTCCTAGTATTTATATCTATTGATCATTGTATTATTTTGACTCGATGTAAACTCCTGGGCATTCAAAAATATGATGTGTCAGACTTCTCTGGTGTTGTTAGTATGACTATTGATCACAACATAGTTAAAGATCACAGCTTGTGCCTTCGCCGTTGCACAAACAAAACTGATGAATCTGAGGGAACTGATAGCGGTGAAAATACTCAATGCAAAGCAGTGGTGAACCCTTTTTCCATGCACAATTAATGTAACAAGTAAGTGTTATATATGTCGATGTATTAATCACGGCATGTAATTATAAAAGCAATAACTATGACTGATTTGGGGACTTTCGTGGGGGGAGGGGAGGGGGTCAAGCGAAAATATAAATTAAACTGAAGTACATATTGCATATTATATATATAATATTAATATACCGAAGTGAAAAACAATCAGAAACTGACAGAAAAAAAAGAAGAATAAGAATTCGAAGGGATTCGCAGGGGCTAGGACCGAAAAGACCAAATGTTCCAATTTGTAGGCAAATCTTTTCCGATGATTCGTTGTACAGAATTTGGAAGGCAAAGCTGCAGACGATGTCGACAAAAGGGAATCTGAAGTACGAGATAAGATAAGAGCCATTGTTCCATGTGATATTAAAGCACCAAATCCTCTTCCAATTCCCGACGATCTGTCTACGAAATACGGCCCGCCATTTGATGTTATTTCCACAAGTCTTTGTCTTGAAGCCGTTGTTGAAAGCGAGCAAGAGTACAAAGATCACGTTGCATTTCTTGCAAAGATGCTTCGCCCTGGAGGCTACTTAATGATGCAAGGTGTGATTGAGGAAACCTTTTACACCGTTGGCAAGAAGTTTTACGTTTTTCCTTTGACCAAGGAAATGATCCTCGATGGTATGAATCGAAGGAGACAGGACTGAGGGATGTTGTCATTGATCTGGCTTCTTATCACTACCCAGATTCAGCCCTCAATCTGCTTCCGCTAGCAGACATGAAGGATATGTATTTCGTGTATGGACGAGTATAAACTATTTTTGCAGACCGCGGTTTAAATGAGATAAATCCTTAAGGCCTGCATGTTTGCACTATAATAATGATAATAATAATAATAATAATAGAGTGCAATTTAGAAAAGCGTGAAATAGTACTAACTTTAAATAGTACTAAATATAGGTATTTCTATTGTTTTCTATTGTTTCATTAGTGCTATTTAGTACTAATTAGTGATTTAGTTTTCAAGCTTTTCTAAATTGCACTCTAGTAATAATAATAATAATAATAATAATAATAATAATAATAATAATAATAATAATAATAATAATAATAATAATAATAAGTAATGGTAATAGAACTGAGTGGAGTGCAATTTGGTCTGAAATCATACGAGTGATTACAAAATTGCACGACCGCGTAGCGGGAGTGCAATTTGTTATCACGAGTATGATTTCAGACCAAAATTGCACGACACGAAGTTCAATTACCTATTAATCATATTCATTTTGAAATATTTTCAAATACACTCGTTATATTTAGGTGGTAAGTTGCAATAATAAGAATAATTTTGATGCCTAAAATACAACTCTTTCATTCTAAATTACAAATTACTTTTTATGAAGAATCGTTTGAATTTAATAAAATTAGAGTTTCTGTGCGAAAATTAAAAAAAATAATAATTGGTGCAATTAATGATCCAAAATAGTGCAATTAATGATTTAATCGCACCATTTTTAGCCAATCAGATTGCAGGATTTACTAGTGATTTCAAAATGAATATGATTATAATAATAATAATAATAATAATAATAATAATAATAGTAATAATAATAATAATAATAATAATAATAATAATAATAATAATAATAATAATAATAATAATAATAATAATAATAATAATAATAACTTTATTTTCACAGGGTAGCACTAAATAACAAAGCTATTAAACTTATGGCCCTCTATAGCTATATACAAATACATTTAACATACATGTACAACGGAAACTATTTAGGTGTAGTTCAACCCATGGCAAAATTTGTAAATTCTGGAAAATACGAATGGTCAACGGCGTTTACACTTGTAACAATAAAATTAAACCAAGTTTGTTTGATCAAATGTCAAACACTCTTAAATTGGCTCCCAGTTCGGTGTGTGTTGTTTTAACGCTAGTGCTCGGTAATGTTATTCGTATCGGGTTTTTAGTTGCCCTGCACTCATGATCAATAGATTTTGCAAGGCAACAGTTACTATTTCGCTCTATGTTTGGACAGATTACAAGATCTTCAAGCGGAGACTTTGATTCAACTCTTGAACCATTTACAGCGACCCGTCGCCGCAGACGATTCCATCCGCACTGGACTTAAACCGCATCTACACGAACAAGTTTTCCTTGACAAGTTTTCCTTGACTGAAGGAAAACATTGGCGATGTTTTTGTCGTCTACACGAGCAAGTCTTCCTTGTCAAGGAAAACTTGTCAAGGAAAATTTGCTCGTGTAGATTCGGCTTTACTCGCGCACAGAAGAGTCATAGTTTGAAATCTACAACTTTTTTTGCCGCAAAATGAGAATGCATGAGAATAAATACTATCGACGGATCGTACATTAAAATAAAGGCGCCGAAGGAAAGTGCTGTAGACTATTATTACAGTGCGACTCTCCAGACTGTGACCACATTTTTTAATGTGTTCGCATACTTATGTCTCTGTTATATTAGCCTATCAGATTCCATCATTGCGAGACATAATAACAATAACATTCTAGAGACATTCTAATTGAGACAGAAGTATGCGAATACATTATAGGTGGTCACAGGTTTTAGCGTTGCACTGTGATTAAGCCGAATCTACACGAGCAAATTTTCCTTGACAAGTTTTCCTTGACAAGGAAGACTTGCTCGTGTAGACGACAAAAACATCGCCAATTTTTCCTTGTCAAGGAAAACTTGCTCGTGTAGATGACAAAAAAAATTGTCAATTTTTCCTTGTCAAGGAAATCTTGTAAAGGAAAACTTGTCAAGGAAAACTTGTCAAGGAAAACTTGTTCGTGTAGATGACAAAAAATTGTCAATTTTTCCTTGTCAAGGAAATATTGTCAAGGAAATATTGTCAAGGAAAACTTGTTCGTGTAGATGCGGCTTTACGGAGGATATTGTACGAGCATGTCATGTGAAGTTTTCCAGTGCTGGAATAGCTCGGACAGTGTAGCCTGCGTTCAGCCGGTTCAAATCCTGATTAACACCGTCTGCGTAATATGCTCCGTTAATACAGTTCAAGAGATCGATGCTTACCCTTTTTCGTCGTACATGCCGCTTTTGTTGGCTTCTGTGCTAATTCTCGCCTTTCTTTCTCCTTACGTCTGCCTCACATAGCGAGTGTAGTGTATCTGTATTGTATGAAACAAATGAGACACGAATAAGTGCATGATTAAAGCCGCATCTACACGAACAAATTTTCCTTGACAAGTGAAAATTGACAATTTTTTGTCATCTACACGAGCAAGTTTTCCTTGTCAAGGAAAACTTGTCAAGGAAAATTTGCTCGTGTAGATTCGGTTTAGCTTACCAAAGAATGACTGACTGGATAAATGAAGGATATTGAGAAAATATTGCCGGCACGCTAGGCCCTTTTGTAACGGTTATGTAACTAACTGAATAAGCCCTTTCGCGGTTTTCCGCCGCCATTTTGAATTGGGGCAAACTTGGCAAAATTAATAGAAATCTGGATCAATTTGACTTGCCGTACCTCCGCTCGATTTCAGTGTTGGATTTTCAAAATTTAAACTTCGATAATCAGCAGACATGCATACCAGTTGTCGGACTGAAAATAAGACCAATGTAGGCGTTTTAACTACCTTTTTCGAGTCAATCTTCTTTTCACGAATGTATCTTAAAATTTCGAGCTAATTTGCATATTCACGTGTCGAACGTTTTATTTTGAAAACAAACAAAAAATTCTCGATTTGTAGCCTTCCAATACCCACCGTATTATAGGACATAAATAACAAATAAAACATATTTTCAAAAACGGTAAGTTTTTGAAAATCCAACGAAATCGAGCGGAGGTACGGCAAGTCAAAGTGATCCAGATTTCTATTAATTTTGCCGAGTTTGCCCCAATTCAAAATGGCGACGAAAAACCGTGAAAGGGCTTATTCATAACGAGTTTTAAAAAACCTCTGATTGATCATCCTTTTGGAGCCTTAAGGGTGCCAACCTTTGACCGTTTTAAGAGAGGATATCAGTAAGAATAGAGATTCGCCGGTCAATTAAAAAAAAACGAATTTAATTTTCTTTCGCCATATTATTCCTTTCGATGACCCATTTTAGGGAAAAATACTAAAAAGTTCCAGCGATTTTTATTTTAGGAGAAATTTGCAGTTTTCAAAAACCCGCCTGATGACTGAAAATTTTCGGCTAAATTATAAGGCAACTTGGAACAGTCGGTGTGTGTTCACCTCTAGCACTACAACAACAACGATATTCAGCATACTTAATAAACGTTTCTTGGTCTTTTCTACTGTAGTATTTATTTTTTGTGTAACTTTTTTAGTTATTTTTCAAATTTGGTTTTAAAAAGGTGTACTGAGCGCCATGAACGGAACGTTGAAATATAGGCAATTTTTGAGGTACGAAAACGGAATCTGGTACCTAATTCTTTGAGGAAAAAGCCATGCCCCAGGAAAGTTTCACCTTTGCTCTTTCAGTTTAGAAAGTTTCAACTTTGAGAATTCAATGTAGCATTTTTGAGAAATAAAAATATTATGCTTGGGACCGCCAAAATTAGCATTAATTTCGACCTATCGCGGACATTTTTGTCGTACAATCACAAAACGTAATGCCAAAACACGACTATATTTCACTTTTAGTTGATTGCTGCTGATGGAAAACAATCTTCGAGTCAATAGGAATGCCTTTCAACAATGAGTCGTAAATAACTCTCGCAAAAGTTAAAATTAGCATAGATTGTCGATCAGATAACAGCATCTCACAGAAAAATTTACGAATTTGGTCTAAACGACGTTTATACGAAATTCCACCCTTTCAAGCAAGTATGAATTCTGTTTTGTTTGATATTTTATGATTGCTGACGCAGCGAGCGAGCCTGAAGCGAGCGAGCAAGGAAGCAATTCTAATTCATTCACATAGGCAGAAAAAATCTCGATTTTTACCCGGCATGCAGTTTCCAATAACCATCATGCAATTCTCAAGAACCATCATGCAATTCTCAAGAACCATCATGCTTTTCGCGCCAACTCCCACATACGCTATAGCCTGAAGCGAGTTGTTTTCCTATTCAAGCTTTCGCGTTTCTGATCGGTAAATGTCGTGCCCAAAATCTGTGTCCCTAATTAATTTGTACATGTGTATGTTTCTTTAGCCGGTATATCCTGACTCGTAAGCCCATCAGATACCGTATCTTGTGCTTTTCGTGGGAATTGTGTAGTTCAGAAGATCACCGTATTAATTGAGCTGATTTATAGTGCCGGCTGACCGTGTGTCAGTTTCAAGTGTGAATATTCGCATTGAAATCTCAATTATAAGTAATACATTAGTTATTCATAAGCTATCCAGTTTTTCAAATAGACAAATACTATTCAAAACAAAGAAAGGTAGACTCGCCTAATAATTTGCATACTTGTCACTTGGCATAAAACAAAACATTTCATAACTACAGTAGTCTAAGCTCTCCGGCACCAACTCTTATCCACAACTACTAACATTGCATTCACCGTCAGCATTCACTGCTGTTAGGTAGCCTAGTTAAAACTATTATTTCATGCCCGGCCCATGACTGAAAATTTTCGGCTAAATTATAAGGCAACTTTGAACAGTCGGTGTGTGTTCATTTCTAGCACTACAACAACGACATTCAGCATACTTAATAAACGTTTCTTGGTCTTTTCTACTGTAGTATTTATTTTTGTGTAACTTTTTTAGTTATTTTTCAAATTTGGTTTTAAAAAGGTGTACTGAGCGCCATGAACGGAACGTTGAAATATAGGCAATTTTTGAGGTACGAAAACGGAATCTGGTACCTAATTCTTTGAGGAAAAAGCCATGCCCAGGAAAGTTTCACCTTTGCTCTTTCAGTTTAGAAAGTTTCAACTTTGAGAATTCAATGTAGCATTTTTGAGAAATAAAAATATTATGCTTGGGACCGCCAAAATTAGCATTAATTTCGACCTATCGCGGACATTTTTGTCGTTAAAACACAAAACGTAATGCCAAAACACGACTATATTTCACTTTTAGTTGATTGCTGCTGATGGAAAACAATCTTCGAGTCAATAGGAATGCCTTTCAACAATGAGTCGTAAATAACTCTCGCAAAAGTTAAAATTAGCATAGATTGTCGATCAGATAACAGCATCTCACAGAAAAATTTACGAATTTGGTCTAAACGACGTTTATACGAAATTCCACCCTTTCAAGCAAGTATGAATTCTGTTTTGTTTGATATTTTATGATTGCTGACGCAGCGAGCGAGCCTGAAGCGAGCGAGCAAGGAAGCAATTCTAATTCATTCACATAGGCAGAAAAAATCTCGATTTTTACCCGGCATGCAGTTTCCAATAACCATCATGCAATTCTCAAGAACCATCATGCTTTTCGCGCCAACTCCCACATACGCTATAGCCTGAAGCGAGTTGTTTTCCTATTCAAGCTTTCGCGTTTCTGATCGGTAAATGTCGTGCCCAAAATCTGTGTCCCTAATTAATTTGTACATGTGTATGTTTCTTTAGCCGGTATATCCTGACTCGTAAGCCCATCAGATACCGTATCTTGTGCTTTTCGTGGGAATTGTGTAGTTCAGAAGATCACCGTATTAATTGAGCTGATTTATAGTGCCGGCTGACCGTGTGTCAGTTTCAAGTGTGAATATTCGCATTGAAATCTCAATTATAAGTAATACATTAGTTATTCATAAGCTATCCAGTTTTTCAAATAGACAAATACTATTCAAAACAAAGAAAGGTAGACTCGCCTAATAATTTGCATACTTGTCACTTGGCATAAAACAAAACATTTCATAACTACAGTAGTCTAAGCTCTCCGGCACCAACTCTTATCCACAACTACTAACATTGCATTCACCGTCAGCATTCACTGCTGTTAGGTAGCCTAGTTAAAACTATTATTTCATGCCCGCCCATGACTGAAAATTTTCGGCTAAATTATAAGGCAACTTTGAACAGTCGGTGTGTGTTTCATTTCTAGCACTACAACAACGACATTCAGCATACTTAATAAACGTTTCTTGGTCTTTTCTACTGTAGTATTTATTTTTGTGTAACTTTTTTAGTTATTTTTCAAATTTGGTTTTTAAAAAAAGGTGTACTGAGCGCCATGAACGGAACGTTGAAATATAGGCAATTTTTGAGGTACGAAAACGGAATCTGGTACCTAATTCTTTGAGGAAAAAGCCATGCCCAGGAAAGTTTCACCTTTGCTCTTTCAGTTTAGAAAGTTTCAACTTTGAGAATTCAATGTAGCATTTTTGAGAAATAAAACTATTATGCTTGGGACTGCCAAAATTAGCATTAATTTCGGCCTGTCGCGGACATTTTTGTCTTAAAACACAAAACTTAATGCCAAAACACGACTATCTTGCACTGTTAGTTGATCGCTGCCAACAGATAACAGGCTTTTTCAACAATATTTGAGCTATTTCAACCACATTAAGCTCCAAAAATAGTAAAATTAGCATATTCATTGGTCAATAAACATCGTAGTATTGGCCGTTTGAAAAATTATGGTTCTTCACTTTGAAATGCTTAGAATTTGCTCCAAATAAGATTTACAAACAATTAAGCTGATTTATACTTAAAACTGTCGCTTATTCATGAAGAGTTTGGATATTTTGACTGGATGCTCCACTTTGTTGACAAACCAATTATGTAACGCAATGTAACTGCTGCAAGTCACGCTACTGCCCTTCGAATAATTTTTTTGCCGAGGCGGGTTTTTAAAAACTGCAAATTTCTCCTAAAATAAAAATCGAAATTCGACCGTAGTGCGTTCTACAAGTTCGATTGCATATGGAATTTAAGTTATGCTTGTGAAAAACACTCTAACAGACTCTCGAGATAATGAACTTAAAAACAGTGTCTCAGTTTTCCGATATTTGTTTTAGATCAACAGCAATCCTACGCCAAAGTTGAGCAATTGATTTTAGAGCTATGTTGTCAACAAATAGGGCCATAACGTTTGAACGAAAATAACATGAAAAAATCTGAGACACTAAAAGACGCAATTACTGTTTTGGAAGATCAAGCCACACCATGTTTATCCAACACCTAGCGTAATTGAATCTGTCAACCACTTGTCAAGATATCTGGTCAGTATTCAGCAAAGGTCGACAGGTCATATGCAAATGACAAATGACAAAATATCGCAGTAAATTTATTGTGCTTTGGCTTGTTCGAGTATTGCGGGTGCCGGGGCATGTTTTAGTGTGTATGTATTTGTATGGTTTTCTGCTCTGTTTGGGAACGGTTTCTTCGAAGACGAAGTCGACGATCTTCTTCTTGGATGAGAATATAATGATTTACGTTTTCTTGAAGACATGTATTTGCTTTTACATGTAAAAAGTTCAAAAGTGTATCGTTAAAATTATTCTGTATAGTTGTTGTATCGTTCGCCGCGTGGTTATGAGAGTCACGTACTGATGCGCTTCGACTGGCGTCACAATCCAACCAATTACTGTTGACATATCGTTTCCTGTAGCAAAATAGTCACGATTTTGGTTATCTTCGTTTTCTCTGCTTGATTCGTTAAAATTTGTAATTTCTTTTAAAGAAAGTCATAGAAAAAGGAAAGCTTATTCAAAATCTTTAAAAATCCGATTTTGAAATTTTTTGCTGATCGACTCGACTCATACATCATATGAAATACCAACTTTTCTTCTCTCATATCGTCCTAATAAATCTCTGAGCGAAGCAATGAGCAAAGACAAAATGAAGGTAGAAATCTCTCGCCCCAGCGCTTATTCCAATCATTACGGTACTCAGCAGTGAGCTAGAGAGACGGTGTTTTCCCTATACTATAGAGAGTCTAAACTCTGTAATCCGATCTGTGTGTTTCGGGGTAAGTAGCGCGCTGTTTTGGCTGAAGTGAACAAAGCCGACAGAAAATTTAAAATGTACTCTCCCCCTTGGGAAAAATACATAGGAATAGCTGGTTTGCGCTTTTCTAGTTGTGTGCTAGTAATAATAGTGTGATTGTTATTGTTGTTATTATTAACATAAAACGTCGCCATTTTTCTCCAGCCTACGTCACGCATGCACACATGTTATTCAGTGTCGTCATTGTCGTTCTCTCTCTCATCGTTGATTTTTCTCTCGTAGACATCAACGTCATTACTAGTTTTGAGCATCGATGTCTGACGCCGCTCCACGTGGCTGTGCGCTGCAATTCGTTAAGTGTAGCACGTGTTCTCATATAGAGAAAGGAGCAGATGCCGACAAACGGTCGTTCTTTGGTCAGCACGCACTGCATTATGCAGCAAGCCGAGCAAGTACAGAACTCAATAAGGTATTAATTCATTGATTTGTATATGGATCAAAGTTGTATGAATTTAAATGGCAGCCAGCGAGTACACTAGTATGGGCTGCGTCAGTGTATAATGATAAATGGAAACTAGTGAGTACACTAGTATGGGCTGCGTCAGTGTATAATGATAAATGGTAACTAGTGAGTACACTAGTATGGGCTGCGTCGGTGTATAATGATAAATGGTAACTAGCGAGTACACTGACTAGTATGGGCTGCGTCGGTGTATAATGATAAATGGTAACTAGCAAGTACACTAGTATGGGCTGCGTCGGTACGTGTATAATGATAAATGGTAACTAGCAAGTACACTAGTATGGGCTGCGTCGGTACGTGTATAATGATAAATGGTAACTAGCAAGTACACTAGTATGGGCTGCGTCGGTACGTGTATAATGATAAATGGTAACTAGCAAGTACACTAGTATGGGCTGCGTCGGTGTATAATGATAAATGGTAACTAGCGAGTAAACTAGTATGGGCTGCGTCGGTGTATAATGATAAATGGTAACTAGCAAGTACACTAGTATGGGCTGCGTCGGTGTATAATGATAAATGGTAACTAGCGAGTACACTAGTATGGGCTGCGTCGGTGTATAATGATAAATGGAAACTAGCGAGTACACTAGTATGGGCTGCGTCGGTGTATAATGATAAATGGTAACTAGCGAGTACACTAGTATGGGCTGCGTCGGTGTATAATGATAAATGGTAACTAGCGAGTAAACTAGTATGGGCTGCGTCGGTGTATAATGATAAATGGTAACTAGCGAGTAAACTAGTATGGGCTGCGTCGGTGTATAATGATAAATGGTAACTAGCGAGTACACTAGTATGGGCTGCGTCGGTGCATGTATAATGATAAATGGTAACTAGCGAGTAAACTAGTATGGGCTGCTACGTCGGTGTATAATGATAAATGGTAACTAGCGAGTAAACTAGTATGGGCTGCGTCGGTGTATAATGATAAATGGTAACTAGCGAGTAAACTAGTATGGGGTGCGTCGGTGTATAATGATAAATTCAATGGTTAAATTAAAGGAAATCTATAACACTGTGAAAAAGAGCGTTAGCCCTTAACAATTAGACTACGAGTTCGAGGTTTCTATGAGGCAATAGTCAATGAGGCGCGTAGTGCCGAGTTGACTATCCTCGTAGAAAACGAGAACGAGTAGTCTAATTGTTTTAGCATAAACCATCCAGTAGGTCAGTAGAAAATGACAGAAACAGACAATAATTCGTCGAGAAACTCCTCCGAAATATTAGCAAAACGCGACCGCGAAGCCGCCATTTTGTTTGTTTACCTCCACTCGGGGTCTATGAGCTGATAGACCACTGGTAGCGAACCAATCAGATTGCAGGATTTGTGATAGACCACTGGATGGTTTATGCTAAAAAGGATTAGCGAGGGACTAGCTTACATAGAATTCAAATGCAACCCATTGTAAATATGATTGGCATCATAATAACAATGTTTGTAAATAATAATAATAATAATAATAATATTATTATTATTATTATTATTATTATTATTATTATTATTATATATATTATTATTATAAATTATTATTATTATTATTATTATTATTATTATTATTATTATTATTATTATTATTATTTATAGTATTTATATAGCGCATCCTGGAACCTCGATGCGCTTTACAATAAGAAAAAGAACTAAAAACAAGTGGATTATAAATAATAAATAAAAAAATACTATAAATTGAAGATATATTAAAGATATAAAAAAGGAATAGAAAAATAAAAAGATTAGTGTCGTTTAAGTATTAGTGGGAAGTAGTTGCAGTACAGTTCGTGCCGTGCGGTGACCCTGCCATCTTCAAGCATTCTGATTGGTTGAGTAATGATTTTGCATGCTGTGATTGGTTGAATAGATGTCTTCGATTCCGTACCTTGATCGTAACTCCGTGCTGTAGGTTTCCCACTCATACGAAAACGACGGTGTCATCGATTTTTAAAACTGATATGCACTGTAAATGCTTCATTCGTCTTTCTCTCTATGTCATTCCCATAGTTAAATGACGACTACTGTTTTCTGTTTTTCAAAGCTTTGATTTAGCTGAAACGCACGAGTGACAGATAACGAAGACTTCACGTCCCAATCCACGTGTTAAGCTTTTTGTGGAAAAATTCCAATGGTTGTGAACATTTTTGGTAATCTTTAGAGGTGCCAGTGACGTCAATAAAGACTCAACCCAAAAATTCATCACGGCTTCGCTCCATACATTTCTTTTGTTTAATGTCTTGAGTTCAACTTTCTATGAAGGTACGGCTGGTGTGGCTAGGAGTTTTCTTACCTTGTATGTGCAATAAGGATTAATTGCAAACTAGTTAACTGTCATTTCAGAGCTGGTATCTAAAGCAAACCGCTTCAGATATTTGATCACAAAATTGAAGCTAAAATAATGGATTTAACTAATATTAAGTCATTATATGTCACTGGCGACCTCTAAAGATTCATAGCTGATCGGTAGACTTTCCATAAGAGTCGGAAGAGAAAAAAAAGCCAACAAATGATTGCCGACACTGTTTGTATTATTTCAGTGAACTGTCACGACAATCCAAATCACTTGGTTACATACTAATCCCCCTTTAATGACGCCACTGCTTTCTGTTTTTCTAGCTGCTTCTCTCTACTGGTGTCAGCGCACGAGTGACAGATAACGAAGACTTCACGTCCCTCCACGTGGCAGCTGTTTGAGGAAGACTTGACGTTGTGAAATGTGTTGGTAAACAGTAGTCTTGATTGTACACCTGTGTAATATAGTTATGTTTTGGTTAAATTGTACCAGCGTCGGCGACCGTTTGTTGAGCTGAGTTCAACTTTCCTGAAATGTACGGCTGGTATGGCTACGGCTTCTTTCGACCATACAATAACTTTTTCTTGCAAACTGTTTAACTGTCATTTCATCAGGATGGTAATTAAAGCGTCGCCGCTCGTGGGGTGGTTGCACGGTATTTGAAGGTAAATAAACTATTTAACTAATATTAAATTATTATATGCCATGACGATATTATGGAGACATAGCTGATAGAGTAGAGCCATATATAAGAGTCGGAAGAGTTGAAAAAGCCAACAAATGATCGCCGACACTGTTTGTATAAGACTGTACGACATTCCCAATCACTTGGTTACATCGATCCATAGAGAAGACCAACCCTTGAAATGTCAACCGCTCCGTGCTTTGGGTCGTCTCTATATACTTCTGTTTCATTGAAGTGCAACACAGTGTTACTGAAGCAAATCCATAGAGCAACACCAACCCTTGAAATGTCATGGTTGTTCGTTATATGGGTATAGTTGTAATATAGTTATGTTTCATTGAAGTTGTTGTCAGTACGGTGCCGATCCATAGAGCAACACCAACCCTTGAAATGTCATGGTTGTTCGTTATATGGGTATAGTCAGTGTAATATAGTTGTGTTTCATTGAAGTTGTTGTACGGTGCCGATCCATAGAGCAACACCAACCCTTGAAATGTCATGGTTGTTCGTTATATGGGTATAGTTTTAATATAGTTATGTTTTCATTGAAGTTGTTGTCAGTACGGTGCCGATCCATAGAGCAACACCAACCCTTGAAATGTCATGGTTGTTCGTTATATGGGTATAGTTGTAATATAGTTATGTTTCAATGAAGTTGTTGTACGGTGCCGATCCATAGAGCAACACCAACCCTTGAAATGTCATGGTTGTTCGTTATATATGGGTATAGTTGTAATATAGTTATGTTTTCATTGAAGTTGTTGTCAGTACGGTGCCGATCCATAGAGCAACACCAACCCTTGAAATGTCATGGTTGTTCGTTATATGGGTATAGTTGTAATATAATTATGTTTCATTGAAGTTGTTGTACGGTGCCGATCCATAGCTATAGAGCAACACAACCCTTGAAATGTGTCATGGTTGTTCGTTATATGGGTATAGTTGTAATATAGTTATGTTTCATTGAAGTTGTTGTCAGTACGGTGACGATCCATAGAGCAACACCAACCCTTGAAATGTCATGGTTGTTCGTTATATGAGTATAGTTGTAATATATAGTTGTGTTTCATTGAAGTTGTTGTACGGTGCCGATCCATAGAGCAACACCAACCCTTGAAATGTCATGGTTGTTCGTTATATGGGTATAGTTTGTAATATAGTTATGTTTCATTGAAGTTGTTGTCAGTACGGTGCCGATCCATAGAGCAACACCAACCCTTGAAATGTCATGGTTGTTCGTTATATGGGTATAGTTGTAATATAGTTATGTTTCATTGAAGTTGTTGTCAGTACGGTGCCGATCCATAGAGCAACACCAACCCTTGAAATGTCATGGTTGTTCGTTATATGGGTATAGTTGTAATATAGTTATGTTTCATTGAAGTTGTTGTACGGTGCCGATCCATAGAGCAACACCAACCCTTGAAATGTCATGGTTGTTCGTTATATGGGTATAGTTGTAATATAGTTATGTTTCATTGAAGTTGTTGTACGGTGCCGATCCATAGAGCAACACCAACCCTTGAAATGTCATGGTTGTTCGTTATATGGGTATAGTTGTAATATAGTTATGTTTCATTGAAGTTGTTGTCAGTACGGTGCCGATCCATAGAGCAACACCAACCCTTGAAATGTCATGGTTGTTCGTTATTTGGGTATAGTTGTAATATAGTTATGTTTCATTGAAGTTGTTGTACGGTGCCGATCCATGTCAAGTTGACTACGATTGCTGCACAGCGATACATTACGCAGCCAAGGAAGGTCGAGCGGACATACTTAGAGAACTTCTCAAGACAGGTAATGTGGCATTATTCGTATGGCAGAAGATACGTGCGTGAATGAGACAAGGAGCAATGAAGCGAGAATGAGGAGAGTGATGGAGTTGGATGAATGAGATAAGGAACAATGAAGCGAGAATGAAGAAAGTGATGGAGTTGGATGAATGAGACAAGGAGCAATGAAGCGAGAATGAAGAAAGTGATGGAGTTGGATGAATGAGACAAGGAACAATGAAGCGAGAATGAAGAAAGTGATGGAGTTGGATGAATGAGACAAGGAACAATGAAGCGAGAATGAAGAAAGTGATGGAGTTGGATGAATGAGACAAGGAACAATGAAGCGAGAATGAAGAAAGTGATGGAGTTGGATGAATGAGACAAGGAACAATGAAGCGAGAATGAAGAAAGTGATGGAGTTGGATGAATGAGACAAGGAACAATGAAGCGAGAATGAAGAAAGTGATGGAGTTGGATGAATGAGACAAGGAACAATGAAGCGAGAATGAAGAAAGTGATGGAGTTGGATGAATGAGACAAGGAACAATGAAGCGAGAATGAAGAAAGTGATGGAGTTGGATGAATGAGACAAGGAACAATGAAGCGAGAATGAAGAAAGTGATGGAGTTGGATGAATGAAATAATAAGGAACAATGAAGCGAGAATGAGGAGAGTGATGGAGTTGGATGAATGAGATAAGGAACAATGAAGCGAGAGTGAGCAGAGTGATGGAGTTGGGTGAATGAGATAAGGAGCAATGAAGCGAGAATGAAGAAAGTGATGGAGTTGGATGAATGAGACAAGGAACAATGAAGCGAGAATGAAGAAAGTGATGGAGTTGGATGAATGAGATAAGGAACAATGAAGCGAGAATGAAGAAAGTGATGGAGTTGGATGAATGAGACAAGGAACAATGAAGCGAGAATGAAGAAAGTGATGGAGTTGGATGAATGAGACAAGGAACAATGAAGCGAGAATGAAGAAAGTGATGGAGTTGGATGAATGAGACAAGGAACAATGAAGCGAGAATGAAGAAAGTGATGGAGTTGGATGAATGAGATAAGGAACAATGAAGCGAGAATGAGGAGAGTGATGGAGTTGGATGAATGAGATAAGGAACAATGAAGCGAGAGTGAGCAGAGTGATGGAGTTGGGTGAATGAGATAAGGAGCAATGAAGCGAGAATGAAGAAAGTGATGGAGTTGGATGAATGAGACAAGGAACAATGAAGCGAGAATGAAGAAAGTGATGGAGTTGGATGAATGAGATAAGGAACAATGAAGCGAGGAATGATGGAATTGGATGAATTAGACAAGGAGAAATGAGGCGAGAGTAAAGAGAGTGCATGGAGCTCTAATTTCCATCATAAAGCGTTCATTATCTAACCGCTACTTCTTTGTCACGTGTTTTAGCGTCCATGGCAGAAGTTTCATTTTTTGATACTGCTAACGCTGATCGAAGAGACACCAACTCTAGCCTTCAGCTATCAGTAGAACACGACCATGTTGAGGTAAGACATCAGTCAAGTAGATTTTCTAATGATTCACTTCATTTTCTTCATTTTTTTATTCCTGTCGTTTGTAGGCTGCTAAAGTATGCATAGAATATGGAGCTGACCCATCAGCTGTGCAGGTAAATAAACATCGCACTTAACGATTATCTCAATAATAAACCCAACCCATTTATCCTGGAATTAGTAGTAAAATCAGTACCACGCAAAATAACGCTTATATTCTTAGAGGGATTTCGCTGATAGATACCGCAAGCTCGCCGACCTTGTACAAATTCCTAAGCATGTCTTGTCCTGTGTTCTACAACAAGAATTATAAGAAATCTAATGAAAATAGACGTACTTTGATGACAATCATGTTTCAAAACTTTTACCCCTGACCATGAACTCCTCCAAATCTCCTTGTCTGAGTTTTACGAATCTTTGAACGTTTGTCTCACAAGTACTGCAGAATTATGGGTGTTCACTGGCAACAGTACTGTCTTCGTTGATGTGAAAGTAGTGACCGCTCTCCAACGAGATAATAATAAGACTAATAATAATAGTCTTTATTACAAAGGATATAGACCAACACAGATGTGACTCATTATAACTGGCAATAAAAGCGGGCGACCATTATGATGATGATGAAGATGATGATGATGATGATGATGATGATGGTCTTTATTGAAAAAAGTACATAGACAAGCAGACGTAGCCCATTCCAATAGAACTACAATAAGTTACACAATATAACGCAGTGTTGAAATCAAATGTACTATATCATATCTGTTCAAACATGCAGGACAATCTCGACACACCCCTTCATGTTGCTTGTAATAATGGAAATGATGACATGGTGGCTCTGCTGTTGTTCCATGGTGCAGTCATTGATGCTGAAGACAAAGATGGTATGACACCAATCCTAAGGTACAAATCTCGTCAATAGGACCGTCCCTTTCTATTACTTGTAATACAAATCACTCCCATCATCTCATAATGCATTTTACACATGTCAACTACAGTCGAACCTCCCGTAAGCGACCACCCAAAATGTCAAGCTTTGTGGTCGCTTACGGGAGGTGACCAGTCGCTTAAGAGAGGTTCCATCTATAGTGATCTGACTTAATATACCTTTTTACCGATACGGCGGCCATCTAGAGTTATGGGATGCCCAGGGTGCAAGCTAGTAACCATTTGGCCATGAAAAACTACGAAAACCTCATTTAAAGCAATGAATTTGTACAAAATTATACAACAATATACAACACATGTAGATAGTAACTCATACAACACTATGGTTAGAGTGAAATAGAAAAATAATACATTGACGCGACTCTACACTTTACAGTTTTTGGGTCATTTGCACCTTGAGCATCCCATAATGTTTTAGCCAAAACAACAGAATCCAAAATGTCCGCCGTATCCGGGTAAAAAGATCTATTGGAAACTTTTGGTATTTTGGAGAAATGGTCGCTTAGGAGAGGTGGTCGCTTACGAGAGTGGTCGCAACCGGTGGTTCAACTGTATTACTGTCAAGTATTTATAATTGCTGGTTTCAATCCCTGGATATTTAAAGCACAAGGACGCAGCGGCCATGTTGGTGGTACAAACAAGAGCAGCTAATGAGGAATGCTTTGTTATTGGGAACCAACATGGTCACCATGACGTCATGTGCAACCATGTTGGTGGTACAAACAAGAAAAGGTAATGAGGAATGCTTTGTTATTGGGAACCAACATGGTCACCATGACGTCACGTGCAACCATGTTGGTGATATAAACAAGAAAAGGTAATGAGGAATGTTTTGTTATCGGGCACCAACATGGCCGCCATGATATCACGTGCAAACCAGCAATTGGGGACAAGACTCTCATATATACTTCTTTCTACATTCTGTCAGTACTATATGCACACGACACACATCTCACTAGTTCATATTCATGTAGGGAGAAAAGCCGGAGTACCACTCAAGGTACTTAAGGCCTGGTTCAAGCCTTAAATAGCAGAAAAACGAAAACAATTATAATGTCTAATCATTTTGACTAAACATCACAAAACTTGGCACAGCTTGAGAGTTTTATATCCTCTACTCATTTAAGTGAATGAAATCCAAAACAGCGTATCACGTGGTTAACCACGTGACAAAGAATTTTGAAAACAAAATATAAAATGCGGTCGCCAGTTTAAGAGGAAAATGAAAGCAAATAGTTGTGTATAATCACGTTTATGATCATCTATTAACCCTCGTTTAGAAAACCTGTCTCCCGCTTTTTGCAAGGAGAATATTTCGGAAAAGAGGTCACGTGACCATTTCATCAGATTATATTTCTGTAGTTTTCTCTTAAACTATATATAATTCCGAGGTTTTCTAAACGCTATCTTGTTTAACTGGTTATCCTTAACGCTATTACGTAAAAGGTATTTCATTGTGAATTGAATTCGCGACCGCATTTAAGAAAAACTATATTTTCCTCCATAAGGTCACGTGACCACATGACGTCACAATTGTTAGATCCAAATTGTCTCAAATCTTGTATATAACCATATGCCTAAATATCAGTGCCTAAGTAAATTAGAGCAGCGAGTTATTACAAGAAATGTGATTTTCCAAGTTGCCTTTTTGAACCAGGCCTTAAGTACCTTGAGCAGGACAAAATCCCTCAAAACAAGGGAGAGAACGAACTGGCTGATTACCGTAATCTATAACTACTCGCCACAGCGGTGATATCGAAGCGAGGTCTCTCACCACAAGCCATTCCAAAAGTTCATATCGCTAGAAACTTCTTACTCACGCACTCGCTGGGCTAATATGCAATATGCTAATAACACCTAACATTCTCATTATGGTAATTACCTTGTAGAGCATCCCTCGCTGGCAAGGTAGATATCGTTGATATTCTCCTCAACGAGGTAAGTATTGGTATAGCAGTCTAATTAAATACTGCACTTCACATGTCGCCAAGGTTCATATGAAGCGGTTGTAAAGCGCATTGAGACCAATGAAATGCGCTATATAAAAACCGCCATTATTATTTAGTTCTTATTAACCGAGCGGGAGGTCTGTACGTACAGGGAAATCTTGACCGAGGTCGTGAAATTCGCTCGGTCTGTACCACGACCGAGGTCAAGATTTTCCTGTACAGACCGACCAAGCTCGGTTAATAAGATATTTATTATACGGCCATTTCAACAACAACAACACAGTAATTTTGAGTAGTTTCGCTCAACGTTTTATTGACACTGAAGCGTGCGTAAATAAGCCTACTTGACTCAGTGAATCCAGTAAATTAATTAAACATCAAAACTTGAATGAAGTAAAGCGTGTTTTTATCAATATATTTCAAATCAGATGCCGTTATTTTCTATATTTTCTTACTCGCTTGTAAAGAGCATTGAGATTTATATGTAATGCGCTTTTTCAAGAATTAAATTATTATTATTATTATTATACACACAAAAAATAATCACAATCCATTTTTAAGTCATTTTAGGTAAAGAAAAGACACAACAAACACCAATCTTGTTACTCGTGACTCGTGTTAGAATTAGAATGTAGTGGTAGTGTGTGTGAGAGTACACGAATGTCCCCCAATTAGTGCGCAAGCGCTAGAACACATTGGACACTTAAATAAACAGTTATTTTTCGTGTTGTCGCTCATCATCACTGATGCAGTTTCAGCGAATTTGTTTTTGTTTAGCCTTGTGAAAACTCTTCAAACGCCACAACGATAATTACAAGATACCATTATACCACATCCAAGAATAAATTGAAGTCACTTTTTGACGAAATAGTTTGACGAAAGAGACAAAAATATGTCTTTGAAAGTCTTCGACGAAGTCAGCTTTGCATCCACACGCTACAACAGCCTTTTTGCCGAGTGAAAAACCAGCAATTTTCACGACTTTATTCTCAGATTTTCCATCGGATTTAGTACTTTAGTGCACTGTCAAATCGATTCCATCTATTCTTCGGAATGTGAACACCAAGAAGAAAGTACAAACAGCGACCTTCTTCATGCAGGGTTCTTGTTGAGTTGGCAGTAGTTTTCGGTTTCCATGTTGTTCATTCAATCCTACAGACCACAACACAAGGCGACTTTTTGGACTCTGTTCGAACTTAAACCACTTCTTTCCATATAAAATAAGTTCCTGTGATACTTTTTTGATGATTTCAGTCAAAATTAATATCAGCTGTCGGACCGGTTTTCATGCCGGTCTTCCTCCTTTTGCAGTGAGCAAAACCCTTTAAAAACTCGAAATTTTTGAAATGTTCAAATTACTTTATTTCACTGAATCAAATCGCACATTTTTGGAAAGCTTAGATTTATGGCTATAAGAATCTAAGATTAGCCTTTATTGTTTGTATTTGTAGGGTTCAGATGTCCTACCTCCTCCTGGTTCAACAATGCCTGCGCCACTTCTATGTGCAGTCAAACGAGGGCACAACAAGGCGATTGTGTTTTTGCTGAAGCGAGGTTCTCCCATAGCGTTGCGTGACACGCAGTATAGGACATGTCTTCATATTGCTGTATATACTGCTGGGATTGAAACAGTCCGAGTGATTCTAAAGGTACGGTGTGTGACGTGACGCTAGTCCCTGTCAGTCTCTACTAGTTGAACCGCTAGTCCCTATCAGTCTCTACTAGTTTAACCACTAGTCCCTATCAGTCTCTACTAGTTTAACCGCTAGTCCCTATCAGTCTCTACTAGTTTAACCGCTAGTCCCTATCAGTCTCTACTAGTTTAACCGCTAGTCCCTATCAGTCTCTACTAGTTTAACCACTAGTCCCTATCAGTCTCTACTAGTTTAACCGCTAGTCCCTATCAGTCTCTACTAGTTTAACCACTAGTCCCTATCAGTCTCTACTAGTTTAACCGCTAGTCCCTATCAGTCTCTACTAGTTTAACCGCTAGTCCCTATCAGTCTCTACTAGTTTAACCGCTAGTCCCTATCAGTCTCTACTAGTTAAACCACTAGTCCCTATCAGTCTCTACTAGTTTAACCGCTAGTCCCTATCAGTCTCTACTAGTTTAAAGTCCCTATCGTCTCTACTAGTTTAACCCTATCCCAGTCTCTACTAGTTTAACCGCTAGTCACTATCAGTCTCCCTATCAGTCTATCTACTAGTTTAACCACTAGTCCCTATCAGTCTCTACTATAGTTTAACCACTAGTCCCTATCAGTCTCTACTAGTTTAACCACTAGTCCCTATCAGTCTCTACAAGTTTAACCGCTAGTCCCTATCAGTCTCTACTAGTTTAACCGCTAGTCCCTATCAGTCTCTACTAGTTTAACCACTAGTCCCTATCAGTCTCTGCTAGTTTAACCGCTAGTCCCTATCAGTATCTACTAGTTTAACCACTAGTCCCTATCAGTCTCTACTAGTTTTACCGCTAGTCCCTATCAGTCTCTACTAGTTTAACCGCTAGTCCCTATCAGTCTCTACTAGTTTAGCCACTAGTCCCTATCAGTCTCTACTAGTTTAACCGCTATTTTTTCAGTTTTTTGTTTTGAATACAGTAAAACCCAGGTATCTTGAACTCTTATAGAATGGCGGTGGAATTCTTCTAGACTCGAGAGACAAAGACGGTAAAACGCCAATGCATTACGCTGCTCTAAAGGTGTTATCGAGGTAAGTCAAGGACAAAAAAATAGCAAAAGAAAACAGTTTACATTAAGAAAAAGATAACATTAAAAAACTAACATGTTTACAAAAGTTTTTGTCTCGGACTTAAGTTAAAATTGACAGACGTTTCGGCTAGTTCTCTTCTTCAGTGAAAGTCAAAATGACGTTAGCTGCGCGAGAGGCCGGAATTAAAAAACTAATCCAAATATCACACCATTAAAGTGGAACTGAAGACAACATTTATTTTTTCAAGAAATTTAGATATCACTTATATTAGCATTAGTTGAGTATTAATTTTTGTAAATCGTTCTTAGATATCAACATAATTTACGTTCGATATGGAATATCATCCGCCATTTTGCCGTTTTACCGTCGGCTCAGATCTTTTTGTTTGTGACGTCGTTTATGGGGAATATTAAAATTCATTCACAACATTCTCTCGGGTACAAGAAAATTCAATGCACTTATAATACTCTATATTGTGACTGCACTTTCCCTGGGATAGGTAACGTCTATTATGGGGAATAATTACTGAAGTGAGCCGCGATCATTTCAGCGGTAATCTATGTCTTTTTACAATTAAACCTCAAGTTTCTTCTCCATCAAAATAAAAACAATTGAAAAGTATTTCAGAAAATGAATGTACACAACATTCCCTTTGATTTTATTGAAAGATAAATTAAAGCTACAGTTCTCCTTTAACATTGCTTATCCATCCATGAATCATTGTAGATAATGGAAAAGCTTTTACAAGCAGGTTCACGTGTCGATCTAAAGGACGAGGATGAGAAACTCCCTCTACACTACGCCGCCGAGTAAGTAGTCTTTAAGGCCAAGTTCAGACGCTGTGCTAATCATGAGCCGTTCTCATTTCAAACAATAAATAATGAGGTGGCTTCTTTTGAAGTAATTAAGAACGGCTCTTGGAAAGTACGGCGTTTGAACTAGGCCAACTCGTGCATTATGTAATCCATACATAATCCACGAATTATAGGGATGACATTGGAACAATTTTGGGATCACTCACTCACTCACTGTAAACTTTCATTACGATGCCGCTGAAGTACATCGCAGCCTCATAACTTTGGAGGAGGGAGCGGTAATCCACGAGTTATAGGGATGGCATTGGGACAATTTTGCGATCACTCACTCACTCACTGTAAACGTTCATTACGATGCCGCTGAAGTACATCGCAGGCTCACGCTTAGTTTCTTGTACAAGGGACCACAGTAATTCATGGTTCAATAACAACAATGATGAAAATATGCACGACCAATCAGCCCATTGCTAAGATTCCCAATGGAATAATTCAGGTCCCACAAACACGATATTTGAATTGTTGTTTACAGACAGGTTTTGAACATTTTACAAATTTAATTGTACCTCAAGCATGTTAAGGCCTGGGATTTTAAAGAATTCCCCTAAAACGTTAAATTTGCCTTAATTGTGTTTGGAAAAGAAAAACAAAACGATTTTCGGCTACGTAATATATCTCATGAAACTTAACATTTTGGTACGTATTTCAAAATAAGGGATGGGTCACGTGACCTGTTACGTCACAAATCACGTTTTTCAATTTGGGGAGACGGAGACAAAAGGTATCAAAGTTATTTTTGTGTTTTACCTTTGTTTTAATGTCCTTATTATGAATCTGCCTTAACACCTGGACCATCATTCTCATTTAAGGAGATATTTAACTACGTAATAGAAAACATCTAGTCACGTGACCTATTTTACATAATGGCGGACAATGGTTGAACATGGCTGAACAACGGGGTAAAATAATTTTCTTAATAAAGTCACATTTCAACAGCAAAGTCAATGAAGAAATTGTACATTTACGTCTAAAACAGTTATAATAGACGGACGTGTCAATATTTTTCGTATTCGGTAGTTATCTATACGATTTTCATTCGCACCACGCGTACCGTAGAATGTTTTGAATTTCGCGCGCCATGTATCACAACAATCAACATCCGTACTTCTTATCCAGGCCTACAAATTCATGAAGCGAAATCCTCTTTGCCTGTAATAAGCATTTCCAAACATAAAACTATGTTCAGTCATTTCGACATAAAGCGACAAGAGCATTGTTTACATTACAAAAGTTTATACGTTTGTCTTCGTTGTTACCATAACAAGACGAACGACGTCGTTCGCCGCGAAGGCGTCTTGTTACGAGGTAAATGTGTCGAGCATTTGTACATCTCTGTACTTTTATGGTAAAGGCCGGTAAGGTTTCGAAACCTATGCTGTGAGTATATTTAATTCGCAAGTGGCATTTCCATGTCTTGGCGGGTAAATTTTAGGATAACCTACCAAAGAAACGATAAGCAGAATACTAGAGCCGTGCGACTTCAAAACGGCTAACGGTTCGATCCAGTTCAAAGTACCATAATTTTATCTTATCCATGTGCGTTTTAGTATTTATTTCCACAGTTTCTTGTTCATTTGATTGATTTATAGAGCTTGCAGTTCTTGAGATCCTCTCTCTGTGACGTCTCGGTAGATTTGATTGACAGATCCAACGAACTTACCCTGGGTACCTCTCCTTTTATAGTGCGCCCTCGTGTTTAACTGACTGGATGATCAGAGTATCTAGCTAATAAAACCCCATATACAATCAGTTCTTCAATCGCGCTTTTTCCGGTGCTGATTTTTTATAAAATGTGATGGCTGGTGGGACATAGCAACAGTAACTATGGAGTTTCGGAACCATGAAATGCCAGATCCTTGTTAACCCTTTATTGCATTATTTTAAGCTTGTGTATTACAACCGTACATGACAGCAAAGCAAAATAAAGAACTAAATAGATAAAAACATCTGAGTAAATTAATATAAAAAAGAGTGGAGTTAGCCGCTATATAAAATTATTAAAATAATAATAATAATAATAATAATAATAATAATAATAATAATAATAATAATAATAATATATAATAATAATAATAATAATAGTAATATAATAATAATAGTAATAATAATAGTAATAATAATAATAGTAATTATAATAACAATAATATAATAATAATAATAATAGTAATAATAATATTAATTCTTTATTCCTCAAAACAAATTAAAAATTACAAATAAGAGATAGAAAAATAGATAAAAATCCTTATTTACAAAATTTAAAATGATCGCTTGGATTGTTCAATAGTAAATTGTTCAATAGTAATAATAATAATAGTAATAATAATAATAATAATAATAATAATAATAATAATAATAATAATAATAATAATAATAATAATAATAATAATAATAATAATAATAATAATAGTAATAATAATAATAGTAATAATAATAACAATAATATAATAATAATAATAATAATAGTAATAATAATAATAACAATAATAGTATAATAATAATAATAAAGAATTATTATTAATAATAATAATAATAATAAATAGTAATAATAATAATAGTAATAATAATAATAGTAATAATAATAATAATAATAGTAATAATAACAATAACAATAATAGTAATAGTAATAATAATAATAACAATAATAATAATAATAATAATATTATATAACTAATAATAATAGGAGACATTCATAAGCACTTTCGTGTACTTAAGAAGTGCAAAAACAAATTTGATTGTTTGGTTCACGAAATGTTTCTGATAAAACAATTAAGACCAAGTTTCAACATCCAATCAGACTCTATTCGTGCCAAACTGTTTATATAACAGTCATAACTTTCTTATGTTAATTTGAAAACGCTTTAAGACTATTATTCATTGAATTTCTCGTCACTTCGCCTTGATAATGGCATCATGATGACTCCGAAACGTCGGTTTTTATATATTTTGTCATATATTTTTGCCTGTCTAATAATAATAACTAGACGCTCTTGTAGCGTTAAGTCGGGCTTCTTAAAGCAAGCAGTGGTTGCTGCGATCGGTAATCTCGACTGAATCTGATTTGCTCTCGACCATATATCCATTGTCAATGAAATATTGTCAATGGCAATAAAGCTCGAGCAAGAGCCCGCGCGCCGTAGACTAATGCATCAAACACGTAGGCAAGGTAATTCATTAACGCACTATGGTTTAGAATGATCATAAAGTATTGTATATGTACAATAATCAAATCTCGATCCCAGCACAAGAATAGCTTTTTCTAGAATATCACAATCATCAAGAGTATTTACCATGTCTTCTACTGAATACATGAAATTCCATACACAGGATCGACGTGACGACGGATAACGATCGCTTCTACAATACTAATGAAATGTAACCTATTTGAACTAAATATAGATATCTTATAGTGCGATTAAAACGAGCTCGATAGAACTTGCTTTCCTTGCAATTTCAGTACTGCGATTTCACAAACTCAGCGAATCATGAATGACAATGACATAGTTTATTTGTTACCATAAATATATCCATACAAATACAAATACCGTATACATAAACTATCATGGTCGGCTGAAAACCTTACAACTGTTCTCTTTCTAAGTTCTGAAGATCTCTAAACCCTTTGCAGTACTAGTACTGGATTGATAAATCCATATCTCTATGAATTATTGTGGTTATTTTGAAAACAAGACGACATAAATTGTGAATTCAGACTCGACCAGTCTCGTATTGATAAATCATGTTGTTTGAGCCTTCGGTGATTATCTTAGCGGCCGGCACAAGGCGCATGCGCTGTAGAACCCAGTATGCTTACTGGGGTCGACGACGACGAAGAACGCTCTGCATTTTTAGAGTCGGGGCTTCCACAGGAAGCCCGACTAATAATAATAACACTAATAATAATAATAATAATAAATGAATTCTTAAAATAATAATAAAGCCGGAAATGACGTCATTCATTGTCTCTGTCGCCGTTGATGATGTGTTTTATATATAGGAATGGTCATCTTAATTGTGTCCAAGTACTGGTCAACAAGCTTCCATCGTCGATAGACAGACACGATTCACGACTAAGAACACCGCTGAACTACGCAGCTATAGGCGCCCACAGTCTTGTTATGCGTTATCTACTAAATAAAGGAGCAGATACTGACAACAGGTCAGCGGTTAATCATATATACTTACAAAAGAAGATGGCCGATTGTACATCTAACCACAATGCATTGCGAACAGAAAACTGCTGGTTTTCAATCAATCCCTGGAGATTTAAAAGAGAAGCTAATGAGGAATGCTTTGTTATCGGGAACCAACATGGCCGCCATGACGTCACGTGCAACCGTTGGTAGTACAAACAAGAGAAGCTAATGAGGAATGCTTTGTTATCGGGCACCAACATGGCCGCATGACGTCACGTGCAACCATGTTGGTGGTACAAACAAAATAAGCTAATGAGGAATGCTTTCTTATCGGGCACCAACATGGCCGCCATGACGTCACGTGCAACCATGCACAAAACATGGCCGCCATGACGTCACGTGCAACCATGTTGGTGATACAAACAAGAGAAGCTAATGAGGAATGCTTTGTTATCGGGCACCAACATGGCCGCCATGACGTCACGTGCAACCATGTTGGTGGTACAAACAAGAGAAGCTAATGAGAAATGCTTTGTTATCGGGCACCAACATAGCCGCCATGACGTCACGTGCAACCATGTTGGTGGTACAAACAAGAGAAGCTAATGAGGAATGCATTCTTATCGGGCACCAACATGGCCGCCATGACGTCACGTGCAACCATGTTGGTGGTACAAACAAGAGAAATTAATGAGGAATGCTATGTTATCGGACACCAACATGGCCGCCATGACGTCACGTGCAACCATGTTGGTGATACAAACAAGAGAAGCTAATGAGGAATGCTTTGTTATCGGGCACCAACATGGCCGCCATGACGTCACGTGCAACCATGTTGGTGGTTCAAACAAAAGAAGTTAATAAGGAATGCTTTCTTATCGGGCACCAACATGGCCGCCATGACGTCACGTGCAATCCAGCAATACCAACCTCGTTCCAAGGGCCCTTTCTTCTCGCTATTTTCAAAATGGCGGCCGCTCGATAGATAAAGACGATTAGACGATACACGTTAACAAGAGTTTGAAAAATGTAGATACTAAGTTGTGTGTGCATGAAGCTTTTAGAGCAGAGTTCGCAAGGGATCATGGTTAAATGTACAGCCGCCACTTTTTTTGTAGAATGAATTTTAATTGATAGATTTTAGTTCATCCAGGTGAGTACAGTTACGGTGTTTGGTCTAGTCGTCTAAGCTACTCACTCGCGTGTTATCTATGAAAATAGGTTTTTTCGTTGAGTGGGTTACCTGCTGGATGACCCCCTCTCGACGCAATCCCTCGGTCTAAAACTCTGACCACAGGTAACCCACTCTCCGTAAAAACACTTTCACGGATAAAATGCCGTAGGTGAGGCTATAATATGTTTGGTTTGTAATTATTGAGAGGAGCTGATAAAAAATGAATAGAGCAATAGGAAATAGACAATAGACAATAGGGCAATATAATGACAATAGACAATAGGACGATACAAGCATCAAGAGTTCCAGACTTCCGGTATGCGCGCAATGCATTGTGAGATTATTACAAAGGAAAAGTGAGCACCAATTCTAGACACAGAAGCTATGTTTTTGCTCACTTGGTGCTCACTTTTCCTTTGTAATAATCTCACAATGCATTGCGCGCGTACCGAAAGTCTGGAACTCTTGATGCTTGTATAGAACAATAGGACAATAGGCTTTACTGACGATTTCTTGTAGTGGCCATCTTGGTTAGCATCTATTGTTTTCTTCAACCAACATGGCCACCAAACTCCTAACTTGAGTAAATAAACACCTAAGGTCAAATACCGATGCCAGTGTTCTTAGTGTCAGCACTTATTAAATACTAACGACAATGTTCTTATTGGTTGCAGGGACGACGATCACGTGACCCCACTTATTCATGCTGCAAAGTGTGGTTGCTATGTTACCGTAGAGACGCTCTTAGACGACGGGGCCAAGATTGACGCTATTGACAAAAACAAAGTAAGTCTGAAGGTGCGAACACACAGTGCAACATTCCCTGCAACACGTATTGTTGCAGCGTGTGTCCACCTCTGCAACATGTTGCGCGCAATGTTGCAGAAGTAGAATCGAGTCCTACTTCTGCAACATTGCGAGCAACAAATTACGTCGTATTAGCGCGAGCAATCAGTTTCATGGGTGGACACACGCTGCAATAAAATGAAATATTGCACGCAATGTTGCACCGTGTGTCCGCCCGCACCTTGACTCTTACTGTAATCCATGTGAATAAAGTGTTTGAGTAAAATAATCACTTTGGTTTAATTTCTCAAACTCGTCCAGTAATAATTCATGACGACAAAACGATGACAATCACTACCGTGAAGGAGGTTTGGATATGTGGTTCTAATTAGCATACAATTTGGTGAACTTTTGCTTTCAATTTCTCCAAGAATTATTAATGGTTTGTCAAATCCTGCATATGTTCACTTAAAGGGGAACTGAAGACAAAATTTATTTTCGCAAGATCGTTAGATATCTATTGTACTAGCATTACTTGAGTATTATTTTTTGTAAATCTTTCTTAAATATCAACATAATTTACGTTCAATATGGAATATCATCCGCCATTTTGCCGTTTTACCGTCGGCTCAGATCTTTTTGTTTGTGACGTCGTTTTAGGGGAATAGTAAAATGCGTTCACAACATTCTCTCGGGTAAAAGAAAATACAATGCACTTATAATTACTCTATATTGTGACTGCACTTTCCCTTGGGATAGGTGACGTCTATTATGGGGAATAATTACTAAAGTGAGCCGCGATCATTTCAGCGGTAATCTATGTCTTTTTACAATTAAAACTCAAGTTTCTTCTCCATAAAATAAAAACAATTGAATATTATTTCAGAAAATGAATGTACACAACATTCTCTTTGTTTTTATCGAAATATAAATTTAGGCTACAGTTCTCCTTTAACATAGATTAAATTTTCATGATAAAAATAAGGCTGGCAGGCACGATTACTAAGAGTGATTCTACCCTGTACTTTTTTTGTCCTTAGAATACAGCTCTCGTAACTGCTGCCGTTCATGGGAAGGCTACAGTCGTTACCATACTCCTGGACCGTGGAGCTGATGTATCGATTGTTTCACTGAGCGATCACAACTGCCTGACTGCTGCTACTGCGTTTGGTCACAGAACCGTGTGTATGGCCATAGTTAACCACAGCAGGTCAGTGGTTCGTACTTCTTATGTATGATATGTTGAAAAATAATTACTCGGCGGACTGCCTGTGGTACGCCGAGTTGAAAAATGGGCTTTCTTTTTCTTATGGCCACAAATCACCAACTGGGTACCAAGGCGCATGCGCTCTGTGCCCGGCTGAGGAAACCGAAGGCTCATTGCGCATTACTGAAGCCCGCCGAGATAACGCGTAAAGAGCATCTTGTTACAAATAATTTCTCGATCTCTGTTTTATGAAAGTATAACTTTTTCTTGAGAAATGATAAAAAACGTTACTTCATGAACTTTGGATCTATAGTTGCTTACAATAGCTTTCTCTTCTGAATACAGTCAAACCTCTATTAAGCGGTCACCCTCTATTAAGCGGTCACTTTCACTCAAATTCTCGGAAATCGCCCCCCGTACTTACTGTAAACTTGACCTCTTTGACTATTAAGCGGTCACCTCTATTAAGTAGCCTCCTATGTAGACTTTGTGTAGCGCTTCCGGTTCCCGTCAAACCTCCACTGCGTCTGCTCAGACTCGAACAACATTCCTTTCTACGAATTTGACCAATCAGAGAAAGCCCCACAAAAGCTTGTGGGTACGACCTTGACCTTGGCCGTCTTTTCCGCGAACAAGATGGCAATGAATCGGCGATGGTGGAGAGTGAGCGTATGGTGACTGTTATAGAAAAGTAAGCCAAGTTTTTGGTATAAATAAGTTCAATATCCATCAGAAAAAGCCCATAGATGCCATAACTTTAGAAAAGAAAGACGTTTCTATAAATCTTCCTACTAATTCGGGAACATCGCTAGTAGTTTCAGGCTATACCTTTAATGTTTGATCTTGTAAATAACAATAAAGTGAATCATTGGATCATTACTACCATTTGCAATCAACTGGGTAACGGTAGCGTACTGAAACTATTTTGACGGTTGTGTTTCAAACGTTTATAGGTTTGCTGGCGGCGGCTTCGTTTGTTGACGTGAATGTTATGGTTTTGACATGCAATTTGTCGACGTTTGACAGGTATATTCTTAGCATTTTGGCATGGAAAACTACACGTTTAGATCTTATTTCATCTTTTATTAGTATTTTTACAGCCATCTTGAAACTTGAACCACTCTACTAAAAGCTGAAATAAGTTCTAAGTTAGAAACGTGTAGTCGGCAAAGTACAAACGTGGGAAAATGAAAAATTTGCATATCACCTAGCAATTTGATTGGTTGATAGAAAACAATGTAGAAAGGAATGTTGTTCGAGTCTGAGCAGACGCAGTGGAGGAATGACGGGAACCGGAAGCGCTACACAAAGTCTGCCTAGGAGGCTACTATTAAGCGGTCAGTTGGCCGTATTTCCCGAGGGTGACCACTTAATAGAGGTTTGACTGTATCATCAACACGCCTCGCTTTTATTCATGCATTTGGTCGTTTGTTGGAATCTTTTCACTTTTATTCCTTTAGATGGGAGGAGGCGTGTCAGTTTGAAAACAATGACGGCTATCCACCAATCAAAGCCCTGATTGAAAGGTTTCCTGACGTTGTTAAGGTAACGGTCCTTATTACTTTGACGCATCGTATTTTAAAACGTTAAATATAAATCTGAATCTGCAGTCACATGACTAGACAAACCACAGGGAGCCCAACCATTGCTTCTGAGGCTACTTATAATAAATAAAAATATATTTGTATGCGCGCGTCTTTTTTGATGGGTTTCCTGTGTTAGAGCGCGCGCGCAAACGTATTATGTTGGGCTCCCTGTGCGCGTCCCGTAAGACGGCCCGTTCAAATGCAGTATTGAATGCCTGTGCTGCAGTTTGTAGATGTGCAGTTCACATAGGATTACGTATACTATCGACATCTTTTTTTAGTACAGTGGATTTCTATAATTCTTGGTTTTCACCTACGTCATCGATAATTTTCCCAGGACTTATGAGAGGTTGACTGTAAACATCGAAGTTTGAGCGGAAAATGGGGGTCTTCCAAACTTAACCACCATTTTGCCATAGATAAAGTATTGATAGCAGATAACAGCTGTGTGGTTGGTTTTTGCCTCACCCCTCAAGGTATGGTAAAAAATGGGATTGGTATTTCCTATAGAGAGAGGGCCTGGGACGAGAGTAAAATAATTGCGAATTTATGCATTTTGTTAAGCAAGCCACAGCTGATTAAAATGAATTTAAAAAAACGTTTAACAGCGTTTCGTAACATCTACATAAGGGCTTCTAATTTGTGGGATCTTTGTTAGTTGTCTGTTTTATATCGCTGATAAAAACGTTTGTCAAATATAGTCTTTTTGTATAAATCATTGAAGCTGATTTTAGTGTCTGAAGTTAAACCGATTTTAGGAATATCTGACCAACTAGACTGACTGGATTAGTGTCCATTCACAAGAAGGGGTATCTACCTTTCACATGGACTGACGTTTTTGAAGGGTAAATGTACTCGTTTTGTTATTCACGTGAAGCAACTTTGGTTAATTATGCAAATTTGAGGAGAATAACAAGTAACAAGCAAGAGTTGGCGCACCTCACTAATTGATACATTTGAATAACTTTATTCGTCTAGTTGTTGTTTCTGATTCGCAATAATAGTTACTACTAAAAGGAAAAACTAACTTCAGATATTATCGTACTGGAAAACTAAAAACTTGATACGAAAGTTTTCGCTATTCCAGATCATCCCCGGCAAAATGTTATTTTTAAAAATGTATACTTTAACTGAAATGCTTCAAGATACTGATGATATATCGCACAATTAAATGATCAAAGTGAACTGCTATGATACAAGCAGTTTTACAGCTTCACCTGATTAGTTGCCTGCCGGCGGCGGAATAAAAGCCCGAATAAAAGTTTCAATCTACACGAGTCAGACATACATTGTGTGCGTTTGTTTGTTATGTCGATACGGAGCTAGCGTGAGCGCTGTCAATCGGCCATCATGTGGTGTTCTTTTCAAGATTTGAGTGGCTCAGAATGTGGAGACGTATCAGAAAGTGTAAATCTACCTCATCATGTAGTGCCTCTGGGATCGTGTACCAGTCTACCAGAGATATAACGAGACATCTCAGTACTATTCGAGTAAGTGACATTTAAACACTGAGGTCGAATTGATTTTAGCCAGAGTGGGTATTTTCTCTAACAACTTGGAATACTTGGCATCATTTACTATTTGTGCCAAGCATCGCTACAGTCTTGGTGGTGTTCTTGCCGCTGTTATTGTTGTTGATGGTGGTGATGTTCATGATGATGGTCATGGTGTTTAATGATGATGACGATGATGCCTGTGTGGTACTAAGGGCTTATTCGGGTAGAGGTGTGCGACGGACGTCAAACCCCCAACCCTCTCCTAGACCTAAAATTGCGATTTCCATACCCTATCCTAGAAATGTTAACGTTGTTTCTGCAGCTGTTTTATTTGGTAAAACTGTAAGTCGCAACAATGATAACGCTGGTAGCCTCCTTTGCAGCAGCTCTTTGTGTTGATCGCTTTCCGACACAAAGGTCGGACCGACACAAAGAGCGGTGTAATTGGGCGCGTCATTGCGAAAACCATACTATATCAGGCCAGACCGCAAAAGGTACGCTATATCCCGACCGCCAAAGGTACCCTATATCCCGATCGCAAAAGGTACCCTATATCCCGACCGCAAAAGGTACCCTATATCCCGACCGCAAAAGGTACCGTATATCCCGACCGCAAAAGGTACCCTATATTCCGACCACAAAAGGTACCCCATATCCCCCATATATCCCCCTATATCCCGACCGCAAAAGGTACCCTATATCCCCGACCGCAAAAGGGACCCTATATCCCAACCGCAAAAGGTACCCTATATCCCGACCGCAAAAGGTACCCTATACCCCGACCGCAAAAGGTACCCTATATTCCGACCGCAAAAGGTACCCTATATCCCGACCGCAAAAGGTACCCTATATCCCGACCGCAAAAGGTACCCTATATCCCGACCGCAAAAGGTACCCTATATCCCGACCGCAAAAGGTACCCTATATTCCGACCACAAAAGGTACCCCATATCCCGACCGCAAAAGGTACCCTATATCCCGACCGCAAAAGGGACCCTATATCCCAACCGCAAAAGGGACCCTATATCCCGACCGCAAAATGTACGCTATATCCCGACCGCAAAAGGTACCCTATATCCCGACCGCAAAAGGTACCCTATATCCCGACCGCAAAAGGTACCCTATATCCCGACCGCAAAAGGTACCCTATATCCCGACCGCAAAAGGTACCCTATATCCCGACCGCAAAAAGTACGCTATACCCCGACCGCAAAAAGTACGCTATATCCCGACCGCAAACGGTACCCAATTAGCCATTTTGGAAATGAGTAAAGGACTGGGAACGAGTTTTTAGAATTAATCTAATTGAGAAATGATCGGCCCCATCACAAGAAAGAGCATATCAGAATGAATAAGTTTCAGGAGTTTGATAGGGTTTGGACAAGTAGCAAATGAACTGCAGACATTCAAAAACTGCAAAGAAATGTATGGAAGTCCCTGCAAGTTGCAGTAACTTGCAGTAACTTGCATGTAGCCGGTCAAACGGTGAACGTAAGTTGATGCAAGTTCATATGTTTCTTTACCGATAATTACTCGTGCCCAGGCCGTAGGCCGCACGAGTTATAAAACCCAACGCGTATTTTTTTTTTCAATGTCAGAAAATCGCAAAGTTGTGCAATATCCGGTCACATGCTATCGAGATGCCATCTTGTATTTTAGACAAAGCGAGGAAGGCTTCGGCGATTCATGGAGTTTCACGAGCGAAATATTGCACTTTTTACTCGTCGGAGTGTTAAGTTGAGTGTTGTAGACGAGAAGATCTACAAATTTGAGATCGCCACTCCTTCGATCGTGTCTTACGAAGTCGAAGAAGATGGCTATTTTGCCGGACTCGCCACACGAACTGAGCCTGACCAGGAATGCAATGAGCTTCGCTCGATAAAACTGTCAACAGGCCGATATTCGCGAACTGAAACAGAGATACATGGAAGCCTTGAAAGCCTTTATCAGTTATACGAACTTGAAGTTAAACTGAAGCAATACAAACCTATCATGGCGGCTGGGTATTAAACTGATCCGATCCAGAACGGCAAAAGTTACAATGTAGTTGAAAGCAATGAGTCTTCCGGAGAGACTGACGAACTGACAATCAGTCAAGATTTAAATGGTGAATATACAGTATGAGCAAGTATGCTATTTATATATCTATAAACTTGAAGATGAATTGGACTTGAATTCCTTGCATTATTGCATTTGCGTATCGATTGCCATTTAATTTCATTATTTATACATTTAACTATATTTATAGGCTCAGTATCCAGCCGCTGGGGTTTCGTGCGCCCGCGATACTCTCCCCCTCACGGCTGGGCGCACAGGCTCGAAAGCGTGTCCGTGGCGTATTTAAGTAATTAGCATAAATAAATATAAAAACGGAAACGGAAGTGAAATTCTATTCGGTTGAAAATCCAATTTACTCAAACTTTATTCGCGCTCGATTTGTTTGTCCTAAAGGACAAGCTCGTGCGCCCAGCCGTGAGGGGGAGAGTATCGCGGGCGCACGAAACCCCAGCGGCTGGATACTGAGCCTACTATATTTATTGCCGTGGTACGTCTTTGAGCTGTTCAGACTGTTCAGGCGAAAACAACCGTGCCCGAAACCCACTATTAAAATACGCCTCCAACCTTCAAATAACTATCAATCTTTATTTCTAGCAAGTATTTGAAGAACGAGGTAGAAAAGGGAAGCTTTCAAGCGAAAATCAAACTCCCAATTCTTGAAGCATTCAGTACATGCAGCTCGTTCCCAACAGAGCACGAGTGTACATTGCCCATAGCAATGTCTAGTTTGTCTTAATTTGGGGCCTATTCTTTCTACTTTTTGAACGATCATCCGAACTATCGGACTAGCTAACTGTGATTTATTCGTTCGGCTGAATTGCGAAGACACTTTCAGTGACTTGCGCATGCGTTCGCGTTTGCCGGTCAAACGGTGAAAAACTTGCAGCAACTTGCACGGACTTGCGCTCGAATGTGATAGTGTTCAAACCCGCCGGGGGGGGATTGACCCATGTTTGGGTATAGGGGTGCCGCTGAGGGTTTGAAAACCTGACCCTGTTTGGGACAAAAATAATCTAAAATACATACCCTGTCTAGGACAACACGTACCCTCTTTTTAGGACCCTGTTTAGGACGATGGACAAAATATACACAATTCTAAGACGTTTTCATTGACTCATGACCAGCTAAAGACCGGCAAATCTGGGATCTCAGATATATGGCTAAATACCGGATAAAACCATATTTAACGACGACATCGTGCATTACCATACCCTGTTTAGGACAGACTCACATAAAATCAGATACCCTGTTCAGGACAGAGAGGCCAAAAATCATACCCTGTCCAGCGGCACGTCCCCGTATAGCGTCGATGCAAGTCCCTGCAAGTTTAATAGCGGTCAAACGTCTACGCAAGTCAAAACTTGCATGAACTTGCAGCGACTTGCGTTTACGTTTGACCGGGGCTTTAGGAGGCTATGGTTACAGGGGACACATACATTTCTTTGTAAATTTTGAGATGTTTGGAAAGCTGTTATACGTTCAATATCTAACTGAACCTATCGAAACTTTGTAAACTTACTAATGCTGAAATGCTATTTCTTGTGATGGGGTTCATTTCTTAATTAGATTAATTCTAAAAACTCATTCCCAGTCCTTTACTCGTTTCCAAAGTGACTAATTGTGACACACAATTTCTTCAAAAACATTAATGTTCAATCTCCTTTATCCTCCTAAATAATAAACCAAGCATCACAACTGTCTTGTTGTATTGTTATTCTTTGCTCAAATGTCAACTTTCCTTTATTTCCAGAAAAAAATGCAAAAACAATATTTTTAGTGTGTGTGATTTTGAGAGAATTTGACTGGATTTTTCAAACTTTCTATGAAATTACCCAGGAAAAACTTGATTTCACAAGCTTTCTTATACTTCGAACTCTATAAATACTAAGAATCAAGTCCGCTGGATGATCAGACGTTTCGCCAAAACTTACACTTCAAATACAATATTTTCATATTTTTTCTTAGACAAAAACCCTTTCTCAAAATAGAGCTGTATATTCTTCGAAAATTTAACGTTTTGAAGAAAATTGAGCTAGATTTATTAGAAATAGATCATATATAATACCAAATGTGTTTTTTGTTCTAATATCCTTATTGCGTACGAGTAACGACCCTTGAAACATACCCTAATTTTCCTATTTTCACTTCTCGCCCCAGGCCTCCTCAATACACCAAATTTGCATGGCCTGTAGATTGCCGGCATTATGATATTTTAAGAAACTAATGCCGTGGATTTAATTTAGACCTCTAACACAAACTATAACCAAAACGTGATTGAAATCCGTTAATCCTCATTTTCCGTCTTTCTTTCATTTTCTTCGAATTTTGCAGTCAACCTCTCTTATATAGAACAAAACCTTCATAGGCCGAAAGAGCAGCCAAAACCACATATCTCAGCCGAAGCTTTAGTTAAAAGAAGTTTTAGATACGAAGATATGAGCGATCGCTTATGCTCATAATTTAGTTAAAATGTATGGGTCCGCCATGTTGGTGTCGCATCGAGCGACACCAACATATGGCGGCCAAATCACGAAGACTGAAAATCATGTTTAATTGCAAATACTTCAATTTTTCAATAGCTATATTCATCAAAATAAAGATACCCATCATCTACAAAGTTAAAATCGTATTATTTCAAACGAATTTTCCTATTTCTATGGCTTTTGAAAATGCGTGACTGTATTGCGTGACAGAATTTGACTCGCAATAAAGCGAAAACCAAACATCTAAATTACAAAATTATTTTGGTAATAATTTACTTATAACGATATAAACAACATATCCAACAAACAGTTTTGTGAGGTGAATAGTTTGGATTTTAGCTTTTTGATGACGTCATGTGAAAACTAAGAATTGATTCACTAATCGCTGTTTTCATTCAGGTTGTCATGGACAAGTGCATTACTTATTCTGAACATCAAAAGAACGACGATAAATTGGAGGTAAATTTTCAAAAATCGAAATTTTGTATGAAAACCTTTGGAAATTTATTTTCATACAAAATTTCGATTTTTGAAAATTCATATATTCGCAATTTGTGAAGCGATCTTTTCCAAACTTCACATTTTTGCTAATTTCAACGAGCTCTTTTCAGCTATGATAATCATTTTTTTGTCCTATGAGTTTTGAAATTACGTGATGATAAACCCTCTTTATACCATCAAGAATGGTTTGTATTGATAAATACAGACAATCAGGCTTGCGGTCAGCGGTCTGCATACGCTCAAGTACAGAGAATACAAAATAACACTTCCAATTATAGGCCAATATTATTACAATAATAAGCTTGACATTTGTGTATTTCTTATACACAGGTTACTTATCGGTTCGATTACCTCGACCCAGACCCTCACAGTCAGACGTTTCGCCGGGAGAAAAAGTTCTTTGCTCCAAAGGTAAAAATGTCGTTTGTATTGATTTTAGTTTTAATTTATGCTTCCAAGAAAGAAAATAATTTATTGATGTAATCATTAGTCGGGCTTCCTGTGGAAGGCCCGACTCTAAAAATGCAGTCCGGTCGTCGTCGTTGACCTCAAATCGCCAACTGGGTTCTACAGCGCATGCGCCCTGTGCCGCCCTTAAAATAATCACCGAAGGCTCTAACAACATGGTTCATCAACACGAGACATCGCACTCTTCACAGACCTTGTTGGAGGAAGGTTATGTCGTCTTGTTTATTCGTAAAACATATCACGTAAATTTGTCAAATTTTAGCGGTCGATTTTCCGAATTCAAATGATTTCATATAAAGTAAGTTATCCATTTTTTCATAAATTTTGTCATTTTTAAAAGTGAGATGGCGCTGAAAAAATCAATTTAAAACAACATTAAAATCGCTGTCCGCCATTATATATATATATTGAAGTGTCGCCTAATCGGACCGCGAAAATCAGTCGGTCAGGTCATCGTGTCGCTGCCCAAAATTTTATCTTCACTGCGACTTTACAGACAGAAAGTTGAATGTTTGAGGCAACCAAATTGAAGCTGCATGTATTTATCACGGCTTTGCCTTGCTTGCTTGCTCATCAATGTAAAAGAGAAATGGCCGCGGAATCGCACGGAAGGGATGTTTATTCATTTTCAAGTGAAAATCGCAGCATGTTCGAATCAGGAGCAACTTTAGTATCGCGCTTTGTCGCTGCGACTTCGCGACTCAGTTTACACACGCGATTTGCATCAATAAAATCGCCACTCAGATCGCGCGACAAAATCGCCAGTGTAAACCGGAATTTGGTTAGTACGATATTATGACTGTTTTATTTCTTCCTAATAGGACATGCTAGATTGTGTGCATAAGGACCTGCTTTTTCATCCCTTGACTTTAGAACTGGTTCGTTACAAGTGGTAAATATGATCACGTCACAAAATATAATTTCAAATTAAAGTTTATTATCAATATTTTTTTCATAAACTTCTTATAATAAGGTACAATATACACCTATTCTAAAAATCGTTGTCCGCGCCGAAAGCAACAAGCAAGAAACTGAAGACCGCAAAGGGCATTGGGACTTAATCATATATTCATTCGTATAATTTTTGACAACATGCATTTTCAAATGGCCGAATAGTTCCAAATGATTGCTATTCAACGCTCGTAGGGATAACTTCTCAAGTACCACGGATAAATTAATTAATTAGGAGATTCCCAAAGTCCTTTGCGGTCGTCAGCTTCTTGCTTGTTGCTTTCGGCCCGGACAACGATATTTGGAATAGGTGTATAAGTTATATTGTTATATCCCCATAGTAATAATAATAATAATAATAAAGCGAGGGTAGCACTAGTCAAACTCGTTTTCTCATTGGTCGAGAGCACGTCACGTGGCGGGCGTCAAATCTTAATAACTCCCGCGCAGGCGTTAAATTCACGTGATCGAAGCGTAAGAGGGGAATAAATGCACGTGGTTAAGTCAAAGTCCATCGAAAATACTTGTGGCGCCGGCCATTGACAACAACTATTTTATGGGGATATAACAAAACACTTTTAAGTGTTCGACTTCGTCTCTGGAAAATTGAGATTCTCGGGAAACAAAATTAACTGTTCAATTGACTGTTTCCCTCGGGACCAGTCATTAAGTGTGTAGTATATTTTCAATATAGATAAAATATATAAATAAAATATAAATATAGAATATATAAAATATATATTTATAAAAAAATAACATTTAAATTAAATTTAAAAAAATTAAATTTTAAATTTTTTTCTTTTCGCAACAGGAAATGCTTTGGGCTGCGTTTTTTCTACGTGGCTGCGATAATCCACCTGATATTCCTGATTATCTTGACGTTTTATATCATTTGCACCAATAATATATATCTGATGGACTTCATCAAACACAAGAACATTACTACTACCACTTATGAAAAATTAGTAAGTAGTATGACGTGCCTCATTCTGCCCATCGCAAGTTGCATTGAATACAAGCATCAAGAGTTCCAGACTTCCGGTACGCGCGCAATGGAGATTATTACAAAGGAAAAGTGAGCACCAAGTGAGCAAAAACATAGCTTGGGCTCCCTGTGTCTAGAATTGGTGCTCACGTTTCCTTTGTAATAATCTCATAATGCATTGCGTGCGTACCGGAAGTCTGGAACTCTTGATGCTTGTATACATAGTAAGATATACAGTGTACGAGAAGGACTGGGGAAAGCGTGTGTTCGGCCATGTTACCGGCACACCGCTATCAAATGTCTGAAAACACCGAAAGTTAAACAAATTACTTCAAAGTTAAGCTCTAAAATTCTAAAGGTTTTTACTTTTTTTATTTATCAAAAAAGTTATTGGAGTTTGTAGTTACGGTTGGAGAGCCAAAATGGTCGACTGTTTTTACATTCTTCCTTATTGTTGATGCAGGAGAAAGCTCGCGCATGCGCAGACGTTTGACCGCGGTGTGTGCTACTGGTCTGTGGCAAATACATTGGTAGACTGAGTAAGAGTGTTGTAGCCATTGAGATAGCAGTTCTTATATTTTGACAATTATTATCTCCAATATAAAACCTGTACAGCCTATCCAATGTGATGGAGAAAGAACGTTGAACCGGCCATGCAACAATCTCGTCCCGAAAGTAACGCAGGCTCTGGGGACGAGATTGGCCATGCAAGTGATATAAACACCTTGAAAAACTTGTAACTAATTCAGCCAATCAAAACACTCCAATCCAGTCTTCCAACATTTGCCACGGACAGGGTGTTGTTTACAAAATAGGTATTCAATGAAGTATGTCCTACTAGTCTAAAGTAGTTGATTAAAATAAATGAAAAACCGCAACAACAACAAATTAAAGTTTTTGAAGAATCTTTAGAGGTGTCAGTGACGTCACTTACTCAACCCAAACAATCATCACGGCTTCGCTCCATACATTTCTTCATGTTTAATGTCTTGAATTATTTTATTTCTATGAAGCTAAACGTTTGTGTGAAGGAGTTTTCTTACCTTATATGTGCTTAGGATTGATTGTCTGACTAGTTTTCTTCAGTGGAGAGCTGTTATCTGAACAAACCGTTCCGAGATATTTTGATCACAAAATACAAAGAAATGTATGGAGCTGAGTTTGGGTTGAGTAAGTGACGTCACTAACACCTCTAAAGATTCATAAAAATGTATTACGGTACCTCCCATTGCATTTTTTTGAGAAAAAAATTAACCAGTGATTGTATGGGTCTTTGACATTATTTCAGTGAAGTTTCAGCTAAATCAAATTTTGAACGATTTACGTAATAGTCCCCCTTTAACGTCACAGTATAGAAATATCTACTAAGCCTGTGATTCAACGACCCTACCTAACAGGAAAGAGTAGTCCACGTACAAACACCAGTTGTTTTGTTTCAGTCGTATTGCAGTGCTGACGCTGTTATTGCATGGGAAATTATTATATTTGTGATATCCGTCTTTAATCTCACCATCGAGGGATATCAAATGTTTATCGAGGTAAGGCAATTATAAAACAACAACAACAACAGCAGCAACAACAACAGCAGCAACAACAACAGCAGCAACAACAACAGCAACAACAACAACAACATCAGCAACAACAACAACAGCAACAACAACAGCAGCAGCAACAATTAACAACAACAACAGCTACAACAACAATAACAACAACAGCTAGCAGCAGCAACAACAGCAACAACAACAACTCAACTCAAGCATGTTAAGGCCTGGGTCAGGAGCTTAAACACGAAACCGCGCTATAAAAGGACCTGTGCCAGGCAGCTATCACCTTCAGTTGTCAGTCATCCATCGTACTGTCAAGAGCTCTGGATCGTAACAATGGGCGCGAAATTTGAATTCAAAATTTGAATTTCAAATTTTTGACTTTCTTCGTTCTTTTAATAACATCAAGAACTCATTTTCAAAATCTTGTTATTAGTTTTGAATGATCAGTTTTGAAAATATTGATATCTAGCTCAGTTTTATCGAAGTCTAGCTGAATAATAATTATGAACTTTGAGTCATTCAATACGACATGAATACGACATGAATACGAAGATGTTACTCCACCATTTCAAATTGATTCAACTGAGCTGGAAAGGTGTGAAATGAAGGCGGTCCAGTCCCTTTTATAGCGCGGTTTCGTGTTTAAAAACGAAAAGTTTTTTTGACGTTGAAACGTGGAGACTTGACGTAATTAGATGAAACTTGGCACAATGTTAGAAAGTATTAGGACAATTATACTTAACTTCATTTTAAGGGTTAGAGTGATCACGTGACCTCGTGATGCCATTAATTATTATACAAAATTCGTTTTATTCTCCGGCGGCGAGTTTTAATCACAATGACAATACGATGTGCCTAACGTACTTCAATTACCGAGTACTACGAACATTTGTCTAGCTGATCCGGGACTTTCTTCAAGATTAAGGGGATATTTGCTAAAACAGGTCACGTGACCTGAAATTTCAAACAATTTCCCTTAAAGGGGGGTCGGTACTATCTCGTTGCCAGGTAACCCGGTTGCTATGTCGCGAGACCGGAAGTGATATTTTCTTTCCGAACTCGTACGCTAAAATTGTTTTGTTTTGTTTTACTTTTGCTTCATTCTTGTAATAGGTTTTATTAATTAAGCTTATATTCACTAAGTATACTTTTACAGGAGCTTTTCAAAAATGTAAACTCGAGATTTTCAGTATTTTAGACTCGTCAGTAAGAATCTAAGCTACATGTAAGTTAGTTCAACACAACAACATGACTTATTTTCAAAAGAAAGAGGAAGATGACTCGCTAACGATAGAAAACAAAGAGCAAAAGAATTAGGGAAGAATCGTTGTCCCAACTCCAAGTCAATGTCAAAACACAAACCTGCGAAATCCTGTGTACGTGTACTGAACCGTCATTTCCAAAGTTTTGCGTTGGAGAAACATTCAGCAGTCTCCTGTACTTCAGTGTCTGGGTAGAAGCACCTTAAACTACGCCATTCAAGGAATATTTGAGCCACTTAGCGACTCGCCACTTTTGTCGAGTTTGAGTCTGCTTGTTACAATGCATTCTGGGTAATTTTAAAGATGGCGGAGGAGCTAAGTGACATGGCTGCTTGAATGAGAACAAATTACTTCTGGCCGGTCTACAAAATGAAGTTTTTCTCGTCGGAAAAAAAGTTTATATGCGGTTTTTCGATATTTCAATAAATAAATGTGAATTATCTAAAACTTAGCGCATGGGATTTGTTATATTTTAAAAACTAAGAAAGTTTCAAGCAAATACGTGGTTTTGTAAACACGAATTTTAGCGTCATTTTCCTATTTTTCCGAAATTCAAAAAACGCATGCGTGAATATTTTGGAAACGTTCTAAAAAACATACTGATAACAATAATTTTTGAAATTTTTGAATTGTCACGTGACAATGGGCGTGGCCCGGTGACGTCAACATTACATTCCCACTTACACTGAATGACTATGTTCCATATTTCATGGCAACGAGCATCAAAAGATAGTACCGACCTCCCTTAATTAATATCTCTTTTACCGACAGCAAAGCTACACTCACCTACCCAGCATGTTATTTAGCTCTATGAAATGCAATGATTTTGATATATTTCTTTTTGCCACTTATAAAACTCGCTACCGGATCCACGAATTAGTGTTTTTCTCGTATATGACGTCATAGATAACGTGACCACCACAAAAAAGCAAACCAAAATTTTAAGGATGTGAAAACTAACAAAACATGAAAATATGACTTGAAAATATATTTCCATAGTCAAGCAATTCTTCATTCTGTTCTCAAGGTTAAACAAGGTCAAACCCAGGATATATAATCTAGCTGAGTAACAATATCTATATTGAGTTTAAAATTATCATAGAGAAGGAGAATTAAAACAGCAACATTTATAAGCTATAAGGGAAACAAACACTATTATATTCAGGAATCGGCAGGAATCCATATTAGGTTGTTTATATTTCAAACTCCTCAATCAGGTTACTATCCAAGTAGTGGAAGAGTCAAACTTCGCTTGACCAAAGACAAGGTCTGGGCTATTATATTCGTCTGCTTGTACATGTTGCGATTGGACGACTGCCATCATGAATTCCACTAAAATCCACCGAACCTCTAGGAACGCCCCCTCCCCATGCCCAACAGCTACCTCTCTGTAACGACGACTGTTGTTATCCCAGTCACCAGCCAGTCCATACATTTATTATTATTGAAACCTCTCCACAACGGTCACCTCTCCACAACGGTCACCTCTACACAACGACCACCTCTACACAACAGCCACCTCTACATAACGGCCATCTCTACACAACGGCCATCTCTACACAACGGCCATCTCTACACAACGGCCACCTCTACACAACGGTCACCTCTACACAACGATCACCTCTCCACAACGGTCACCTCTACTCAATGACCACCAGTCTACACAACGGTCACCTCTACACAACGGTCACTTCTACCCAACGGTCACCTCTACACAACGGTCACTTCTGCACAACGGTCACCTCTCCACAACGGTCACCTCTACACAACCGTCACCTCTACACAACGGTCACCTCTACACAACGGTCACCTCTACACAACGGCCACCTCTACACAACGGTCACCTCTACACAACGTTTTGTCCTGAGGCGGCCATTGTGTGGAGGTTCGATAGTATTCGGGTGGGAAGTCAGGACGGCAATTCAGGCGAAAGTATCGTCATGCGCACACCATCTGCGTTAGTAGTTTGGAGGGATGTCATTTAGTCAAACAAATAGACCTATTTAGCTTGTATGCAAATTGCCCATTTCAGATCATGTGATGTAAACATGATATTCTCTGGAGAATTGTTCCTTTATATTTCTGAAATTTATTCGTTCATATTGAAAGGACTAATTCTCCAGAGAACACCATGTTTACATCACATGATCTGAAATGGGCAATTTACATACGAAGCTAAAGAGGTCTATTGTATTGTCAATGCAGACAGTTTTAATAATAATAATAATAATATATAATAATAATAATAATAAGTGTTTATTTATATAGCGCGTAAAAATAATATAATACTCTAAAGCGCTTTACAAAAATATCAAGAAAAATATCGTTAAAAAGAACATGTAGTTTTTAACAGATAGTCCGATGAATATTTAATGATAATAATAATAAAAATAACTTTATTGATAGTTTTTTTTTGATTGATAGAGTTAAATACTGTAATTGTCTCTTGTAGAGATGGCATTATATCGACACAAGTAACGTGGTAGAGCTGTCGACGTTTTCGTGTTCCTTGGTTGCTGTGGTTATGCGAATGACAGAAGTTAAAGAAGAAGATGATCAAATTTATTGGAGTTTCACGGTGATAGCAGCCTTACTGGCGTATCTAACGATGCTCATTCAAGTACAAAGGTGACTTTTGGGATACGGAATCGTTTTTAGCTACTGATTCGAATGTCTATATACACCTATTCCAAATATCGTTGTCCGGGTCGAAAGCAACAAGCAAGAAGCTGATGACCGCAAAGGACTTTGGGAATCTCCTAATTAATTAATTTACACGTGGTACTTGAGAAGTTATCCCTACGAGCGTTGAATAGCAATCATTTGGAACTATTCGGCCATTTGAAAATGCATGTTTATAAAATGTCTACAGATGAATAAATGAATAAGGAGAAAGTCCCAATGCCCTTTGCGGTCGTCAGCTTCCTGCTTGTTGCTTTCGGCGGGGACAACGATTTTTGGAATAGGTGTATATTTCGAGATGAAAGAAAGAAAACAGTGAAACAACAACAACACTGAACAACAACAATAATTTTATTACCTAAAATTGTGTCTTTTTTACAATTACTATTTTTCAATTTAACTAAAATATATAAAAAATAGTGCTTTAAAATATTGCTTTAGATGCTAATAGTAGTTTTGTGTATTAGAGTCCTCAGTGGTTTTCAAATGAGTGGGAAACCTGCAGCACGCAGTTACGGTCACGGTACGGAATCGAAGACATCTATTCAACCAATTACAGTGCGCAAAATCATTGCTCAACCAATCAGAATGCTTGGACACGGCATGGTCACCGCACGGCACGAACTGTACTGCAACTACTTCCCACTCCGCATACTCTAGTATTACGTCTACAGTAACACGATTACATTAGTTACATCATCAAACGAGACTATGCTCTGGTATTTGTAAAAACGACATATGAATCCAATACAATTCCGTGATATTCTGATACAACGACTTCGTCATTTTTTTTGACATCGGGGGTGAAACTTCGCTGCAATCTTCTTTTCGATGTATTTTTGCAACGGTTTATCAAATAATACAAACAGTACTGCCCACACACGGTGGATGTTGAGCTTTGTAAACTCCTTTTTGTGAAGGTCCACGATCTGGAATTGTTGTCCAGAAATTCTTTAAATCTTGGAGAACATCGTTGAGGATGACGGCCAAAAGAATCAAAGAACTCGCCTTTTTGGCGGTTCCAGAAGATGAACGCACACCAGTGAGATCCTGGAAGGTGATGGGGATCTGAATTGGCAACAAAGATTGCTGGATATGATTTGACGACATGTGGAAGTTTGTCAGACGCATAAACGCCTTGAAAAAACTCTCTAGTTGAGGAAAGATTTGCCAATACAGTTTCAATCTCTCTTCCATCCATTGCCTTCGGTTCCAAAACTTGCTTGGAAGAGCTTGGTTGAATGCTTTTACACTTTCTGTTTTGTGATTTAGAAAGTTTCCTTCCGCTCGATCCTCTCAGCTCCCTTGCCAGATGTAGACTGACGTGTACTCGACTAGGTCCTCTGCTTTTATACTTTCTGTTTTGTGATTTAGAAAGTTTCCTTCCGCTCGATCCTCTCAGCTCCCTTACCAGATGTAGACTGACGTGTACTCGACTAGGTCCTCTGCTTTTATACTTTCTGCTTTGTGGTTTAGAAAGTTTCCTTCCGCTCGATCCTTTCAGGTCCCTTGCCAGATGTAGACTGACGTGTACTCGACTAGGTCCTCTTCTTTTATACTTTCAGTCTTGTGGTTTAGAAAGTTTCCTTCCGCTCGATCCTTTCAGCTCCCTTGCCAGATGTAGACTGACGTGTACTCGACTAGGTCCTCTGCTTTTATACTTTCTGTCTTGTGTTTAGAAAGTTTCCTTCCGCTCGATCCTTTCAGCTCCCTTGCCAGATGTAAACTGACGTGTACTCGACTAGGTCCTCTTCTTTTATACTTTCAGTCTTGTGGTTTAGAAAGTTTCCTTGCACACGATCCTTTCAGCTCCCTTGCCAGATGTAGACTGACGTGTACTCGGCTAGGTCCTCTGCTTTTATACTTTCAGTCTTGTGGTTTAGAAAGTTTCCTTGCACACGATCCTTTCAGCTCCCTTGCCAGATGTAGACTGACGTGTACTCGGCTAGGTCCTCTTCTTTTATGCTTTCTGTCTTGTGGTTTAGAAAGTTTCCTTCCGCTCGATCCTCTCAGCTCCCTTGCCAGATGTAGACTGACGTGTACTCGGCTAGGTCCTCTGCTTTTATACTTTCCGTCTTGTGGTTTAGAAAGTTTCCTTGCACACGATGCTTTCAGCTCCCTTGCCAGATGTAGACTGACGTGTACTCGGCTAGGTCCTCTTCTTTTATGCTTACTGTCTTGTGGTTCAGAAAGTTTCCTTGCATGCACACGATGCTTTCAGTTCCCTTGCCAGATGTAGACTGACGTGTACTCGACTAGGTCCTCTTCTTTTATACTTTCCGTCTTGTGGTTTAGAAAGTTTCCTTGCACACGATGCTTTCAGCTCCCTTGCCAGATGTAGACTGACGTGTACTCGGCTAGGTCCTCTTCTTTTATGCTTTCTGTCTTGTGGTTCAGAAAGTTTCCTTGCACACGATGCTTTCAGTTCCCTTGCCAGATATAGACTGACGTGTACTCGACTAGGTCCTCTTCTTTTATATTTTCAGTCTTGTGGTTTAGAAAGTTTCCTTCCGCTCGATCCTTTCAGCTCCCTGGCCAGATGTAGACTGACGTGTACTCGACTAGGTCCTCTTCTTTGATACTTTCAGTCTTGTGGTTTAGAAAGTTTCCTTCCGCTCGATCCTTTCAGCTCCCTTGCCAGATGTAGACTGACGTGTACTCGACTAGGTCCTCTGCTTTTATACTTTCCGTCTTGTGGTTTAGAAAGTTTCCTTGCACACGATGCTTTCAGCTCCCTTGCCAGATGTAGACTGACGTGTACTCGGCTAGGTCCTCTTCTTTTATGCTTTCTGTCTTGTGGTTCAGAAAGTTTCCTTGCACACGATGCTTTCAGTTCCCTTGCCAGATGTAGACTGACGTGTACTCGACTAGGTCCTCTTCTTTTATATTTTCAGTCTTGTGGTTTAGAAAGTTTCCTTCCGCTCGATCCTTTCAGCTCCCTGGCCAGATGTAGACTGACGTGTACTCGACTAGGTCCTCTTCTTTGATACTTTCAGTCTTGTGGTTTAGAAAGTTTCCTTCCGCTCGATCCTTTCAGCTCCCTTGCCAGATGTAGACTGACGTGTACTCGACTAGGTCCTCTGCTTTTATACTTTCCGTCTTGTGGTTTAGAAAGTTTCCTTGCACACGATGCTTTCAGCTCCCTTGCCAGATGTAGACTGACGTGTACTCGGCTAGGTCCTCTTCTTTTATGCTTTCTGTCTTGTGGTTCAGAAAGTTTCCTTGCACACGATGCTTTCAGTTCCCTTGCCAGATGTAGACTGACGTGTACTCGACTAGGTCCTCTTCTTTTATACTTTCAGTCTTGTGGTTTAGAAAGTTTCCTTCCGCTCGATCCTTTCAGCTCCCTTACCAGATGTAGACTGACGTGTACTCGGCTAGGTCCTCTTCTTTTATGCTTACTGTCTTGTGGTTCAGAAAGTTTCCTTGCATGCACACGATGCTTTCAGTTCCCTTGCCAGATGTAGACTGACGTGTACTCGACTAGGTCCTCTTCTTTTATACTTTCCGTCTTGTGGTTTAGAAAGTTTCCTTGCACACGATGCTTTCAGCTCCCTTGCCAGATGTAGACTGACGTGTACTCGGCTAGGTCCTCTTCTTTTATGCTTTCTGTCTTGTGGTTCAGAAAGTTTCCTTGCACACGATGCTTTCAGTTCCCTTGCCAGATATAGACTGACGTGTACTCGACTAGGTCCTCTTCTTTTATATTTTCAGTCTTGTGGTTTAGAAAGTTTCCTTCCGCTCGATCCTTTCAGCTCCCTGGCCAGATGTAGACTGACGTGTACTCGACTAGGTCCTCTTCTTTGATACTTTCAGTCTTGTGGTTTAGAAAGTTTCCTTCCGCTCGATCCTTTCAGCTCCCTTGCCAGATGTAGACTGACGTGTACTCGACTAGGTCCTCTGCTTTTATACTTTCCGTCTTGTGGTTTAGAAAGTTTCCTTGCACACGATGCTTTCAGCTCCCTTGCCAGATGTAGACTGACGTGTACTCGGCTAGGTCCTCTTCTTTTATGCTTTCTGTCTTGTGGTTCAGAAAGTTTCCTTGCACACGATGCTTTCAGTTCCCTTGCCAGATGTAGACTGACGTGTACTCGACTAGGTCCTCTTCTTTTATATTTTCAGTCTTGTGGTTTAGAAAGTTTCCTTCCGCTCGATCCTTTCAGCTCCCTGGCCAGATGTAGACTGACGTGTACTCGACTAGGTCCTCTTCTTTGATACTTTCAGTCTTGTGGTTTAGAAAGTTTCCTTCCGCTCGATCCTTTCAGCTCCCTTGCCAGATGTAGACTGACGTGTACTCGACTAGGTCCTCTGCTTTTATACTTTCCGTCTTGTGGTTTAGAAAGTTTCCTTGCACACGATGCTTTCAGCTCCCTTGCCAGATGTAGACTGACGTGTACTCGGCTAGGTCCTCTTCTTTTATGCTTTCTGTCTTGTGGTTCAGAAAGTTTCCTTGCACACGATGCTTTCAGTTCCCTTGCCAGATGTAGACTGACGTGTACTCGACTAGGTCCTCTTCTTTTATACTTTCAGTCTTGTGGTTTAGAAAGTTTCCTTCCGCTCGATCCTTTCAGCTCCCTTACCAGATGTAGACTGACGTGTACTCGGCTAGGTCCTCTTCTTTTATGCTTACTGTCTTGTGGTTTAGAAAGTTTCCTTCCGCTCGATCCTTTCAGCTCCCTTACCAGATGTAGACTGACGTGTACTCGACTAGGTCCTCTTCTTTTATACCTTCTGTCTTGTGACCACGGCATTGTGTACTTCCCGCGCTAATTTATTTCCCCGGATCTTCACCAACTGCAATTTACAAGTTAAACGCCAGTAATCAGGTGTACAGACGTCAAAGGAATAATTATTCTGAGAAATTATCCTTAAGTGCAAAATCGACCACTCAAATTCTGTGTGGTACACGACCCTTTGAGCTCCCTTGCCTGATGTAGACTGATGTGTACTCGGCTTGGGTATTTTAGACCTGTCTGCTGTTTACCAATAGTTCCTTGATTTACAAGCTGCAGAGTGAACAAAGTCGATTGTTTTTCTGCATCTTTTCCTGTCAAGTCACAAAGGGCATGTTGAAGATTCCATGTTTGAATCGGCTGCTACGCTGCATGGTTGTGTTCGTTTACTAATGTAAATTTCCAGGATCAAGTTCTGAAAAAGGGAATGAAAAATCCATGATCAACTATACAAACCTGAAGAAACTCTTCAGAATGTATCTTACCCATGTTTTGTGCATTTTTGTTGCATTCTTGAAGTGGATATTTCTTCCTGGTGTTTTCATATTGGTGGGCGTTTCTTTGGTGCCTTTGTTTATCATCTTTGCGCAAAAACGCTTTTCCGCAATAAAGACACTTGTGGCCCTTTTTCCCGATATGAATCTTTACATGCCTCTTCAGAGCGTCGGGTCTTAGGAAAGTCTTTCCGCAAATTCCGCATTTCTTTACTGCGGGTTTTCTATTTGAATGGATATTTTCCTTATTCTCCTGCGAATATAAAAGCCAAAGATCAAATTTCTACCATAATAATACTAACTGGAGAAGATAGCGAATTATTCAATAAAACATACCTGCAAACGTGCCTTTTGGTGCTCATCATATACGAGTTCCATGAATTTGTCGACAGCTTCTGGTATCTGTCTGCTGGGAATTGTATCGCTTAGGATAAGGTTTTCAAACTCGTCGACGTCTCGTAAGCTATGAAGATCTATTGCTTCATCTTCACTTATCAAGTAAGGCTGAAAGTGGAAGTACAGTAACATCAGAAAATTGCCAAAGATTAGGATATTGTGGAGTCCATAAGAATTTCATTAAATATTCGATGGCTTTTTCCACACGTTTGTGAAAAACCGTTCCCAAAGCCCCATAGTGATTAGTTGCAAATACTAAAGTCATTAGATATTGTAGACTGTACGTACCTCTGGTGTCAACGTAAGCTCCATTAATTTTTCAACTGCTTGCTTAAACTGATGTTTCGGTATTGCACTACTGTCAATCAGATTTTGAAAGTCAGGTAATGATTGGTAGGCGTCGAGGTCTATATCAACTTCCAAGAAATCTCTTTCCTGAGAAATAAAATTGAGTCTATGTTAGAAGAAGTACAACTCTTTCAGATATTTCAATATCCGGGTGATGGTGCATGCTCTCTATTAACACTGAAGCCGATTTGCTTAGAAAATAGAGAAATTATCCTGAAGTCAAAATCGAGCGCTCAAATATCCAGTCTGAGACAGATCAGAGCAATGGTCGTGATGCAGTGATATCGGGATATTTGCAATACACTTCTGTCAACATACATCCGGTATGCCGATTGCGGCTTCTTCGATGTGTCGAGTCTAGTGGTCGTGTAATAATACCAACAGTCCATTATTCGGGAGTACAGCCTTCAAGTCAAAGGAGCAACTATTCTGAGAAATTCTCCTCAAGTGCAAAATCGACCACTCAAATCCTATGTCTGGGACAGAGCAGTAGTCGTGATGCAGTGATATCGGGATATTGGATTCACGCGCTTCATTAGCACACTTTGCGCTCATGTGAATCACCGTCCTACACTGCACCATAGTGGAGGTATTCTCGTACTCTAAAATGCTCCTTTCCAAGTTTAGCATGCTTTCTTCTCAACATGGTTAATCACCATCCCAACTCACATCAACTGAATGAAGTCATTTCTAAGCAAGAGTTGTTCAGCAATCACGTCGACTGATTAGGAACTTCACCAGCCACGACTTACCTGTTCTGCTTCCATCTTGAAAAGACAGAGAAATGATGGAATTCTGGGCTTATATAGGGACAAGCCCGTTCCAGTCTCCCTCTGATTTCATTTAATATATTCCACCGCATTGGTGACTTCCCGCGCGAATTTACTTCCCGATCACCAACTGCAATTTACAAGTTAAACGCCAGTAATCAGGTGTGCAGAAGGAACAATTATTCTAAGAAATTCTCCTCAAGTGCAAAATCGACCACTCAAATCCTATGTCTGAGACAGAGCAGTGGTCGTGATGCAGTGATATTGGATTCACGCGCTTCATTTGCACACTTTGCGCTCATGTGAATCACCGTCCTACACTGCACCATAGTGGAGGTATTCTCCTACTCTAAAATACTCCTTTCCAAGTTTAGCGCAATGTTTTCTTTTCAACCTGGCCAATCACCATCCCAACTCACATCCACTGAATGACGTAATTTCAAAGCAACAGTTGTTCAGCAATCACGTCGACTGATTAGGAACTTCACCAGCCACGACTTACCTGTTCTGCTTCCATCTTGAAAAGAGAAAGAAATGATGGAATGCAGGGCTTATATAGGTACAAGCCCGTTCCAGTCTCCCTCTGATTTTATGATAATATATTCCACCGCATTGGTTACTTCCGGTCCCGCGCTAATTTATTCCACCGTACTAGACTGTTAGGTCGGGATTTCCACCAGCCACGACTTACCTGTTCTGCTTCCATCTTGAAAAGAGAAAGAAATGATGCAATGTTGGGCTTATATAGGTACAAGTCCGTTCCAGTCTCCCTCTGATTTGATGTTAATGTATTCCACCGCATTCGTTACTTCCCGCGTGAATTTAATTCCCCGGATCTTCACCAACCGCAAACTACTTGTTCTGTCTCCACCTTGAAAAGAGAAAGAAATGATGAAATGCTGGGCTAATACGTTAATTTAATGTTAATATATTCCTCCGCATTGGTTACTTCCGGTCACGCGCTGATTTATTCCACTATATCAGAATTATTTTAATTAATAAAACTGTTCATGTTTTACATTCCAACTGCCGCAACTTTGACTCTCCTCCAATAATAATAATAATAATATGAGAAGAATGCTGTATTAGAGCCGGGGGGTGCTTATTCAAATTTGAAAGTTCACTTTTACGGGAGCGAGGCTGATTAGAGCAGAGGTTCTTCATAGAGAGAGCGTTCTCTTATTCAAACACGTGGTCTGGTATTTTGTAATAAAAACCGTTAGCTGATCAATGTGCAATTTTTTCTTTTACTTCCAGCTTGTTCCAGTCAGGAATATATGTAACAATGCTGTTTGAAGTGTTAAAGACGGTCATTAAGGTAAACTGAAATCACATCTCCAACAGCTATTTTGAAAATAAGGTTGTCTTTAAGGACTTGTCAGAAATTAACAGGGGGGGAGGGGGGGAGGGTAGATATTTTAAATTGAGTGTTGAAAATGTTGTGACACCCTCCCCTAGCGATGGGAATGAAATTTCCTGACCTTCCCCTTGGGCTTGGCCTAAAATTCCAAAAATATATACTCCCCTTTTCACTCCCTATTTTTTCATGACCCTCCCTTTTCCATGCTCGAGGATCCAGCGGTTTTTGTCCGCGCTCCGAAGTCACCGGCCGGTGACTTCGGAGCGCGGACAAAAACCGCTGGATCCTCGAGCATGTCCCTTTTCAGGGGCTCAAAAAGTTATGACCCCCTCCCCCCCTTCCCCCCTCCTCTCCCCCTGCTAATTTCTGACAAGACCCTAAACAAACATTTTCATCAGCCAGAGCTGTAGTGAGGCTTTCTTAAGGTATCAGGGTACCCCTACCGACCGGTATGCATTCAAGTCGCTTTAACACAGAATCCGTCCATTTAAACCCTAATAAAGTATACATTTTCTGAAAGCTAAATAAATGGAGATTCCAACTAATGGTCTATTAACCAAATAGAAACAAGCGTTTTAGAAATAAGTGGAGTTCAACGAATATTCATATAGCGTTATTCGGTGAGTTCCTTGACAGCCGCATTTGATCGGAAATTCAAGATAATTGTCTTTATGCACTCTAGAGATATCAATTATCAAAAGGGTGTCTCCGATTTTCGATAAGTTGCCCCATTGCTTTTATATTTGCCGCTAAACTTTCGGTACGCTAAAAATACATCGTTTTTTACTAATCAGTTAATAACTCAAGAAAAATCAAAAAAATCAAAAATCGGAGACACTCCTTTGAAGATCAATTATCAGACATGGTTTTTGTGAAGTTTCAAATACATCCGATAAAATCCCTTTGTCCAGGAACTCAAAATGTGAGCCTATTTGTTGGCATTTCATGTGCCTCTGTTTACATAAGACATTAGTCCATACCATGACAATGGGATCTAATTACTCACTGACAGATTGTCACCAGATAGTGACCAGAGTATCTGTTTTTCAGTCGCACAACGTGCAGTGCTTGTTGCCTAATCATTTCGTGCTTGCGGGAAACTATTACATACATTGCCAGTACACATTGGTACGGTATTCAAACAAACGTAATTTCATGTAAACAATCGTGAAATATTTGCGGGAAGTCTGTTGCGTGACTAATTACCACACTGTGATGTAGGTGTGTGAGTACTGTACTCGCGTACGTGTCAACAGCTTTTCCCTTCAAATGACCAAAATTCGTTTTTTGTTTCTAACTTTTTAGGAAAACAATATTTTAAGATTCTGTTTTTTGGAGATGATAGATAATATTCAATTTGATTTGATTGTCAAAAAATATCAAAACCGGTGGTTTGAGAGTTTTTTTGGGGTACCCTGATACCTTAAGGTATTTACAATTACAACAATGGCAAATAAAGATAGTTGACATATTAAACAAGTATTAGTCTATCTCTTTTCGTAAAAATTATGAGAATATTCTAGATTGAGCAAGATTTACGCGGGTATTTTTAGTGACAGTTTGAACTGACGGCTCGAGTTTCCTATACTAATTTGTAAAGTTATAGTTAGTAACTGCTCAAAGGAAGATAAATTGACCTGAAAGTGAGAAAAGCATATAACGACTACCGTTGAGCCTAGGCTATAGTTTTCACTGTAGCTAGTACAAGACATGATTAGACATGTTTGATCGATTTGGTGAAGTCTGAAGAACTAGATCGAGTATTGCGCCAAAAACCTGCTTGTAAATACTGTATTTTATTTGGTATCTTAGTCGATCTAATAAGCCATTTGTGTTGTATTGTTTCTGAAGTTTCTGACTCTTGTCGCTAAAAGTAAAAGTGGCGCCAAAGAAAGCGAAAACGATTAGCATATTAAAGTGCCACTACGACGTAAATGAAGTCTATTATTTCTCACTTTTTACTCGGGCCCAGGCCGCAGGCCGCCCGAGTTAGAAAATGCGGATTTCGGTTGTAGTAGTAGTAGTAGTAGTTTTGTTCGGCTCCAAAATGACGAGTATGCGACGTATTTAATCGTATCCGGAGTTTCAAGATTACTCAGCAGATTTGAAAAGATAAACGAGAAACAGGACTCAAGTAGATTTTGAATCTTAGTTTTGAAAGCAGCTGTAGATCTTCAAGCTATTAAAAGGTCAGGATTCTAGTTCATCGTTCAATGACTAGAAGTGGTAAAAGGACTAGAAGCTCGCTTAAAATATATTTTTTTTTTTTTAAACGCGAGGCCGTTATCGGAACCATCTGACCTATGCAACCTCAAGACGTATCATGTTCGTACTCACCGGACTAATAGTCTCCCTCGTCACTCAACTGTCACTGATTGTCATGACGTCAGAGAAATTATATTGTATTGAAGAAGATGTCCTTGTTTTATTCGACGTTCGAACCGTAACTCGAACCCGAACTCGATTCCAAACTCGACGTTTCGGGATCTGAAGCTAGAGAGGGGGCCTTTACACAAACTCATCAAAATCAAATCAATTGAACTCAAAGTCAAAAGGTATAATCAAATGAACTCAAAGGCAAATCAAATGAACTCGACACATACATGTATATACATAGTCTCCCTCGTCACGCAACTGTCAGTCATTGTCAGGTCTCTCCTCGCGCAGCTGACATTGTCCTTGTTTATACATGAAACTGATCATTAAGTCTTAGGTAAATCCAAATATGCAAAGAAAATCTAAAAAAATCCGTTTAATCCTTTCTAATTATGTGGTTGAACATCGACTAAAACCGGTCCGCCATTACGAGAATGCGAGCCGACAGTGTGTTGCGTTACACTCGTTCTGACGTCATATACTCAAGACATTCACGAGCGAGAGATCTTTGTATACAAGTCTCTGTAAAATTGCTTCATGTTTGAGCTCCGATTCAAATGTGTTTTTTCCCCTGAAATTATTAAAAAAGTGGCTCCAAGTCTTCGCAATATAGTTATTTACCGTGTAGCTTAGAACAATTGTCTTCGGAAGATGAATTTGATGGCAAAAAATCCACAAAGATGAGTCCGCTAAATACGACTAAACATGTCGCCCAGTGAAGCAGATGAAGCTGTCTTTTGGATATATTTCTTGACATGACTCAAATGAAGACGATGGTAAGTGTTATATACAATTTATCTAGTTATAGTTTGTATCGAGGAAGTATTAAAAACTCGCTAGTTTATAGTTGAACCAAATATTATTTGTCTTTCAGAATTAATTCAACTGGTCCCAGTGTGAATCAGCGCTGCGACTTCACTGATGGAAGACTTGAAATATAATTCGAATTGCTCATATATTTTCGCTATTCAATTGAGATATTTATCCTGCACTAGATTATCTAGCTAGCTACTCAAACGTTTTGCTTGTGTATGTAGATGTTTTGGTTTCATTGTTTTATCGGAATAATCCACGGCGAATATTCAAGTACCCCGGGAGTAACATATTTATTACAAAAGGTCATGTACGTAACACATTCACTTCGGAACAAATTTTAAAATATATAAAATGAAACCTCCAAGTTTTTACTGTATTTATGTAGTTGATGTTTAATATGTGCTATTTTGATCGAATCGGATATAAAGTTTACCGTATATGAACATTTGTAAAATCGAAACATAAACAAATGAGTCGTTTTGTTTTTCACACGATAATATTACTGATATATTGTATTCTTGATGCCTTGAATAAGATGTCCTAAATATTTGGCCGGGATTGGTTTAATAACTTCAGACAAAACCCCTGCTTGCAGGGATATCTTCGAGAGATCTCTAGTGATCGTGCATGTCTTTGATACAGACTATTAACTTATTCCGGCTAGAGACAATTATTTCATAAATACACTAGCATAAAAATATTATTTTTTCTTGTCCTTCACTTGCAACCATGTGTTTACAATATAATTTCGAAATTTTCAAAGAAATCATCCTGAGTATTGAAGACAAGGTTCGATCGCCACTTCACACGGCGGCTCAATGTTGTATATTCACAGAGCAAGTCGAAACTGAAACCAAAATGAAATATTCGAGCTTCATGGTTTGATACATTTTTGCAATTTTGAGTCGGACATCTCATGGGAGGTGTGTTGCTATCTTATGCGTTTAAAAGTTGCCAAAATGTTCTTGTAATCGTAGCAAAGATTGACAGGTGCATAAGCTGAAGTACCAAAGCATTTGAATTGTTGAGTATATGACGTCACTTCCTCTAGTTTATCGATTAGAAAACCGGCTCGCGATCGTGTAATGGCGGACGCTACATCACGAACTTTAGGGGCTAAAATGTATATCTTCCCGGTCTCGGATGAGATTACGGTTTGGCCAGGTAATGTAATAGCACTTCTACTTTTGTAAGTGCGATTTATAGAACTTTTTCAAATTACGTCGTAGTGGCACTTTAAGTGTAAGGCCGTACAATTATCAAACAAAAACCCAATATGGTGGCAAAAATCACAAAAATGGAATTCGCTCTAACTTTGCATATGAGTAGCCCTTGGTCTGAATATAAACGCTGTGTAGTTTGTTTGGGAAAATATTTATTTGTTTTGGAGAAAATCGAAAAAAACTATTTTGGCTTCAGACACCATGTAATGACTGTCGGCGGAGTGAAAATGCATCAAATTCATTCCATTCGTATATCAAAACTAAAACCAACAGAAATATTTCAATACCATCGCTGTATTGTACAACTCTTCCTTGATCTCTAGGCTTAATATCATAAACATTGAGCGAGTTTAAGAAGTCCAATAAATTCCAAATCAAAGTGCACTATTTGGAAAATCCAACCGGTGGGTCAAAAAGAATAGTTTTTTAGTCATGTGCCAGTGATCCAAATTTTATAATATTGCAGCTACGTACTAAGAAGATGATGATATAGTTTTGGAATCTTGAAAGTTTTATTTGGGCAATTGACGTTTTGCTTATGAGAAAACTCTTTTATTCACCACTCGAAAAACATCAAAAACGATGATTGCGTGACCGCGTGACAATTGGTAAAATATCCGTACAATGTTTCTGTTAACTTCAGAGTCATGTATAGCTGTTAAACAACATACATTTTCTCGTTTCTATGCTTGCAATGCATCGGGATTAACTATATCGGGATATCATTGCATGACATATTATGCTGTTTATATGTGTGCGTTGAATATTTGACATTTGGATTCTGAAATACGGTTGAATTATCCAGCCGTCAAAACTGTTCATAACTTGAATATTCCTTTACATTCTTGTTCCTCTACTGTTGTTAAGCGAAATAGGTTAGCAAGATTTCTGGAAATATCTTCTAAACACGTTCTCGGGTCACTGTGAATATAATTTGCATAATACCTTGAACAGCATGTTGGTCAAGGGGGTGGGGGTCGGGATGTCTAGCGATTGATTGAAATACACAGTATATACACCCTGGGGGTACTTGACCCATGTTTGGGTATAGGGGTGCCGCTGAGGGTTTGAAACCCTGACCCTGTTTAGGACAAAAAAAATCTAAAATACCTACCCTGTCTAGGACAACACCCTCTATTTTAGGACCCTGTTTAGGACAAAGGCAAAATACACATTGTCTTCTTTTACACAATTTTAACGCGTTTTATGTTGACTGATGGCCTGCTAAAGACCGGTGGAACTCCCATATATAAAGTGGTTGGGATGCTCGTCGGAAATTTTGAAATTTACCCATAAAAGGTACCTGAGTCTGCTTGTCCAGGTGGGTGTGGCAACAAATAATTTTTACCCCTAAAAGGTACCAACTCTAAAGTGACAAAAGCTACAACTGTCATTCCGGTTGTCATTATCTTGTCTCGGGTATCTCATTTACTGACAAACACCCTAAAAGGTACATTATTGATTATACAGTGTTTGTCTCTGACTTCTGGTTTTTTTTATATAGACGTTTCGGCCATTAATCAATGGCCTTCATCAGTATTAATCGGAAATGTTGCGATCTTTGAAATATATTTTTAAATATTGATTATTTCAACCTCCATTTTTTCGAATCGCTCATATTTACCCCAAAGGACTGGACCCCTAATAGGTACCTTAGTATCACTTTTTTTCGCGCGTCCTTAATTTCGCGAACATGTCAGAGGCATATTTCACGAGGCTTTAATTTCGCGATTTTGCAGAAAAAACGTGTATAAGGGAACTTAATTTCACGTTTTTTGAAATTATGATCCGGTGCAGTATACAAACATATTGTTTTGAATTGGGTAACTGATGTAACAATTCAATTCAAGACATCACTGCGTGACATAAAATTTCGCTTCATGAATTTTCGCCGTAATTATTATTCGCGAGTCTTTAATTTCGCGGGTTTTTTTCAAACGCGAAAATCGCGAAATTAAAGACGCGCGAAAATAAGTGATAATAAGGTGAGGTACGACGAGCATCCCAACCACTTTCTATATGGGAGTCCCCCCCCCCCCCCCCCCCCCGGTAGTAGACCCAGTATATTCGTATAAGAACATCCCAACTCTCTGTTGTAAAGGCACTTGTTGATTTGCAGTTGTTGATTCTGATTACCTTAAGAGTTGCCCTTGAAATGTGTTTAAATTAAATTTATTGCATGCGTACACACATACACATCTTTATTCAGTACAGTAGAACCCCGGCCTTACGGACACCCGGTTATTACGGACACGTTGTTCTGTCCCTGCCGAAACTCATACAAATATCTATAAAATATACCTGTTTAATACGGACACCGGATATTACGGACAACGAACATTTTTTCCTGTCCCAATATGCCCATTTTCTTAATAATCATAATCATAATCATAATCATAATCATAATCATAATCATAATCATAATCATAATATAATGATGATGATGATGATGATGATGATGATGATGATGATGATGATGATGATGATGATGATGATGATGATGATGATGATGATGATGATGATGATGATGATGATGATGATGATGATGATGATCATGATCATGATGATGATCATGATCATGATGATGATCATGATGATGATCATGATCATGATCATGATGATGATCATGATGATGATCATGATGATGATCATGATGATGATCATGATCATGATCATGATGATCATGATCATGATCATGATGATGATGATCATGATCATGATAATGATCGTTTCCCTAATGTCATCGTTCCGTTTCTAAAACACCGCGAATTTTGATTCTTAAAGGAGTTTTATCCGAAACTTCACTTTGTGGCGATATATCGACAGTTCTTCGATGGTACAGAGTTAAAATTTGAACGGAAAAAATACTCTACCGCGAGTTGTGGATGGTTTTTGGTGAAAAAGTATTCTTGATTTCGGAACATTCTGAATAGGGCCACTTTATTCCTAAACTTCATTGCAAGGGATTCCTGTGTTTTCCACTGAGGTTCTTCTCTATCCTAAGGGATATAGCGGATATGACTGATATAACATATATGACAATATTTGAATAAATTAACAAGGGATTCCTGTGTTTTCCACTAAGGTTCTTCTCTATCCTAAGGGATATGGCGGATATGACTGATATAACATATATGAGAAAATTTGAATAAACTATCATTGGGATTCCTGTGTTTTCCACTACGGTTCTTCTCTATCCTAAGGGATATGGCGGATATGACTGATATAACATATATGAGAAAATGTGAATAAACTATCATTGGGATTCCTGTGTTTTCCACTAAGGTTCTTCTCTATCCTAAGGGATATGGCGGATATGACTGATATAACATATATGAGAAAATTTGAATAAACTATCATTGGGATTCCTGTGTTTTCCACTAAGGTTCTTCTCTATCCTAAGGGATATAGCGGATATGACTGATATAACATATATGAGAATATTTGAATAAACTATCATTGGGATTCCTGTGTTTTCCACTAAGGTTCTTCTCTATCCTAAGGGATATAGCGGATATGACTGATATAACTTATATGAGAATATTTGAATAAACTATCATTGGGATTCCTGTGTTTTCCACTAAGGTTCTTCTCTATCCTAAGGGATATAGCGGATATGACTGATATAACATATATGAGAATATTTGAATAAATTAACATTGGGATTCCTGTGTTTTCCACTAAGGTTCTTCTCTATCCTAAGGGATATGGCGGATATGACTGATATAACATATATGAGAATATTTGAATAAACTATCATTGGGATTCCTGTGTTTTCCACTAAGGTTCTTCTCTATCCTAAGGGATATAGCGGATATGACTGATATAACATATATGAGAATATTTGAATAAACTATCATTGGGATTCCTGTGTTTTCCACCAAGGTTCTTCTCTATCCTAACGGTTATGGCGGATATAACGGATATAACGGATTTAGATTTTGTTAAAACTAATAATATTTATATATTCATATATTCATATACATTATTCTTTTATTTTATTATAATATAATATATATATATAATAATAATAATAATATTATTATAATTAATGAGTAAATAATTTATTATTTAATTTGTTACTAATTAATTAATTATTATAGAATGAAATGAATACAATAATAATAATATTCTTTAGAGTAATCTATATCCGTTATATCCGTTATATCCGCCATATCCATTAAGATAGAGAAGAACCTTAGTGGAAAACACAGGAATCCCAATGATAGTTTATTCAAATATTCTCATATCCGTTATATCCGTTATATCCGCCATATCCCTTAGGATAGAGAAGAACCTTGGTGGAAAACACAGGAATCCCAATGTTAATTTATTCAAATATTCTCATATCCGTTATATCCGCCATATCCCTTAAGATAGAGAAGAACCTTAGTGGAAAACACAGGAATCCCAATGATCGTTTATTCAAATATTCTCATATATGTTATATCAGTTATATCCGCCATATCCCTTAGGATAGAGAAGAACCTTAGTGGAAAACACAGGAATCCCAATGTTAATTTATTCAAATATTCTCATATATGTTATATCAGTCATATCCGCCATATCCCTTAGGATAGAGAAGAACCTTAGTGGAAAACACAGGAATCCCAATGTTAATTTATTCAAATATTCTCATATATGTTATATCAGTCATATCCGCCATATCCCTTAGGATAGAGAAGAACCTTAGTGGAAAACACAGGAATCCCAATGATAGCTTATTCAAATATTCTCATATATGTTATATCAGTCATATCCGCCATATCCCTTAGGATAGAGAAGAACCTCAGTGGAAAACACAGGAATCCCAATGATCGTTTATTCAAATATTGACATATATGTTATATCAGTCATATCCGCTATATCCCTTAGGATAGAGAAGAACCTTAGTGGAAAACACAGGAATCCCAATGATGTGCAATTGTGTTTGAACTAACCAAACTTAATTAAAGTTCTATTGTCATTCGGAAGACCATATAAACATTAGAGTAATTAATATGTAGGAGCGTTCATTTTTATCTTCACGATATTGCGTTGGCCTTAAAACAGAATTCGGTCCAATCAATACTCAAGTCATTTGTCTTGAGGTGACACCGATTGCAATATAAATAAGCTTGTTTTATGCATAGCTTTTGTGGCAGTTAAACAGTGGATCTGTGAACGAAGGTAAGTTTGAGCAACAAAATTCACCGACTTGACTTCGTTGATCTCTGTACTTGGTTTCAACAACATATTGATTCTCTTTCCGTTCTTTTAACAGTCATGTCACAGAACCCCTGCCGCCAACTAAATAGCGTAGCGATCAGAGATGAAATTCTAGCGAACATTATTCCAATAGTACGATCAGCGTGCTCTGTCATAGGAGTGAAATGCATTTGGCGAGTTAAAGGTGGCATGTATGGAGTCCAATCTGCATGGAACCACATAGTAGCCAAAAGGAATGAATGTGACTCTGTTATTGTCAAAACTCCTGGAGTTGGATTTTTCTTCTCGGCAATATCCACTTATCAATCGAAGAAAGGAAAAACATCCAACGAAGACGAAAGGTTCAGGGCGGATCCGAGGACGATCAAGACCACGAGGAAGAATGTGCCCAATCCCAACAGAGTCAGAATTCCACAGAGGTATGTATTGTAGGCAATAACAACATGGATTGTTTTTCAATGTTTTGTTTACGTTCTCATGAGCACTTCTATTATTGTCTTAGGTTCCGCTAGCAGTCACTAAATGCTCAAAGACGAAAACCTATCCCGCAATCACCTACTGGGTGGCAATACAATCTCCAAATGGTGCTCCTGTTGATGCCCTAATTTTACACAAGGCTCTAGTACATTGCGACGTGGAAGTCAATTCGACACGTGCTTCAGCTAGAAGAGGAAACTGCGAAATCCTCAACAAAGTGTGGCAGTTATTGAAAGACCACAAAAATAACTTCATGGCTGACATAATCTTTCACTCGTTTAAGCGATGCAGAAACGAACTTTGTGAAGACATAACAGGGGAAACACTGGAGCACGTGCCTCTTGGTCAGTGCGAGCGTGTTGTCAGAATGGTTGTTGTCCGACCAGAAGTCTTCCCATCACCCGTCGAAAACATAGTTCGACGCTTACAAGATGTTGGACTTCAGCTTGACGTATACAATAATTATTGTAAGAAACCATGTGAACAGCCAAGCTATGTAGACCCGCCCAAGCAGTTGGGAGAGCCATTGACTGTACTTTGCAATGACGTGGAACGAGCGTTAAAGAAACTGCAGTATGCATACAGAGAAGGAGACGTATTTAAAAGACAACCAGGATCAAAGTTCACTTATTCTCGCCTGTGCACTATGGACAGTTTCTTGAATTCACTTCTAGGAAATGCACATTTCAAAGATCGCCTGTTAACATACATGTCAAAACTTCAATCAATATTACGACACCCCGATTGTCAGGCAATTACCCAGATTGAAGTCGACCGCGATCTGGTAGAAGTTAACGATGGTTGGTGCTGGTCATTTGACAGAAGAAAGTTCATCCAGCAACCCTTACATAGCGTAAAATTGCCCAAGAAATCAGGTCATGACCACGTTTTTGGTTGAATGACAAAAATAAAACATTTCAATAACAGTAAAAACATTATGAAAAACAATCCTGTATTTTCCCCCCAAAAGACCGTGTTTATGTATTTTTCCGAGGCAGAAATCGCAAGATCCCGCGAGAATTTTTTAAATTAGGGCCCAGTCCCCATTCGGCCAATCCTCTTGATTCTCAGCCTTTTTCAGTCAAATTTAATCGATTATCTAAGGGAGTCTGGGTCCAGAAAACTTGGTTTCCCTGTGGAACAGAGGCCTGGCTACTACATTATCCAATATGGCAGACGAAGAAAGCCTTTTGGCAAGAGAAAAACGTTGGCGAACTTGGGCAATTTGGCGTTCTGTCCGTATACAGCGACCACAAAAAAGCTTGAAAAATCGCATGATACGCTTATTTTATTGGCAAACGAATACAAGTCTCTGAAATGGCTGTAGAAGTACATCAGATTTCCGATGTTAAGTATTTTATTGTGGACGTTCGTAAAGCACAAGAAGCTGGTTTTCTTCGCGACGACCTGATTTCCATACAAGAAACGGCCATTCTGGGCCGTATTCACTCAAAGAAAATCGCTAGATAGACAAACATTTCAGAGGTACGGATTAAATTAAGTTGTTTTATTGTCGTAATAATTTTATTTTCCGATGTTAAGTTTTCTTCGATACGTGCTGTTATCTTGCTATAAATTTATGAAAGTACGGCTGCCCGCGTGTTTACTGTAAAATGTCGAAGTTAATGAGCTTGAAACTTGAAATTTGACGACAAGATAATATGCAAATTAGGAAATGCACCGGAAGTGACCTTTCATTTTACGCTATGAGCACAGTCACAAGTTGGTCAAAAATCACCACGAGCATACGTCAACTACTCCCACATCCAAGAACCCGATCCAAAGTACTTCAAAGGGATCATGACCAACAGTTTGAGTCCAGATGAAGTATCCTCACTCTGCGAAGACTTCTTAAAGTTGTTTGACTGTCAAACTAGACACCACAAGCAAAGAGTGCCATGCCTCATTGGTCCTTCAAACAGTGGAAAGACATCTCTCTTTATGGCCACCAACAGAATTATAGATCCATCCAAAGTTGCTCGAGTCACCAAGCAACGAGAATTCAATAAAGCCATGATTGACGAAGACACTGAACTCATCAATTTAGACGAGGCACGCGTCGAGCTGATGGAAATCGACGACTGGAAAATAATCACTCAGGGGGGTTGGACAGCACACGACCGAAAATGGAAGACTGCTAAAGGGTTCCTGAACAAGGCACCTATTTTTATCACCTGTCAGAAAGAGCTTGATTTTGGCAGTACCGAAGATAATGAAGCCATGAACAATCGTCTAAACAAATACAAATTTAAGACACTTCCAGTGGTTGATAAAGAGGCCGCCAAATGGATCAAAGACCACCCCATGGATTGCATTACATGGGCTGCCCTGCAATGTCCTGCACCACAGCTTGATGATCACAATGTCATAGATTGTATGGCCGAGAATCAAGGACTTTCGTTGGAGGACAAACAAGCCATCCTTTCGCTCGACCTAGACAAAGAACCCATTATCAATCGCACAACTGCTCCAGAACATCTCGAGATTCCAAGAGCTTTAAGCAGTGACGAGGAAGGTGAGGACGAGAAGATACAGCTACTCAAGAGAGCTATGGAATCGAGTGAGCATAACGTTGGAAAGGTACGCATGTTAGAAGACCTAATACGACAACTCAAACAAGACAATCGAGCCTGGAGACAACGTATGGTCGAACACGAACAAAGAAGACATGGACAACACAAAGAACACTTGAGAGGAATTGGTGTGAATGAAGAGCTTTTAGACCTTCTTCCAATGGATCCATCGGTAAACCCCGTACCAACTGAGCTTCAACAAGAAATTACAGCAAAGGTGGCCGAACAGAAAACAGTTGCAGAAGAAAGGGAAAAGGCACGAGTCAAAGATCTCTTCACCAGTCAATGGTTGATCAACAAAGAAAAACAAATGGTTGATCTTCAACTACAAGTGGAGCATTGTCCTTTGGGAAAAGTCAAAAAGGCCAAAGAATATCTACTCAGCACATGCGTCGATGCAATCAAGGCTTTCCACGTCCAGAAAAAGACACCACTTGACCTAGGAGTGAAGTTCAGAAAAGAAATGCTCATCCAACATGACCTTTTCAAGATGATCCACGTCAGTCTTGTCGACTCGCTGCACGCGCCATTGACCTTGATACATGCAGACAGTGAAGAAGACAAAGACAGCAAAGAAGGTGAAGATAGCGGAGAAGAAATCTTTATGACCCCCCCGAGAAAGAGACCAGCTCAATCAGATGAAGACCCTGAACCGAAGAGGACAAAGAGCGCATAATCGCAGACTTTGTGGAATAATATTGCACCCAATGTAATGTATTCATATTAATCTATCTTTAACTGCAAACAAGTATTATATTATAAGGTCATTTGTATTATTTACAATAATTATCACATGAACTTACTAGTGAGAAATACTAAATAAATCAAGTGTTCATAATGTTTTAACGTCGTGGAGGAAATTTACGCACTGCTCGATTGAGTAATGAATTAGCTGTTCGGCCGTTCTGAAATGTCAATTCAGGGTCCTTTAAAATAGCAGACCATTGTCCAAACCCATAGCGCTGAATTCCTGCTTGCAAATGTTTATCTTCGTTTGAATTGAACAACAACAGTTTCTTTCTCTGATCGTGATTCGATTTCTTCTCGCATTTTGGGCTGTTTACAAGGTTGTCATCAGCCTTGATAGTTGCTGATTCATTTGGATTGTCCTGTTGCTTTTCATTTGGTGAAGAATTTGGACTTTCGGAAAGTCTGACACTCACGTCATCATCTAACTGAGAACCCTTTTCTCCATGTAACTTCTTTAGACACTCGTGAGCTTTCGTAGCAACTTCGCGAGATCGTCGCTTTTGATAATGAACTTTGGCGACCACGGAACTGTGTTTTTGATCTTCGGAGATCATTTCTTGCTCGCTACTGGTAAGTTGCTGGTGACTTGCGGTCTCGACGATTTGACGATATCTCGTCGGGTGAATGTACTTGCCAGTAGCGTCAAACACCATCTTGCTCATGAGTTGACCAATTTTACTGTGTTGTCCTCCTTTCTTAGTGACGAGAACATAGTCGCAGGTTGGTTTCAACAGCGGACGAATGTGCGCAATGTACGCATCCAGAACTTGCATGCTCGTGTCCGACAGATACAAAGAATCGAACCCAAATCGAGCTGTTGTCTTGAACTTTTTCTGATCGATAAAGCCCCCATTGCTCTTCGCCGTTTCGACCATGTCGACCGTCAAGTATTGATACGTCATTGGGCGCGATCCTTTGACTTTGATAAACAAATACACAGCTACAAACTTGGTGGCAAACGACAGGTCTGATGGAGTTGCTTTCTTAGCTTTTTCCTTGCATAGTTTCGTCACAGTTTCATAACGTGGAAGGTGATACGTCACCACGTGCAAAAGCTCATCTAACGTAGCCCAATGTCCCTTGGATTCTAAAGTGTCAATGTCGAGATCACTTGTCCATTGCAGCCTCATCATCTTAGAAACTGTTCTACGTGCTCGTTTCAAATAAACTTCTGTTGCTGTTAAATTCCTCAGAACGGCATCTGAAGCCACTCCATGAACTTTTCGAAAATCGATCAAGTCACTTATAGAATCCAAGTATCCAAGGCGACCAGCATGACCAAGGCCCCAGTCACTCTGCATAACATCAACAAATTTGAACAGAAAATTGGGCGAACTTAGGCTAAAGTCCACCAAATCCCAACTCAAATCTCCTTCATCTTCGTCGTCGTCTTCAAAACAAAATTTCAGATACTTGAAACTCCTTCGTACAATCTGTTGAGCTTGCCTTGTACTTTTGCATCCACCGCCACTGCCAGTCAGCCATGTTTCAAATTCTTTGCCAATAGTAGTCGTGATGTCAAAAGATGGAATAAGTTTTTTCAAACATTGTTCTTTCCCTGGATTTACTTTATCAGAATCATCTGCCTTCGATGTTGATGCGCTCGAACTCGGTTCAGAGTCAAAGAAATAGAACCAAGAATGCTTGTTTTTGACGTGTTTCCTGCATCCTCTTTGACTCGAAAATCCTTCATGATCACAAATTGGAACTGGACAATAATATGAACCATCGTTTTCGTCTTCTTCTAAATGTAATCGTTTTGGTTTTGGTGATGCACCATCTTGTTTTGACCAGTCGATGCATTTTGCTCGTTTACTCATACTGGACCCGTTAACGTGAATATATCAAGAGAATGGAGTTGTATTAAATGATCCTATTTTGAATCTCTAGAGATTTAGTAGGACCAATCGACATTTCCCAAGATGGGGCATGTTCAAACAAGTCTGTTATGTTTTGCTGATTCAACGAAAAACGCGTCCAAACACGTTTCAACATGAATAGGCATGATCAATCATGTATAGGCATGATCAATCTTGTATGGGCATGGTCAATCCTGTATAGGCATGCCCAATCATGTTTAAATCTGCCCAAACGTGTTTGGGTTTGCCCACACACGTTCAGGCGATTGAATACATTATTAGAGTTGCCTGTACACCACCCTCTTCAGTTTTGATATCCTACACTCCCCTCTCCCCTAACAAACAATAAGTTTGCACTGGGATTCAAGAGTGGACTTAAAACGTTCTCCTTTGTAAGTAGGAACGATCTGTTCCTATGGCTACACAAGAGGAACACTTTGTTGCTTAAAAAGAACAAAATGTTCCTCGTGCAGAACCACAAAGGAACACTAGTTCCTATTGTTGGTCAATGTGGAACTGTTTATATATACAGAGGAACGAATAAGTCCTATTCAGTGAATTGGGACCATCAAAATGGGAACTTCAGTTCCTTTTAGGTGTTGATAGGAACGGCAATTAGGACCACATGTTCCGATGTTAGTCCAAAAGAGAACACAATGTTCCTGTGTTGAAAAAAGGGAACTCATTGTTCCGATTAGCTAGTTTTAAAGTTCCGATGAACACAAATTCGAAGGGAACAGTTGTTCCTGGTTTAAAGCTGTTTTTGAGTTCCGAATAAGTTCAAAGGAACGACTACAAAAACTCGCGGAACTTTCGATTAACTATAAACGGCTCTCGCGATCGGAAAAATGTATTTTTACAAATTTTAAAACAACAGTCATTATCACGGCATCAAAAACAACATGTTCGCCAAACATCAAGCCATTTGCTTCAGTAAAACGTGAAAAAACAAGTGTCATCGATTTAGGGCAACGGTGATGATAATGATAATGATAATGATAATGATAATGATAATGATAATGATAATGATAATGATAATGATAATGATAATGATAATGATAATGATAATGATAATGATAATAATAATAATAATACAGACACTTTATTTTCCCAAAACAACTACAATGGGTAAATTGATCGCTTTTTAATTAAAATTACGCACGTTCTGTTCTTTCTCACGTTCAACTTGTAAACTGATCGCTAATTACGTGCATTTATAGTTTCCCCACTAAAAATAAACAGATCCCCTGCAGACATTGTTTCCGCCAAAAATGTAAGTGACGTAAATTGACCGACCCGGTTTATATGGACACCCGGTTAATAAGGACACTGCGTCTCGTCCATGCTCGAGGATCCAGCGGTTTTTGTCCGCGCTCCGCTGTGATTTTTGCCACCAGATGTTTGATAATTGTACGGCCTTACACTTAACGGCTGTCTGACCTTCGAGAACAACAACTTTTTTGACCGTTTAAAAGAGTTGAAAATTATCATGGATTGGTGAAATCATTTACTTTTCTTTGCCTATTTTCCAATAAAGTAGGCTTCAGTAAGGCTTCAGTAAGGCTTCAGTACCTTGTCTTTTGTCTTTTGATAGTTTTCTTCGCCTTCGCCTTTGTCTTTGACCTGCATGAGACGAGTCTTCGTTGAGTTCGATGAAGACGCTTCCAGCCGCTCTTGGTAGGCTGTTTTTATCGCTTCAAAGACCAACAGTTGAACTAAAACGTTAACCTAGAAGACATAAAATACTAACTTTAAGACTATCCACAAACTTAGATTACAAAAAATGTACGATTCAGTACCCCCTCAATACTTGTTCTTTGGCGAATCTTTCGAGAATCGTCTTCGTCGACCTTCGTCTAGACCTTCGCTTTTCTCGCTTTTTCACCAAAATATGTCATTGTTTTTGGTCCGTTTTACTGGTTAGCATTGATTTGTATAAATCTTTTTCTCGGAAATTGTAATAATTATGATTATTAAGTAATCATCCATGCAAGAACTAGGCAAGCTTTCATTGTTCTACGGCAATAGCTCTGTCCCACATAGAATATTTCTAATTTTAAGAATACAGAAAGAGAGGATGACACATAATAATATTTCAATGTACAAATAAAGGTAATCAATTATTTCGGGTAATTTATTGGAAATGTTTGATATCTAACCAATCAGAACAGCCCAAGACAATAGCAAAGAATATTGCTTATTTTACAAGGTTTCCCACATACAATTTGTTTTAAAATTGGCATGTGATGCCAATGGATAACAGACAAACTTAACATCTAAACAAATCGAAGTATGTATATCTTATACCTAACCTTTTTGCCAATTTTCATGTTTAAGCCAATGGGATCACTAGTTTTAACAATAGAAAATTTAAGCATTCCATCGTGCATTGCCGTTCAGTTGCCTAGTTCTTACGTGGACCATTACTTAAACGCGGGTATTTTCAGTGACCGTTTGCCAATGGACGGCTCGAGTTTCCTACTCATTTGTCACAACAATATTCAAGTCGAAAAGCAAAAATTAATTAAAAATTAACTCATGCTCAAAGGAAGATAAATTGATCTGAAAGTGAGAAAAGCATATAACGACTACCGTTGCGCCTATGCTATAGTTTTCACTGTAGCTAGTACAAGACATGATTAGACATGTTTGATCGATTCGGTGAAGTCCCAGACTGATACATTCCAAAGAACTGAAGAACTAGATCGAGTATTGCGCCAAAAACCTGCTTGTAAATACTGTATTTTATTTGGTATCTTAGTCGATCTAATAAGCCATTTGTGTTGTATTGTTTCTGAAGTTTCTGGCTCTTGTCGGTGGCGCCAAAGAAAGCGAAAGCATATTAACGGCTGTCTGAACTTCGAGAACAACAAATTCCTAGTTCAACTCATCTTTGACTGTTCAAAACAGTTGAAAATTATCATGGATTGGTGAAATCATTTACCTTTCTTTGCCTGTTTTCCAATAAAGTAGGCTTCAGTAAGGATTCAGTAAGGATTCAGTAAGGATTCAGTGTGCCTTGTCGTTTGTCTTTTGATAGTTGTCTTCGCCTTCGCCTTTGTCTTTGACAGACGAGTCTTCGTCGCCGGCTTTCAGTTGTTCGATGAAGACGCTTCCAGCTGCTCGCACTTGGTAGCTGTTTTTATCGCTTCAAAGACCAACAGTTGAACTAAAACTTTAACAGAAGACAGAAAGAATTAAAGTACAAAAAAATGTACGAGTTAGTATTGTTTTTTTTGGCGAATCTTTCGATAATCGTTTTCGACGGGTCTTTCGATTAGAGTGGCTTCCAACTGCCTCTTTGCTTTCGGTTCTTAGTTGTTTTTAACCCTTCACACACCAATAGTTCACCTAGAAATGTAACAGAAGAGCTAAAGAACCAACTTTAAGAGTATCGACAAAATTATAGTGTCAAAATAGACCAAAACCAACGACTGAGCAAATTCAGGTAGATATTTTCTCTTCGCTTTACTTTCGTTTTTATACTTCGTTTGCCAAGCGCGGACGTATTTCCCGCCGAAAGACCACGTGGTCTTTACTAACCAATCAACTGCTTGCTGTGTTAATTATAGGAATCTGATTGGATGCGATCTGTGCATGTCATTCACTTCATGATCACAGGTAGTCTCCTTCGCAGCCGTCTTTATTTCCGTCACGCAACGCGCAGTGGGCCGAGAGCGCGTTGCGTGACGGAACTAAAGACGGCTGCGAAGGAGACTACCTCACAGGCGGTCCAAATAATGGGCTCCTGGTGTATATATAAAAGAAAACAAATGAAAAAGAATCAAAATTCCATAATTTCCCTATGAGGTGCCTATGAGAGCAAAATAAAAGAAATTCACGTGTCAAAAAGCCTGAATGGTCTGAAAGGTACCGGTTTTGGAAAAAAAAAAGCTTCTAGTAAATAGCTAGAAGGACACTGAAACTCGATCGCATAAAATGATGGGAAATGTTAGCCGAAGTAAACAAACATTTTCATCAGCCAGAACTACTGTACTGAGGCTTTCCTTTTTGAACTGGTATTTACAATACACCCGGGGGGGGGGGGGGGGGGGGGGGGGGGGGGGGGGGGGGGGGGGGGACTCCCTTTGCCCAAGTGGTAGGGGTGATCGGCGGCCCTTTTAGGGTCGAAAATATTTCCTGTGTGTACCTTTTAGGGTTCCGACACAAAAGTCAGTTACGTAACACGAGTCCGTACCTTTTAGGGTCAATTGAAAGAACAGAAGAAAGATGTTGTCCAGTCACTGATAAACGATATCAGCACAATCACTTTTTCGCCATATATGGTCATATATGGTCGTACCTAGAATCAACATGGCTTCAACAGCTCTTTTAATTTATTAATTTATGCGTACCTTTTAGGTATCGTTTTCCAAACCGACCGCCGATCACCCCTACCACTTGGACAAAGGGAGTCCCTTCCCCCCCCCCCCCCCCCCCCCCCCCCCCCCCCCCCCCCCCCCCCTGGGCAATTACAACAACAATGGCAAATAAAGGTAGTATTTAATAGACTTTCTCTTTTCGTAAAAAAATATGAGAATATTCTAGATGATTTAGCGAGATTTACGCGGGTATTTTCAGTGACCGTTTGAACTGACGGCTCGAGTTTCCTACTTATTTGTCACTACAATTCAAGTCGAAAGGCAAAAGTAAAGTAAAAAACTGCTCAAAGGAAGATATAAAAATTGTCGCAAAAAGGAAATAACGACTACCGTTGCGTCTAGGCTATAGTTTACAATACATGATTAGACTTGTTGCTAATTTTTCAAAATTTGATCGTTTCGGTGAAGTCCCAGATTTACAAATGCACAGCTTGGCTTCTCAGTGAGAAACCACAGGTAGCCCAAGCTCACTGTTTGTGACTATTCAGATATATGTGACTAATAATCGAAACATGGAATAAAATCGTTGAATTTTAATAAAATCCAATAAGACTTACATGGTGTCTTCTTTATATCGAAATTCGCTGTAACTCAGCAGGAGGATAACCAAGTATATAAAGAAGACACCATGTAAGTCTTATTGGATTTTATTAAAATTCAACGATTTTATTCCATGTTTCGTTTAGTCACATATATCTCTAGTAAATAGCCACAAACAGTGAGCTTGGGCAACCTGTGGAGAAACCACAACGACCATCGATCGTGTATTGTGTCGATATCCGGTCATTTCGCTAACAAGTCGTTTCGTCACCTGTCATTTCGATAACACCTGGGTTGTTTCGATAACATAGCCTAAATACATTTATATTGATGTGTATGCGATGTTAAACATAAAACTAATAAAGATTACTTCATATACATGTATATGGTATTAGTGTAGATTACTTCATTTTTTATTTTTTATTTTTTATAATTTTTTATTTTTTATTTTTTTATTATTTTATTTTATTTTTACATATATTCTTTATTGAGCAATTTGTTACATATCATCTTTACATATCATCATGTACTATCGATTTATGTATTATACATGTAGATTGACAACTATCTGTTATATTTACAATCTTTACTTTGAAAAAAAAGGAAAAGATGGAAAATGAAAGAGAGAGATAAAGAGAGTTTAGCAGAGCGGTACAGATTGTCCACATCGGCAGGAGCCCATTACTAGGAGCCTTCCTCTCCTATAATAGGTTTGTGTGACATCAAATGCACAAATTGGGCTAAAAATAGAACACTCATTAAAAATTCCGCGCGATTAACCAATCATGTCGCGTCTTACACAATAGGAATTTGACGTCAGATTCAACACTGTTTTGCTTTCAATGTCGGCCGAACGCGTACCGTGTAGTTCCAGTGATTCTAATAAAAGAATCAGAAATTTCAGATATGTTTCGTCGTTTGCCGACTTCAGTACTTCATCAAGCGAGGAAGAACAATGATTGAAAACATTAAAAACAAAACAAAAAAGCAACTCCAGGTATTATTATTTATATCAAAACTTCAAGTGCGAGAACTTCTAAAAACAAAGCTACTAGTTAAAAGGCCAGTTCTTCGAGACTCTGTCAGCAGGGAAGGCCAGTTCAAAACCCGGCCAAAAAACGAACATCTTCTGCTCTTTCTGAGAAGGAATTCAACGATCTGGTATCATGGATAATCTCTTACGAAGAACCTAATTAAACTTGTGCAGGACTAGCAGTGAGAACCAAGCTAATGAATATTCCAAACCGCCGGTGTGTTTTGCTAATTAGCAATTGTTATCTGAAACGCAGCAAAATGGATCACGAACTTTGAAGCTAATTGAAGTAGGATTTTGTCGAAAATTCTCGGCGACATTGACACAAAGTTCCTTCTAATTAAAACAGCGAAGTGATGTACAGAGGAGCTTCTTTTTCTGTGGCCTGGATGAATTTTATCGCATTTTTATTCATCGGCTGATCTTGGAGTGCCGGCTTTCTTGTCTTCTTTGAACTGAAGACGCCTTTGGCGAATGAACTTCGCATACACTCAGTGATAACCCTCTTGTTTTAGTGTTCTTTGCCACTCTTTAAGGCACGGTTCGTCGGTTGAAAGTTTCAGTTTGTTTTTCGACTATCTTTCGGCGAAGAAGTTATTTAGCAAAGTGGTTCAGTTAATTGTTATGTTGGCGCCGCTATCCAACTTTTGCTTCATCAGAGTCGAAATCATTGGAGAACGCTTCATTCTTACGAAAACTAAATCATGAATCAAAAACCAACAAAAGAAAGTTGATAAAACAAGAATAAACATATGAAGCGATAGGTATAAGAACGTAGAAGAATTTCGCGACAACGTGAGTCGCCAAACTAAAAGTCTCCAGTAAGCGCTCTGGCAGTATGTCAGTTTATTGATAGATGTGATTCATTCATTGTACACAGTTCGTCTCATTCTTGTGCAAGGGAAAAATAGACTTGGACTTCCATGGATTAAGAATATCAATATTTTGGATCAAGTCCTCGCGTCTTCCGTTTGGCGGCCATTTTATTTTTCAATTTGAAATTCTTCGGAAATTTGCATATCTAAAAATAGCCCAATTTGTGCATTTGATGTCACATGAACCTATTACTAGAGGAAGGCTCCTAGTAATGGGCTCCTGACATCGGTCCTTATGCAGAATTACCTTTTAATGCTGAATACAGTTTTTCTCACTTTTTTTTGTGTTTTTCTACTTTCCCTTTGGATTTCGCCACATTACTTTCTATTGTTTGTTTTTGTCTTAAAAAAGATTTGAATCCGTTTATTGAAGGTTTTTGTTCTGTTTTCCTGACGTGATAAATGAACATTTTGTACATTAAAATAATAAAGTTGATCAGGTCCGTGTTTCTTACTCCTAAAATTATGTCAGTTTTATTTAAAGGAGGCAAATGGATCTTATATTCGATTAGCCAGTTTCTGATGTCCAAATAGAGGTTTTTAGACTCTATGCATTCTACAAAAAGATGGTCTATAGTTTCGGGATAGGTATGGCAGAGGGTACAATTGGCGTGTTCAATTAGTTTAAAACGATGTAAGTCCTTATTTAAAAAAGGCAGTTATTTAATATCTTATACTGGAACGATCTAGAGTACGTGTCTATTGTTGTTGTGTAAATTCTTTGATATATTTCTTTCCAATTCGTGTCATTACTTAGTTTTAGTCGTTTGCATAAGTTTGTCTGTGAAGTCGGTGCCTCGAACTTTCGCGATATTAAGTGTTGGTATATTTGTTTGGTTGATAGTTTTTCCATACTATATTTTTTCCCTTTTATACTAATTAATCTTCCTCGCTCCGGCGGATTCGGTGCGTTTTTGGTGTTAAGCGACCTTAACTTTTCCTTCCACCATTTAGGTATTGAATGGACCAGACCGGCCCAATTCAAGAAATCCCCGTCCTTTAAACCTTTTGCTTTGGCTGTCTCCCATGTAAATTTCCTTTCATTATTGTACAAATCCGATACCTTGTTTATTCCTAATTTTGTGAATCTTGGAAAAAAAAACAGATTCGTTTCCTATCCTGATATAAACATTGTTCCATAGATACTGTTCATTTATATCGTTTTCGCTGTTTATTTCGGAATGCGCTATTTCGGCCCAAGCTTCCAGAATACTTTTGTAGAAACTATTTACTGAATTTGGGATTTGTTTGGGATCGAAATTTTCACGTATAGTTGTGAGAGTGCCAAAGACCGGACAACTTGAACTTTACCATATAAAGTAAGTGATCGACTTTTCCAAATAGACAATGTTGTTTGAAACTTTGTAAATGATCGTTTAAAATTGTTTTCATTCCGAAAGTTTTCATTGTATGAAAAATAAATTCCTAGAATCTTTAACCCTTTTTCGTGAAGGTCAATTTTCTTTATTCCATTTACAGTATTTAAATCTGCTATTGGAGATCCCAGACACCCCAGTAGATTACTTCATATACGCTGTGCATTGTGTGTTCGTTGATCCTTTTGTTTCAAACTCCAAGTTCATCAGCAGCTAGTGTAAAATAATCAAAATTCCATAATTTGCCTATGAGGTGCCTATGAGAGCAAAATAAAAGAAATTCGAATTCACGTGTCGAAAAGCCATTAAATAATAACCTGATTTTTCAGACGGCTCATGTGTCATACGCTCATAACATTATGTTCTAAACGAGTGAAATTTTCGAATCGCTCAATACCACTCAAAAACACAATTTCTTGATCAGATTTCTACATCAAAAGTGTTCTTTAATTGTCATACTACCTTTGTGTAGACATTTTTGAGAATCTCATATCCTTTGAAGTCTTTTTTAATATAAAGAGCTCATTCCTGAGACCATTCAAAAAACCAACGGTCAAACGAATATTCAATGACGTCACGGTCCACTGATTTTACGTTTGGGCTACCTGTGGTCATTGCTGTTATGCTGATATATGTACTATATACCCCCCTCCCCCTTCCTTTGTCTTGTATGATGATTGCGATAGAAAGTCTGCTATATATCCACAGGTTGTGATATTCTTCGTCATCGTGTTTTTCGTCTATGCCTTGGTGTTCCACTTGTTGCTATCAAAGCAACACAATGTAAGTTTACTTGGGAGAGGGGGAAGAGGGAGTGTGCGTTTGTGTGGGGGAGAATAGGGGGTTGTCGATGGCCCGCGGTGTTTATATTTAAAAAGAGATACAATGATATATTTAACAATTATCGTGGTATGGGTTATGTGCTCTCTTCGGTATATTATTATCGTATGTCATGAAATTCATATAGAGTCGTTTTCGCCGGGGGAGGGGGGGTACTTGGTTAAAAAATGGTTAGGTATGTGCGGCGAGATGTTCAGACCTGGACCCTGTTTTTGGAATTTGTCACTCGAAAACCTGGATTTACGAATTTCCCAAATAAAACAACCTGGATTTACGAATTTTTATTGACGATCTGATACGATGCGTTCGTCAGGATATTTTGCCAGACTAACACTCTAACACCTTTACGTCTGACTGACGCCATTATTATTGTTCATGCGGAGTTTTACTGAAACGCCGATACCACATTATGCAAATTATTAAAAATTAATAAATGTTTTTTTTAGGCTATAACCTGGATTAATGATTTTTATGCGTTCATTTTACCTGGATTAGAGAATAAAATGGCCCAAAACCTGGACCCTGTACCGCCGCACATATATATCATGTAATTATTGAGAGTTCCCGTCCGGCCCGACCTAACTCATTCAATAAGCATTTTATCATATGACCATTTCATATGGACCATTTTGGTACTAAGCATCATTCAAGAACACAAACGTGCGATTACGCTAGAAGAACCAATCAAAAAATTTATCCCCCCAAAAAAAAACAATTTGTTCACTTTTGTTGTTGACATTTAAAAAATAAATTTTGCTGCAAAAAAAAGCATTAAAAAATCTCCTGACAAAAATCGAGCAGGGCCGGACGGCTTTTTCCGGACTTGGTACATCAACACGTCCGGCCCTTACCACGTGACGTTTTCGCAATGGTTTTATTAAGAGCGCGCGAGCAGGGCCCTCCCACTCATTCAATAAGTACATAGTATTGCATTCAATCCCGTGCTATGGTTTTATTTATACTTTATCTGCAGAGGGCGTTGCTTGGTTTATCATACCAAAACATCACGAATGTAAGTATTACTTCAAATGATCTGGTTTTGATTAAAGAGAACTAGCCTGCCTTCAGGCTCTCTTTTATTTTTTTTGGAAATTTGTTTTTTGGAAGGGGGGAGGGGGTCTGGGGAGAGAAGAGAGGGATTACCTCTCCCCAATCCCCTCTCTTCTCTCCCCAGTACCCTCCTTCCCCTCCCGCCACCCCTCCCCTCCCCTCCCCAAAAAATACATAAATAAATAAATAAAGAGAGAGCTATGGGCGGCCGTCACCACCAAAACTACACATACGTCAAATGGACTAGCTATCGATGTCAAACGGAATAGCTTATCGCCAAATGGACTAGCTATCAATGTCAAACGGAATAGCTTATCGCCAAATGGACTAGCTATCGATGTCAAACGGAATAGCTTATCGCCAAATGGACTAGCTAGCGATGTCAAACGGAATAGCTCATTGTCAAACGGACTAGCTATTGATGTCAAACGGAATAGCTTACCGTCAAACGGACTAGCTATCGGTGTCAAACGGAATAGCTTACCGTCAAACGGACTAGCTAGCGATGTCAAACGGAATAGCTTACCGTCAAACGGACTAGCTATCGGTGTCAACGGAATGGCTCATTGTCAAACGGACTAGCTATTGATGTCAAACGGACTAGCTTATCGATTGGGCTAGCTATCGATGTCAAATGGAATAGCTTACCGTCAAACGGACTAGCTTATCGATTGGGCTAGCTATCGATGTCAAATGGAATAGCTTACCGTCAAACGGACTTAAGCTTATCGATTGGGCTAGCTATCGATGTCAAATAGAATAGCTTACCGTCAAACGGACTTAAGCTTATCGATTGGGCTAGCTATCGATGTCAAATAGAATAGCTTACCGTCAAACGGACTAGCTTATCGATTGGGCTAGCTATCGATGTCAAATAGAATAGCTTACCGTCAAACGGACTTAAGCTTGTCGATTGGGCTAGCTATTGATGTCAAATGGACGAGCCGATTGCACAGCTAGTCTCCCGCAGTGCAGCCTACGTAGCCAGTGCAAAGGAAATTGAGGGAGGAGGGGGAGGGAGGAGTTGGGAGGGGGGGGGGGGGGGGGGGAGGGAGGGGAATGCCAACGACACATCAACCGATCTCGTGTACACTTTGTATAATAATCAACTAATCTCAAATTACAGTATTTATCATTTTGACCTAATATGTACATATGTACACATGTAACTCTTGGTTGTGAAATACTTTATATGTTGAAATGGTCCTTGTATCGTAGTTAATATATATGTAGAATGTATCATTGTGAAATAAACTAGTTCTATCTACAGTCTGAACTGGTAACACGTCCGTTTTCTTTCGCTCGCTCTCGGTCGATCGCAGTATTTGAATCAAGCCGAAAGGCCTGTTAGATCTCTGATTATCATAGCAACCCTTTGGTCAAGCGCACTGGTTGCTAGCGCGGTGGAACTTCGCTTAAAAAAAGGACGATAACAAAAGCTTTTCGGACCAAGAAGATTGTGCAGTGACATTAGGTAAGTCATGTTCTCTGTGCTTATTCTGCCTTCATTTGATAGTTTTCTGCTTACTTTTCTGATTATAAGGATGGAATTAATTTATACGCTTTCTTCTGTAAGAAATTTCCTGTTGAATAGTGAACAAATTTACTTTAGGGAGTGCATTTCTCCTCAATCGGTGTACATGTATAATTGTAGTCCCAGTGAACAGTCTCTACAAAACAAAAAAATTAAATCTGAGTGCATGATCAGTATTTTACTATGCATGTATTTATGTAGCGAGAAAGTCCGCTGGAAAACGAAGAAAATGTGGTATTTCCAAGGCACTAGATTTCAACATTTCCAGGGAAGCATGCCCCCTCGTGACCCCACTAGAAGCGCGCGCCTTCGGCGCTAGTTCCTCTGTGCTTACATTGAAAAACAAAACACGCTATACGGTGTATTCTGGCTAGTGATATCGCGCGTCACCGGCACACTTGTCTCATGCAGTTCTTTCTCTCTTTTCCTTTAAGTGTCATATTTGGAAACTGAACTACAATTTGTCTCCAAGCATCGATCGTTATATATCAAAATGGTAAGTCTCCACCACTTTCGTCGTTAGCCCATTATTTATTATTAAATATTTGATAGCTATTAAATTATGATAGAGTGCAAATATTATATATCTGAAATAGTTAACTAACTAAACTAAATAGCAGAATATGTTTTGTTTGCTATTCGGTCTAATTAACACTAATTACTGAGGGTTCATTACTGAGTACCAAATGTTAGTGATTATTTTACGGGTATAATATTTGCACTCTAATAAATGTCATGTCAACATGTGATCACCAAGAGAGGGCTTTGTGGATAAGGAATCTCATTAAAAAAAATATTATATTTGCTACTTACAGAGTTCCAATAGAAATGGTTCAAATGTGAGGGATGCGCAGGAATTGTTAAGGCAGGCATGCGAAATGCTTACTAGCAACAATCCCCGTCCATCCACATCTACCACCTCCACATCTACTGGTACTACGGCTTTACAAGAGCATCGCCTTCTATTTAATAGGCAGTTGGTATGTACATGTCTTAGATCACATATTACAGTATTACAATCACAATGTGACTTTTAAGACCTGATTAAGACTATAGTAAAATACCAGGTCATGTACAGTATTTATTTGATTTCATGTTTTCTAAGTTTTTTTGTCGCATTTGGAAGGAAAAATACGTGTTAGTCAATCGTGCAAATAAGCCGTAAGACATATAGCCTGATTTAGGGGTTTGGGGCGAGGACAAAGGGGAGGGGGGAGGGAGACGGGCGAGATAATAATAATTATTATCTCCCCATCCTCCCCTTGATCCTCCCCTTGATTATCTCTATATTCTACTAGTAGTGTACTCACTATTATCAGATTTTATAAAATATTATTGGAGTTTACTCATGTACAATGAATTTGTATCAAAGTACCAATAAACTAACATTATTATTATAATAATAATAAACTTTATTTCACGAGGGTACATTTAACAGTTTTCACTGATGAACTCATGGTCCTCAAATAATAATTTAAGATAATATAATAATAATAATAATATTATTATTATTGTTTCTCATTAAACTTTAGAGAGTACAACCCTACGGCCGAAGAGCAAGGTCAGTCCCCAATCGTGGCCGAGGGGCAGCAGCGATAGGTATGCTTGTTTCAGTGACTCCTTTCCCCCCGGGGGGAGAGCTGTCCCCCCCCCCCCCCCCCCCCGGGGGGGAGGGTACTCCCTTATATGGGCTATACGGGGACGTGCCGCTGGACAGGGTATGGTTTTTGATCTCTCTGCTCTGAACAGGGTATATAATTTTATGTGAGTCTGTCCTAAACAGGGTCATGGTAATGCACGATTGTCGTCGTTAAAGATATGGTTAAATCCGATCGGAGACGTTTGCCAGTCTTTAGCAGATCATCAGTCAACATCAGATCATTTGATAGTCATGCAATTACAACATAAGCACGTATATTGACAGAATGTTTACTCATACATATATCGTCCAGATTAGATTGCCCTTTGTCCTAATAGAGGGTGTTGTCCTAGACAGGTTAGGTATTTTAGATTTTTTTGTCCTAAACAGGGTCAGGGTTTCAAACCCTCAGCGGCACCCCTACATGGGTCAAGTAAACCCCCCCCCCCCCCCCCCAAGTAACTCCCCCCCCCCCCCCCCCCCCCACACTCCCCGGGCTCCAGACCTGTTTAACTAGGGGATCTTTTATTTACGGATGTTATTTGGATTTGCTTGTAGAGCGCACTCTTACAAAAACGATGGTATGTTTGGCCTACAAAGATCAAATCGTTGTACCATCGGCTTTGGAAAAGCTTAGTCTTAGAAGAAATGGTCTCGGGGAAAAAAAGGTTGTTTTCCCTTGTGATGTTTCGGCTGAGGTGGTGAAGGACGTTTTATATGAGTAAGTATTTATTATTTTATTCATGGGCTAAACGAGATAAAAAAAGTCTTCATGTGCGTAAAACTAAAATCTGAAGCACGTAAAGCCTAAAATATGATGCCCTAACATTGTTGAAATAATTATTTACGTGCAGTGCGTTCCCCAAGTTGCAAGCATGCGGAGGGTTTGAACTCCTCCTGACCAAAGAAAAAAGCCGCACCGAGTTGCGTGTTGTTCATTATGGTGGATGTTCCACGGATGAACTGAAGTGTCTTGGAACTGGTCGGATATACATTCGACCAGTTCAAGTTGACATCTCCATGACCGCCAAAGATGATGATGAAGCTGGAGAAGAGGAAAAGTGCCTGGTGTGTGGGTTATACATTCAGCTTCGGAAAATGCGTGAGCACATGGATTCCTGCGAGGTTCGCTTTTGAAGAGAATTTAAGTTTTCTAAAATTATTATTAGAAATCAAACAAAAACAAAAAACACACACAAACAAATAACTACGCAAGTTGCCATCCATATTTTTTTTTAACCGTTTCATGAAGACAGTGATTGGCATAGGGAGAAACCGACATTGAGACCCAAACTCCCAGGTTGCAGAGCATTGTGCGTTATTGTTGTAAAAATACTTAAATTTGCATATCCTTTCCAGGCAGTGGAAGATAGTCGATCTCGTGATGAGACGATTGTTTTGAGTGATAGTGATCTCACACCAGCTTTTGGTGACAGGTAAATATTGTAAAAATAAAATAAAATATCTCACTTGCAGCGTATTATTACCCAATAAAGCTTAATATATGATGGTTTGACAGATAATACGCGCGGTTTTACGAGTTGTAGTATTTTTGTGAGCCTGTAGGAAGAGTAAGAATACGAGCAATGAGTAAAATATCCGCGCGTGTTATCTGTTAAACCATCAAACAAGGGGTTTATTATTCCACAATTGATTTTGTGTCTGTGTTTCATGAAGTTTTTGAGCCATTTTTGCTCTGTTTTTCGTGCGCGCGCGAGTCAGTCATATTTTGCGTGTTCTCTTGCCCTTATATGGTAAAATGACGCACTAGTGGAATACAAAACGCCTTGCATCGTTTTTGAGGATAATTTAAAATATATGGACCTTTCCGTAGTTTCCCATAATGCTTCATGATTCTGTGCGCGCAAGTTAGGTCAGGGGTAAAAAATATTTAGAATTGATCGTGTTTTGAGGAAAATATGACTACTGTAACGAATCAAGAACAGAATAAAAAAAAATTTCTTTGCTTGAGAATTTGTATCTATCTTTGTAATTCTTCTTACGCACTTTTAATTTAAAAGTCTAAGTTTTTTACTGAATTTCTTCATTCTCTCTGACCTCGCTTGCACGCGCAGAATCATGAAGCATTTTGGGAAACTACGGAAAGGTCCATACAGAACTACGTTTATTCCACTTTTTACCACATTTGTCAAATTTCTCGCGCGCTGATTGGATAAGAACCGCCATTGTCGATAAGAGGACAGACGCATAGAATGACGTTTCGCTCGCGCACGGAACCAGCGCGCGCTTGAATCAGTTTTTTTCTTTCAAATCTATTTGTCGTTTTGGGAGCCTTTTCCGCTTTCCTGAGTAGATATTGTTGTAAAAAAACAAATCGAACATGGTTTTCCATTGTCTGTACTCTTATCGACAACGGATGACGTCATAAATGTTCAAAACTTTGGCGTGTTCCACTTGAGTTTTGAACATTTTGTGACGTCAAATCGATATTGTCAATGAGAGTACAGACAATGGAAAACCGCTTGCGATTTGTTAAATGGATCATGCTTGTTGACGATGGCGCTGATTGGTTGCCTCATACCTTGCTCATACTCAGTCTATAAATGTATTATACTATTGAAAATGTTGAAAATTATCATTATAGCGTCGACGATTCACCAGGACTAGCGGAGGAAGTTAGTGCGGTTGATCAGCAGCAGTCAACATCAACATCTACATCAACATCTACATCAACATCAACATCTACATCAACATCTACATCAACATCTACATCAACAGCGTCGCCGATGACAACGGGGTAAGTTCTTCAGATACCAGCCTCATCAATCGTCCAAAATGAATTATCTAACTAGAATTATTTATGTGCGTTTTATAATCAGGAGGCCTATAACATATGAAGAGCACCTCAATAAAGCTTTAGAGGAGACGCTTAAAGAGATGTAAGATCGTTACTTCAACTTATTCATAATTATTTGTTGTAAGGTTTTGGCCTCATCCTCCCCCCCCCCCCCCCCCCCCCCCCCCCCCCCCCCACCCCGTCGGAAAATTTGATTTAGAATCCTAAAAGAGACCAATATGGTCTAGATCACCAACACAATATAGGTCGTTGTTATTTATTCACTGACGAGCAACCCTAAATGATGCCTTGATGTCTAAAAATATTGGCATTCCGTCGTGAACACCCTAAGTGATACTAATAAAACGTAAAGAGACGACGATCATTCCCGTCCTTTTCAGTAAGGGATTCCACCGGAAGCGAACACAGTTGCATAACGAGGCTTTCTTCACTGAAATCTTGTATAACCACCCGTAAGTCATAAGTTGAGCGAAAATCCTCTTACGGGAGATTGAACAGTAATTTATTGTTATGTTTCATTAACAGGGCCGAATGTTATGATCCAACCACCATCCTAAAGTTCTTCCAAGGACAATTTATGAGAGGGAGAAAACTAGATCTGGAAGCGGAAGACATAGAAAATTTTGATGTCCTCAGGGGGGAAACTCTTGAGATCTTTATTTCAAGGTCTAACATCTTTCCTGACGCGATGGCGGAAATCATGACGGACATCCCCATCGACGATTACAGCATTCCATTGGATGTTACATACAATGGCGAATGTGCCAGGGACTATGGTGGTCCAAGAAGGGAGTTTCTGGGTGCCATTGTCAAGGCCATCAAAGACAGGCTCTTCAAAGAGCATCAGGACGAAGAGGGATTCGTTCTGATGAAAGATATCACTGCCATACAAAAGCAATACTATTATGCTGCTGGAATTTTCTTTGGTAAGTTATCGTGTAATCAGCCGGTATTTATGAAATCTCTGTGATTTGATTGGCTGTTACCCGTGTTTGCATCAGGTTATGCAAACACGGTAATGACGTCACAGTGGTATTTATTTTATAAGTATTGTAGTGTTCGATTGCTGGTCCATCTTAACACAGGGAGTGTATTGACTGGGAGCAGTGAGCTGGTGCTCAAAAGCGTCACAAAATGATTTGTTTTGAAAATACAAAATATGCAATTTCGTTTATGTAAAATTGTAGACAATAACGAAGAACATCAGAATCGATATTTTTCATTTATTATTATTAAAATAACATCCATTATCCTGGCCATCAATGGAATAATCCGCGTGTGGCCTGGTAACGAGTCTAAACACATCTTATTCTATTTGTGAAAAACTGCAATACATTTTAGCATGATCATAAAATATTAGTGTTAAATACGAGAATTAATGTAATTCCCTTGTTTTGCATTGCGCACGCTTTATTGCGCACGATTCTGAAGCTCGCGCGAGCTTGCGCACATTGGAGACCATTGGAAATCGTTAAATATTTCAAGTGTAACTGACGTTTTTTCAAAATAAATTGAAAACGAGAATGGTGGCCCCCATTTTTTTGAGTTCTTTAATAATCGGTGCTGCGTATTATATATCGAAATATGAAGGAACGTTTATTGGATAAATTTTCAAACATTTAGATGAGAATAGTTAAAGCGTACGATTTCTGGACGCACATACTTGCATGTTTCGTTAATATTTCAACATCGTAGTCATTCAATTATTTTGATTGATTTAGTAGAAGTAAACTTAGAATTATATGTAATCTATGTTGTAAGGAAGTTCTTTGGACCGAGAAAAAAGGTTTTTCATTACAACTTCCGGTTGCTACCACATTTCTATACACCTATAAATTGATATATTTGAAGAGCATCTAGCGCGAAAACGAGAATGGTGACCCCCCTCTTTTTATTGCAGTTTTTAAATATCCATTACATAATTAATGTCCATGCAAAGTTTCAGAACAAAGTTATTGGCAAAACTTATTTTAAGGAATTATAAAGAGCCGAAAAGGTTTTGCGTGACTACGTGTTGTATTATGCAAATCATTGGCCTTTGTGTCGACAAAAAATTCAGGAAACTTGCTAGGGTAACAGAAAAATAAAATTAACCAGTGTAAGATATTTTTTACCGCCATACTATTACATGCTGAATGGACAACTTGCTCCCAAAGATCTGTTGAAATCCTGATTGAAGTACTGGCATTAAAGCGCGAAATTTGAAAGACAAATGATGTTTTGATTGTATTTTTTTGTCTGTCGACAGATGCATTCAGTCAACTTTGATGTTATATAATTACTGAAGTATAAGTCCGATTTTAAACAGAGGAACGCCAAATTGTTAAGAAATTAATGGACTTTATATTTTTCTGTATAGTTTCTGATTTTCTATCTGGGTTTGAATTTTTTTTTTGTCAAAACATATATTTATGTAGAAAATCGGAACAAAAGGGGACACCTAATCTTTCATTGAAAACTTCCGCAATAATCTACAAACCAAAACGTCTTTAAGGAATTGACACTAAATATGTTTTTCTCTCATATCTCTACTTATTCTAGCAGCAGCACATTTTTATTCGACTCTATTATAAAGACGAAATTCAGTGAGACAGCCGTGTACAGCTCTAAATATGTGACGGGGGACATGCTAATTTCATACAGTCCTTCCTAATTGCATATCCAGATTTCACTCTAAATACAGTTTTATAGTTTTGTTTTTGCTTACTAAGCGATAATTTTATCATTTCTTGTCAAAATTGTGCTGAAATAATTGTCATTTCTCTACCCGATTACAGTAAGATCATCATGACAATTCAAACGTTCCACATAAGTTGACTTTGAGCACCAGCTCACTGCTCCCAGTCATTACACGACACAAGATAACATACACAGAGGGTACATTACCGACAACAACGTGCGCATACGCGATATCCTGACTCCGCAGTCCTACAAATGCACAATGCTTTTATTTATTTTGCTTTCAAATCCAATCTGGCAATGCACCACATTCACTATGAAGTATTGAGTATTCACAATATAACTTTTGTTTGAAATAGCTGTATTTCGACTTTCCGATGTTTTAATACAACCATCTGTAATGCATTTTGCCATGGCACACGTCTTGTCATCTCCTTCATTTATTATTATTTTCGAATATACAGTCATTCTCAAAAAGGTTGTCCAGATGAAAAGACTACAATACTACAATAAAGTCACGTGATTTACTATGTATTCGATTTCCTCGCGTGGAATTTCAATTTGAGATACAAAAGTACACGGCATTGTGAGAAATGAATGTAATGCCGCTGGTATCAACTCGCAGTTCCGCGCGCAGAAATTGAAAACATATTGAATCACGTGACTTTATTGTAGTATTGTAGTCTTTTCATCTGGACAACCTTTTTGAGAATGACTGTATATTAATGTTAAAAAGGACTACGGTTTTAAATTAAGTAAAACGCTATAAATTTTCGGTTGTTATTATAGGTTATAGTTTGCTGCAAGGTGGCCCACTGCCTTGTTTTCTCCATGAAGATTTCATGACGAGTGTATTTTGCACAAACCACAGCTCGGCTGAAGAAGAGAGACAGTTCCAGAAAGGTTTAGCTAAGTTTGGTTTGATCAAGGTATACATTCATTTGTCCTCCTTTTGTTCTAATTAAGTTGTCATTTTTCTTCATAAATCCTAACATTTATTCCTCACTCGTTTTCGTTCATTCGGTCTTTACATCAGTTTTTCAATTCTCTCTTTTCATTGGTTTGTGAAACGTTCTTCCTATCTTCTTGCTTGTTTGCTTTCATATTGTATTTCAGTATATATTTGAATGCAAATGAACTGATATTGTTATACATTTTTTGCAGCTTGTAACGGAAAAACCTTGCCTAAAGTACCTACTACGAAAGTCCGCGGTACACCCAATGACATATCCAAAGTTGGTCAGGCTATTGAAGCCCGACTTTTCGGAGGAGGGCACCAACGCCCGTACACGGGGAAGAAAGATCTTATCGGCTTTTCTTAAACTACTTAAAGGAAGTTGTAGGTAATGATTGTGTATGTGTGTCAGTAAGGATTGAGACTCGCCGGTCAACGAAAAGAAGTTCGGCGAGTCTCGATCCTTATTAAGACTTTTAAATTTATTTATTTCCTTTTGTACATACAGCTGGAAGAAGACCCACAACCCTGGAGATGGTTTTAAAGTTCGTGACAGGGAGTGACATCGAACCTCTTCTGGGCTTCTCCATTCATCCCAGTATACAATTCGGCGACTCAATGGCTTCTTGCTTGCCAGTGAGCAACACATGTGTACATAAGCTTATCCTACCATGTGGCGAGGTTGTTCCACAAGAGAAAGACAAAGTTTTTTACTTTTTTGACATGTCTTTTACCAACGATTATTTCGGTAAGGCATGATGACATTACTGACAGCGTTTATTGCTTTGCTTCGTTGTCTGACTGATCTATATAGTTCTTCTCAGACTTTTCTATTAAATTTTTCAACGTTTCTAGGCCATTAGTCAGTTACTTTTCTGGCAATTGTATGTATAGTCAAAACGTTGCGGAGAATACGTGTGGACGGGGGGACCTAATCAGTTCCACTCCAAACACTTAGGCATTATGTTGAGACGTACTATAACACGTGATCAGCTAGTCAGACACATATTAAAAATGTTATATTTCAAAAACGAGTCCGTACGTAGGCCGAGTTAGTAAGTTGGGTCAGTTGGGGGTTCGGGGTTCGAAGCTCGGTGTAAAGTTTACAAAAAAAAAGCGTTTTTTAACTCACTAGTAGTTCAACTTTTTAATTTGTTTCATTTTTTAAGCGATAATATTTCTAAGTGTCACTAAACTTAGCATTTCACGGTATTTGAAAAGGCAGTGTTACATAACAGTAGGAAGGTTGTTGTACTTATTATACTTTTGTTGTTAATGAAATGCAAACAAAAAATGATGCATTAGTAGGAAGGTCGTTTTAGATCATTCAATACTTGAACAGCTCTAGGATATGGAGATATGTCCCATGGATCAGTTCTAGATATTTCAGACATACTCTCTTTGAAGGATTGGAGTAACTCAGGATCTAGTGAACACATAGGCTCGGGCACTACCACACCACTTCCTTCTGTTTCGTCAGGAAGCCTAGCTGTTGGATCCACTCCATATTCTTGTACTTCACCCTGAAAAATAAGTATTAAGACATAAAGTACTTTCGAAAAAACGGCATGAAATGATTGACACAGTCCTGTTTTCGAATATGGTCATTTGTTTAGCTTGCGTTGCAAATAAATAAATAATATTACGTTGCAGAAGGTTTGTTACGGAAACTCTAGACCGCCTTGATAGCTCTGACTGGTTGAAGTCGTAAGTTTAATAGGTAACAGACTTGTACACTAGCTGACTTAAACTGTGGCACGACTGCGCGAACACTAGTTCACTACAAGTCAGTGTTATGCTTATTTCAATGCCGGAGAGGGTCTCATTTTCGCAAATTCAACAAAGAGATATCCGCCTGGGATAAGGTCTGGGACGGGGTAGGGCTTTTGAGTTCTCAGCGGCCGACCACCCCCCCCCCCCCCCCCTCCCCCCTATTTCCTCTGCGAATCAATGGCACAAATGTCATAAGCTTACGTTCTTTATGCTTACCTCGCTGAGATTTTCGAAGTATTCAGAAGCAACAGTTCCAGGGTCATTTCCAATTTGCTGCATGCCCATTATAAATAGTTGAATGGGGGTCTTATTACCTACCGTACGCACTTTGTGGTTGTTCCACGAGTTCACGAATTTAGAAAGAGAATCATTTATAAGCGGGATATATATGAAGTGTAAGCAGAATAAGTGATCTTCATTGTCGGGATCAAGATAACCGTTATATTCCAGTGACATAAAAAGATCATAAAATAGAGAAATGACGGTCTGATATACATCGCGCCATAGTCTTTCTATACGGGAGTTGTGGACACTTCTCCCAGTTATGTAGCTCCCCCTTCCTGGTCCTCTTGCACTATGATTCAGCATGTAATATGCCACATCTCTATTCTCCACTCCCATATCGCCTCTGACACGTGAAGGTAGCCCCCATTCTTCCACCGCTCGAAGAAATAGATTTAAAACTGTAGCTGCTCTGTTGTTGATATTACACTCCAGATAGACAATAGTGCGACTGTACCCATCAATGCACCCGTGGATAACAATTCTCCAGCTTAATAAATAAAAGAAAGAAATATCTTTATGAAAAAGAACAACAGAAGTAAAAGATTACCCGCTCGATCATTTTGTTACTGGACAATTAGAAGAGACCAAGACAGGGAAGTGCAATACTGAGATAGTTATTCATATATAGTTATTCATACCGTATGAGTTTATGATTCCCGTCCATATGCCAGAGTGCCAATGGCGAACGAACATTATAAATACGTCTATGAATGGTGTTCATTGAGCGCAGTCTTCGGCCAATCGGATCACATCTCTTAATGGAACTTCTCAGCCTTGCTCTCTGTACACGTATTCCCTGTGAAGTTAGAGCACCTTGTATAGTTTTAAAACCTAGGGAAAGAATAAGGTTAAACAGACTGCAACCAAATAAACGGAGGATGGTTCTATTCTTAATTTTTCTTAATTTACTAAGTTGATTATAATATTCATGATCAGTTGAACATGTGTTTCAGGTACCCCGCACCATCTTAGAGAGATAGCGTGCACAAATTCCATTTGCAAAGTAGAGCGCAGTGCAAAACACAAATGCAGGAATGACCTTTAAAGTGCACAATTTTTTCTTTTGAAAATCGATTACATATGAAGTGAATAGTGGGATGGTTCAGTGTTTTGTGATTTGAGCTTCGCATTGGCGAGTTATAAAGGATTGAAATCGTGATATGCTAATTCGGTGACGTCAGAGTGGGTTTAATTTATTATACAAAAGCGCCATTGTGCAAATTATTGACATTTTTTAATCTGGCAAAAAGTTTTCTACAATTGATATACATGATGTTAATTTAGTTTTTCTATTTCAGAAAAGAGTGTTGCTTGAAAAAATATAAATAAGTTTCGGCAAAAAAAACTGACGTCACCGAATTATCATATCACGATGTCAATCCTTTATAACTCGCAAATGCGAAGCTCAAATCACAAAATACTGAACCATCCCACTATTCACTTCATATGTAATCGATTTTCAAAAGAAAAAAATTCGTATCATATACACTTTAATAGGAAATAAAAAAAGAGAACATATAAGTTGGCACCACCTACCAGATCGAGGAAAATTGGACTGGATACGTTGAACATATGAGTCAAGGACATCATTGTCAATATCACTGTATCGGGACCCATTGGTTAGCTGATACTCCCTCATTCGGTTTTCCACAGTTCGCTTACTAACACCAAGCATCAATGCAATGTCATGGTTGGTAAAGTCGTTTTCTATAAAAAAGCAATAACATCACCATGAAATATCATTGAGAGACATATAATCAATAAATAGCTTCTATATGGAGAGTGATAACCAAACTACCCCACCCCATCTAGAGGGTTTCAAATGGTAATTCCCTGCAAAAGACATTCATTTACACATTATTTTACACTTTTACAAGCGCTGAAATACAACGGCTCCACCTGAAATCTTCTGTATATTAAAGGCCGTGGCATTCTTATGGCAGTATACTTCTACTGAATCTATTGACTCTGGGTTCCACGTGCGCAAAACGAATATACACGTGATCAGTTGCGAAAATATGTAAATTAAATTTGATTTTCCGAGGTGGACAACCTTAATGACATTGACGTCTGTATATAGCTAATTGCATAATCGTTGTCGGGTTGAAAATCATGAAAGCTATGACCAAAAGGAATTCTGGGAAATTAAAACTCTCAAATAACACCGTCAAATGATCGACCTTTTTATCCAGACTTGTAGGATCTTGGTTAAATAGCTCATATACCTTCAAAACTACGAGAACATTGAATATATTTGTATGTAATGCGGGTTATGAACTGATTTCCCATCCATCCTTGCGGTCTCAGCTTCTATGATTTATGATTTTCAACCCGACAACGATTATGCAATTAGCTATATACGGTAAAAACAAGCACACACACCTTTGAAAAAGAGCAACTGCTGTTCTGAAATTATGAACTTTGGTCTTCCTGTATGACCCACTTCCCTTGCAACAGGAGCTTGGTAACTAGATGCCGGTTCACATGCGTTATCACAGGTTTCGAATTCCTTTTGAAGTAGCTGGCGAGCTTGATTAATCAAATCACACACTTCCAATGAAATATTCCCATTTAAAAGTGCAGCCTCAACTACAGCCTCAAGTCTCAATGCCACAGAGTCGGTGTTATTAATACCAGAATTTCCTTGCAGTCTTTGATTGATATTAAGCAATGTCTCTAGTAAATTGTCACGGTCACTATTTGCCATAAAGTGATATTCTTGTGTAGTTATGTTTAGATCCAAACTTTCATCTGCAAATATTTGCCGGTGATATTCAAATCCAAGTCAGACCACACTGGTCTCCATGAAACTAATTAACGTATGAGGCCTGGGGGTGGTGAGGGAGGGGGGTCGGGGTGTCCAGGGCTTTGTCCAGGGGGGGGGGGGGGGAGTATGTTGTTCCATATATGGGCTATACGGCTGTGCCTCTGGACAGGGTATGGTTTTGTTTGGCCTCTCTCTGCCCTGAACAGGGCATATAATTTTATGTTAGTCAGTTCTAAACAGCTCCTGATCTCCTGAATAATAATAATAAATAAATAATAATAATAATAATAATAAATAATAATAATTATGATATTAATTATAAAGTATTAGGAGTATAATAAGTTATATTAATTATAGTCTTATTATTGCCTCTATGCTCTTACAAAAGTAAACTAGCAACACACATAAGTAATTAATAATCTAGTCTCCTTCGTAGCCGGGTACGGTAATGACGAAGCGTATAAATTAATTCCATCCCTAGTCAGAAAAGTAAGCAGAACAATCATTCTTTATTACTTAAATTATAAATTTACAATACAAGTTTGATACGAGATGTAAGTAATTAACTTAAGCTAAATGCTATACTCAAAATAACTATAAAACTTATAAAGCTAATCTAATTGAGTAACAATATTTAACATATATAATTTAGCATTGACATCAGTGGTCGTCTTATTATAAATAGAGCAGAAAACTATCAAATGAAGGCAGAATAAGCACAGAGAAAATGACTTACCTAATAACGTAACGCACACGAGGTAAAGACCAAGGTCAAGATGGCTGGATTGGATCGGTTTTCGTGTTGATGTTCGGCCGGTCACCTCCCCCCTCCCCCATCCCCCTCCCCCTCCCCCCTCAATTTCCTTTGCACTGGCTACGTAGGCTGCACTGCGGGAGACTAGCTGTGCAATCGGCTAGTCCGTTTGACATCGATAGCTAGCCCAATCGACAAGCTAGTCCGTTTGACGGTAAGCTATTCTATTTGACATCGATAGCTAGCCCAATCGACAAGCTAGTCCGTTTGACATCGATAGCTAACCCAATCGATAAGCTAGTCCGTTTGACGGTAAGCTATTCTATTTGACATCGATAGCTAGCCCAATCGACAAGCTAGTCCGTTTGACATCAATAGCTAGCCCAATCGATAAGCTAGTCCGTTTGATATCGATAGCTAGCCCAATCGATAAGCTAGTCCGTTTGACGGTAAGCTATTCTATTTGACATCGATAGCTAGCCCAATCGACAAGCTAGTCCGTTTGACATCGATAGCTAGCCCAATCGACAAGCTAGTCCGTTTGACATCAATAGCTAGCCCAATCGATAAGCTAGTCCGTTTGACGGTAAGCTATTCTATTAATTTGACATCGATAGCTAGCTCGTTTGGCAATAAGCTATTCCGTTTGACATCGATAGCTAGTCCGTTTGGCGATAAGCTATTCCGTTTGACATCGATAGCTAGTCCGTTTGGCGATAAGCTATTCCGTTTGACATCGCTAGCTAGTCCGTTTGGCAATAAGCTATTCCGTTTGACATCGATAGCTAGTCCATTTGACGTATGTGTAGTTTTGGTGGTGACGGCCGCCCATAGAGAGCACCAAAGTCTACAATTAACTTATTTTTGTGTTTCTTTCTCCCTTGTCACAGGATCCATTTGGTAGTATAGAGTTGGCAATAGTGAAGACCATAGTCATGACCATCGGCGAGGTCGAATACACCAGGTTTTTCGTGGATCAGCCGCTGGCGATGCCCGACCTTGCAAGTTCCGTGTTCATATCGTTCTGCATAATTCTGCCCATCGTTCTTATGAATTTAATGGTATAATAGAAAACTAGTACCATGAGTTGTCTGTCTGTCTGCCTGTCTATTCCTCTGTCTGTCTGTCTGTCTGTCTGTCTATTTGTTTCTCTTTTATTTTCTAGTGCCATGAGTATGTTATGGCTCAGTATCTTCGCGCCGCGAATTTCAATCCTATACATGCGCGCAATCTGTCTGTCGTTCGATTGTCCACCCTGCCTTCTGCCTTCCTGTCGGTCTTTCTCTCTGTCTATCTCTCTGTTCGTCTGTCTGTCTGTCTGTCTGTGTGTTTCTCTGTCTGTCTGTCTGTTCGTCTGTCTGTCTGTCTGTTCGTCTGTCTATCTGTCTGTTCGTCTGTCTGTCTGTCTGTCTGTTTATTCTGTCTATTCTGAGTCAAATAAAGTTCATTCATTCATTCATTTGTTTCTCTGCAATTTGTTTCTCTGTCTGTCTGTCTGTTCGTCTGTCTATCTGTCTGTTAAGTTCGTCTGTCTGACTGTCTGTTTGTCATGTGCACCGTTTACATGCATAAACTGTCACTCGACTTACTCATATGATGTTATCGAAAATAATAACATTTCACCTACTTTTCATCATTTCAGATAGGTCTGGCTGTTGGTGATATTGATTCTATCCAAAAGAACGCTGAGCTAAAAAGACTGGCTGTACAGGTACAGTTATCAGTATTAGTATACAGTTATTTAACTCGATCGATAGGAAGGTGGCTTTTTACGATCAATGCGCTGCTTATATACGGAAAGGAAGACTTTCACGAGAAGCGCGCGCATAATCTAAGAAATTGGAGAATTTATCGCCGTCTCCAGCGCTCTCTCTAGCCCAGCTCTTCTCTTCTGCTCATTGCCGCGCGCGTAGATAAAAGTGGGTCCAGTTCTGAACTAATATACGCCGAGTCCACTTCCTATGTATCGATTCACCACGTGACCCTTTTCTTTTTCACTTCAGATCGATAGTATTTATGAGTTTGAAGAAAAACTGCCTTGTTTCTTGCTGCGTCGTTTTTACCGCTCCAAAACAGTCGAGAAACCAAACAAAACGCCACGGACATTTTTCGGAAAAATAAAAGTAAGTGCTTCATGGCTCGACGCCGACCAATGCAAACTTATCATACTTCCAAATTGCATAACGGCCAGGTTTTTTTGTCCCGGCCACCAGCAAGCCAATACATTTATTCGTTTTTAAAACCTCCACACAACGGCCACCTGTACACTACGGCCACCTCTACACAACGGCCACCTCTACACAACGGCCACCTCTACACAACGGCACCTCTACACTACGGCCACCTCTACACAACGGCCACCTCTACACAACGACCACCTCTACACAACGGCCACCTCTACACAACGACCACCTCTACACAACGGTCACCTCCACACAACGGTCTCCTCCACACAACGACCATCTCTACACAATGGTCACCTCCACACAACGACCACCTCTACACAATGGTCACCTCTACACAACGACCACCTCTACACAACGGCCACCTCTACACAACGTCCACCTCTACACAACGGCCACCTCTACACAACGGCCACCTCTACACAACGTCACCTCCACACAACGACCACATCCACACAACGACCACCTCTACACAACGGCACCTCCACACAACGACCACATCCACACAACGACCACCTCTACACAACGGCACCTCCACACAACGACCATATCCACACAACGACCACCTCTACACAATGGTCACCTCTACACAACGACCACCTCTACACAACGGCCTCCTCTACACAACGACCACCTCTACACAACGGCCACCTCTACACAACGACCACCTCTACACAACGGCACCTCTAGACAACGGCTACCTCTACACAACGACCACCTCTACACAACGGCCACCTCTACACAACGGCCACCTCTACACAACGGCCACCTCTACACAACGGCCACCTCTACACAACAACCACCTCTACACAACGACCACCTCTACACAACGACCACCTCTACACAACGGCCACCTCTACACAACGTCCACCTCTACACAACGGCCACCTCTACACAACGGCCACCTCTACACAACGGCCACCTCTACACAACGGCCACCTCTACACAACGGTCACCTCTACACAACGGCCACCTCTACACAACGACCACCTCTACACAACGACCACCTCTACACAACGGCCACCTCTACACAACGGCCACCTCTACACAACGGCCACCTCTACACAACGGCCACCTCTACACAACGGCCACCTCTACACAACGGCACCTCTACACAACGGCCACCTCTTCACAACGGCCACCTCTACACAACGGCCACCTCTACAGAACGGCCACCTCTACACAACGGCCACCTCCACACAACGGTCACCTCCACACAACGGCCACCTCTACACAACGGTCACCTCTACACAACGGCCACCTCTACACAACGGCCACAAAATTTAGTCCCGAGGTCGCCGTTATGGAGAAGTTTGACTGTATTGATCACCCCCACCCCACCCTACATGGAGCAGCGTTTTGGTATCACTTTGCATCATGTTCTGACATTTACCATTATGACCCATATCGCTGTTTTGCTATTGATTCTAATAATGAATGTTCTTCCTTTAGAGTAGATTGAGCAATCGACTGTTCAGTACAAGCGACAAGCCCTCTGGTACTTCTTTCTCCTTGGAGGACTGGGCACGAATGACAGAGTCTTTGGACATCAAAATGCAGAAACAAGAAGAAAGGTACGCAATATGAATATAGTGAGTAGTCTACCCCCTCTCACTCCAACACTTCCCACCTCCCTCCCCTACCCCCCCCCCCCCCCCCCCCCCCCCCCCAAAAAAAACCCGGTGGTTGGGGGTGCATGAGGGGACTACTAAAACCAGATTTTGTGTCATCATGGGAATATCTTGAATCTTGTCAGTAGATATATAAACGTAACAAGAACCGCTTTTTCCCTGTTCAACAGAATGCACTATCTGACCAATGAAGTTACACAGCAAAAGGATATTTTAGAGCGAATCTTCACAACAGCATCACAGGCAAATAGGGACTACACATGATCTGACTACGTATCTATCAGGCAACGTACTACAAATGCGAACATACCGGGGTACGGTAATTGCGCCATGATCGTGCGGTATCCAAGCATTCTGATTGGTTGACCGATGATTTTGCGCGCTGTGATTGGTTGAATACTATTACTGTCTTCGATTCCGTACCGTGACTCCGTGTCGTAGCGTATCAGTTCTGTTACCTCAATGCGCTAGTCATTTATCCTCTGCGCCAGAATGCACACTGTACAGCGTCAAAGTAGTCCTGTCTACAAAACGATCGAAAACGCTGATCATTTTCATTCAAAACGCATACATTCGTAAACGCTCTCCAGAGTGACAATGACAATGACAATTTTTTATTTGGCACCACCAGTGGAGACATTTGACAACATAGCCCTATCGTATTAGTGTGGACGGCGAAAACGTCACGTCTAGTGTTCTAGCTCTGCGTAAACAAACAGTGTTTTCCATCGTTTTATTGTGGGCGCAAGGCCAAACACATCGAAATATCGTTCTTACCAGAAATAATCTTCAAAACCGTGAAAAGAGCATATGCTCGAGCAGAATGAGTCACCCCGCTGGATCCTCGAGCATGTGAAAAGAATCAAAGATTTCGTAATAATCTAATAATTATTGATAAGAATATTTGTAGTTTATTGGACCAAATTTGCAATGCAAAAGGTTGACAAGAAATAATAATGACTATTAGCGAAACTAATCTGGTGGGCTTCCTGTGTTGAGATGGGGTTCCTGTGGCGGATTTTCATATTGGCTGCAAATTGCAGATGGGGTTGTAATACGTATTCCATATATGGTAAAAGCGTGCAAGCGAATAGCGGCCCCTAACAAGCGTATAGCGGCCCCTAACAAGTTAATAGCGGCCCCAATTTGGCTAATAAGTATTTGCAATGCAAAATATTTTCAATAGCTAGAAAAAATGGCAGCGTAATCCCTGGTGGTCAAGTGCGTTAAAGCGGAGGGTTAGGTTTAGAGTTAGGGATGGGGCAGGCTATAAAGTGATTCATTTCAATGATTCGAGTTTCAGATTTGATATACAGTTTTAAAAGGGTAAGAAGTTTTAAAAATTGGATGAAAAAAAATCCTAGGAAATAAAAAAAATGGGTCGCCATTCGCTTGTTAAGTGCTTCTATTCGCTTGTTAGGGGCCGCTATACGCTCATACCATATATGGAATACGTATTACAACCCCGGCTCACAAATCGAGATTTGTGTTAGTCATGTTGTCGTGTTATCGAGATGATTTTGAGCCCGCAGTACTTATGATCAGCGGTGCACGCCATGGGTTGTGCAATCGATCACGTTGGATGAAATTCGTCGGATTCAACGTTGTACGTCAGTAAATCATGTCAAACTCAATGTTATTCCATACTGGAAGCATTCATCAAGGTCACGAACGATTCAGTGGCATTTCTAGGGAAGACAATGTTCTTTTAAGAGTTTTTCAGCTCTGCTATGTGCTCAGTCATGTCAAGTTCGTCAATAACAAAAGTGGACGAGTTGAACAGTCGAGCAAATATTAACCGAAGGAGACAGAATGTCAGCTGAATACAGTAAAAACCCGCGAGTAAGAACCTAGTTTTCCCAAGTTAGCCTAAACAGGTTCTTATATAAATGGTACTTAGCACAAATTGAGGCTATTTAGGTTCTTAAATAGGTTCTTACTTTCTAAAGAAAAAAAATACATTGTAGCTAATAGAATTTAGTGGTATTCAGCCTGTATTCCTTATAATATAACATCTGCATACCATCAACATTGGCATTTACATTGTATTGAATTGGAGTACTGTAATAAGGCACCTGTGTCTCCAAAAATGTTGATCTATCTTATTCACCCAAGTGTACACATCTTTTTATATAGATTTTAGAAAATAAGAACCTGTTTCAAATTTTAGGCTAAACAGGTTCTTGTATAGAGGGGGTATAACTGGCAAATTTTAGCCTAACAGGTTCTTAAAAACTAGGTTCTTACTCGCGGGTTTTTACTGTACTCCGTGCTTTTGACAGACACAGTATCCCAGATACAGAGACTTTGTCGCTGAACTGTCTTCCCAATCGAGCTCGTCTATCTTATAATCTAAAACACTCAATCAATCATCTGAAGGAGCGTTGTTCAACTGTAGGTCGAGCACAACATGAATATATAACTTAATTAAAACAGTGTCATTCACCATTTATTCAACATCAGTACGTAGAAATCATGTTTATATTGCAAACACTTCAATTTTAAACAGCTACATTCGTCAAAATAAAGTTACCCATCATCTACTAAGTTAAAATCGTATTATTTCAAACGAATTTTCCTATTTCTACGGCCTTGAAAATGCGAGTGACAGTATTGCGTGACAGCATTTGACTCGCAATAAATCGAAAACAAAACATCTAAATTACCAAATTATTTTGGTAAGACTTTTCTTATAACGACATAAACAAGATATCCAGCAAACTGTTTTGTGAGGTGAATAGTTTGGATTTTAGCTTTTTGATGACGTCACGTGAAAACCGAGAATACTGGACATCATAAAATATAGTTTACATTCAACTGAGTGTATATAAATGGTACTTTCCATTATTTCACCTAACACACTTGGAACAATTCACTTCCACAATCACTACAGTTACAGTTTGAAAACAACTTACAATACAGCCTTATTTCATTTTGAACTGTACTTGCACAAATATATATTTTTAAACTTGTGAGTAGTAGTACAGTAGTACATTGTATTCAGGGTAGCAAAGGGGTTTCACGTCACGCGTGATATGGCCCACAAATGGCGCGTGAATCGTGAAAAAGACTTTATAAACAATAGAAAAAAACGTGATCCGTGAATTTGCAAGAAAGAAGAGCGTGAAATGATTCTTTTGAGTCGTGAATTTACGAAAAAATGGCACGTGAAGCGTGGTCCTCGGTCCTCGATTCCCGCGCGAATTCCACCACTAAAATGAAACAAGTAGCACCCAAAATTACAATACAAGTTCACTGATATAGTCATGTTTGTAAACTTTTAATCAGAATCTGAGCTAGAAAAGTTCTGCCACTTGCCAACAGCCTTCTTATGTGCAATATGGATGCATCTTGTATACTAGGCATGATGCCATGCATGATACAGCATCCATCATACTCTGCTTTGCTCTTCTTCTTGTTTTTCTTCTTTTTTCGAATAGATTTTACTAGAAAAGATTTTGGATAAAAATTAAAATAAATTGCTTGGTACTTATATCTCCATGGTTTTGTTTCACAACCTCGAAACGATTATTGGTGCTTTGTTAAAGCAAATTCCAATATATAATTTGTATTCTACGATCCAACAGCATTTTTTACTTTACTGTAGTAGCAATGACGAGCACTTTCCCGAGACGACACCGTGAACCTTAATCAAGAGCTTTAAAAGCAACTTTGCTCTGGATCACCTATAATTATTTACTCACCTTTCTCGTCATCACTCCTTTCACTGATCTAGTTGATCGTCACTAAAGTCTGGAATGACGCTTTCAGCAGAATTAATGTCTTTCACCCATCTTGACGCGTTTCCCTCCTTCTGAGTTCCTGGACACACATTTTATCGACATCTTTCATTTCGTCTTCCGACCTTGATGAACTTTGATAGAGATCTTCTGCTTTGGCGGGGGCCGCGCTAGATGATGCGGTTGCCGAACTTTGGCGTTGCCGACTGGATTACTAGAACTAAACAAGTATAAAGATTACAAGTTAATAAGAAGTCGATGAAAGCACCAAGCTTACGTACTACTAACATTTTACAAACGCCAGAACTGTAAAATTCTAAATTTATTTCATTTTGCGAGCAATTCGTTTTGGGGCCGCTTCTCTCGATGTCATGGACCACCCTTGATTCGCTCCCACAAAGGAATAATATGTCTTATCTACAGGTCCTAAGTGGCCCGCCATCATTTCTACGTATCGTAGTACTTTGATGGGACGACGTCCAATTACATTTTTTGTTCCTTGCTGTATGATAAAGCACTCCAAAGCATTATCTTATTTGCTTGGTCTAGTTGGTCTCTCAGCAAGTTTCTTGCTGTCCTTTTTCGGCATTGACACAGTGACACAGGGATCGACAACAGGTCTTCCGGCGATTGTTGCCTCCAGGAATATGTTGAGCTTCGAGTCCGTCATTCTGCTCGATATGAACGATGTAAAAAACGACAGATTCGACATTCTTGTTGGCGTTATATTTATACAAAATAGTTGTGATTTGAATTTCTTGCTAGCGCTGACATACGTTTCTAAGCACAGGAAGCCCAACATAATATGTGCGCGGCGCGCGCTCTTCCACAGGAAACAATGGTTGGGCTGCCTGTCGCACAATATGTTGCGGTTCACTGACAATAACAACCACGTTGAATGGTTTGAACAACTTTGTACTACCGTAAATCCTCTAATAAGCGCCCGGGCGCTTACTTCAAATTTCGGCAAAAAGGGTGGGTGCTTATTAGAGGGGAGCGCTTGTTAGAGAGGAGAGCTTGTTTAGAGGGGAGCGCTTGTTAGAGGGGAGCGCTTGTTAGAGGGGAGCGCTTGTTAGAGGGGAGCGCTTATTTCAAATTCCATTTCAATCTTTATTGCTAAAACGAAAAGCATATAAAATTAAGAAACTAACCGTGTAGTTTAGGTTAAGCATTGCGTGTACTGAAAACACTGTTGGTCAGCTTGAATTGTCGTTGTTTAATCTCTGTACTCCTTTATTCCCCTTATTAGCTCAACTGAAAAAGCGACGGGTGGGGAGGAGGCGCTTATTCGAGAGGAAAGCTTATTTAAATTTTTGGCTAAAAGGGTAGGCCCTTATTAGAGGGGGCGCTTATTAGAGGGTGGGCGCTTATTAGAGGATTTACGGTATTTAGAACAACATTTTATCGATTTAAATCAATGCGTTGTTATTATTATTATTATTTCACGGTTATAATGCGTGCACACAAAATCCTTTGTTTTAAATTGTTGAAACTGGTGCTATTTTGCACTATTTGTTAGTATTGTTCGTGCTTTTAGAGTAATTCCAATAAACTTGGGCACTACTAATTAGCTGTCAGTGTTTATTAGATGCAAAGGAACCGAAAGAAAACCAAAGAGTGAGTGACTGTCTAATAGTGTGTATTGGTGTAATTAGTAATGCCCAGGTTTATTGGAATCACTCTATTGAATGCACTCTAGAGTGCAAGCACTAAAACCGTGAAACAGTACAAACTATTTAGTGCTAAATAGCACCAATGAAACAATAGAAAACAATAGACATTGCACTATTTAGTGCTAATTAAAGTTACTTAGCACTGTTTCATGGTTTTAGTGTTTGCACTCTAGCATTAATGGTATGCAGCTTACAAACTAACAAATGATGCCGATAACTATATACGTCTACAACACAAGCACTAACAATAGCACATTGTTGGTAATGTGAAAGCATGCAGATAAATGTGAACCTCCTCATTATCTTGTTCACGTGCCCGGTACATAGGACACATGTCCTATACGCAAGACAACATAAATAGTACTAAATGCTGCTAAATTATGCTAATTCTATTGTTTTCTATTGTTTAATTAGTGCTATTTAGTACTAAATAGTGCAAAATATTGCATGCTTTTAGTGTTTGTACTCTAACTAAAGGATATCTTAGGCCTAGTTCAAACACCGTACTTTCCAAGAGCCGTTTCTTAATTACAGTGGAACCCCGTTATAACGGACACCGAAGGGACCAGAGAAAGTGTCCGTTATAACGGGGCAGTCCGTTACAACGGGGTTTCTTAAAGATTACATCACTCTTAATAACGCAACATTTGATACTCAAATGAAAACAAAACACGAAACCTTGATAATACAACTGAAACTTTGTTCTTTTTCTAACAAAATGCTTATCCTCTGCAAATATTCAGTTCCATTCGTCTCTAATCAGGAATAAATCTTCACGAACAATGGTGTGACGAAAGATTGTACTCAACTGTCCGTTATAACGGGGTTGATTTTGTATTAAATTTTGCTGTTCGGGCTGTAAAAAAGTGTCCGTTGTCCGTTATAATGGGTGTCCGTTATAACGGGGTCTTTTTAACAGAAAATGTATCACCTTTCCGCCGGGACCTATAAAACTGTCCGTTATACCGAGGTGTCTGTTATACCGGGGTGTCCGTTAGGCGGGGGTCCACTGTACTTCAAAAGAAGCCGTCTCATTATCTATTGTTGGAAATGAGAACGGCTCATGATTAGAACGGCGTTTGAACTAGGCCTTAGTTAGAAGAAAATACTCGCTCATTTAGTGTCAAACGCAGATTTGAAGTTCTGCGATACTAATTCTAAAATATAAAATATTATAAAAATATATCAAAATTATAATATATCAAAATTAATTTCAAGACGAAAAGTACACGCTTGCGAACGCGACGACATCTTGTTTTGAGGTAAATAGCCAATGATATCCCTAGTTTGATTAACCAATCACAGTCTACGAAAAGCACTAATCACTTGTGTGGTGTATACTAATAATTATTATTAAAATCATTTTCGTTTTTTCAAATTACATTTGTATTAAGATGACGAATCTGAAATAAAATATGTATTTGATCAATTGATGTTGTAATTAATATATTGAAGTTTTCATAACCCATTTTATACTTACCCATTATATTTAAAAAACAGTAACAATAAAATTGACTGTCACATCAGCTGAAGACAGAAAATAATGAAGCTCGATCACTGAGAATTGCATTGAATACCGTAGAATCCCGGTTACAACCCCCCCCCCCCCCGATTATAAGCCACCTGTCAGTCTGCTAACAGAAATCCTCCCACAGTTATAAGCCCTCCCGGTTATAAGTCCCCCGTACTCCTCCCCATACGGGGTACCATATACAGGAAGCAATAATCAGGCATTTAGGTGTACGTAGCAAACGAGACTGATGGAGTCCAGTAGCATACGGTAGCTCATTGCTTGAAAATCCGCTCAGATTATAGTTTTTCTGAGCACATTCACGTTTAAAGGCTTTTACTGTTAAAATGGTCACGATTATGAACATTGTTTTTTAAATCGAACGGATTTCAGACGTTTTTTTTTTCCTCCCTTTGACCGCCGTGGCTCAGAATTTGACCGACGTTGCTGAACTTATTCTCACTGCTTTGGGTGAATATCGTCAACCTGATCAAGTGGCGGGATTCCAGATATTCAGGTCAACCGCAGGAAGAGGTATATTTTTGTGTTCGGAGCCGTTTGTTCATAGTTGTGTGGTCATACTTCGTTGGTTCATTGCATTGGTAAAGTTCGGCCTGCTTGATCGGAAGTCGGTGTTTGGCCTTGTTTGGGTAGATTTTGGCATTTTAATACTGTATCTCGAGGGGGACATGGGGCCTCGCGGTATTGCGGTATCCGTCGATGTTTTGTACGATATTACGGTATTTTTTATTTTGAGATGCGGTATTGCGGTATCGTCCTGGTCTGCGGTATGCGGCGATTTGGGGCTACGGTGTTCGGTGAAATTCAAATTTCTTTAGCGTATTTCAGTATTCCGGTGTTTTCCAAAACATTACTACTGTTGTTTCAAATTACAATTTTAGATGCGGTATTACGGTATTTTTATTTTTTTGATGCGGTATTATCAGCTACCCCCCAACGATGAACGATTTTGAGAGTCAGTTGTCTACTGTTCAAATGCGAAAAGAAGCGTTTTGAGTGAACGTTACTGAATGGCCGGTTCCCATTCAGGAGGAGTGCTTTTCAACTGTGTGCAGAATTTGATAAAAAATATTATTATAATATACATGTTTATCGAATCTCACCTGAAAATCACTCCCAACCTCAATTTGAATGATAAGATATCCCATTCAGTCCTAAATTAAAAATGATAGAATAGAAATATCAGTCTTTAGTTCTAACTCATGTAATTTATCGATGATATATTTGATTTGGTAAAGGAATGATTATTAAATGTTAAAGTAAAAACTTACTGAATAACAATTGAACGATCTTCATTTTCTATAAACGTAAATAAACGAATAGATCATGAGAACATATCAATTAGACTTAGCCTGAAGGGGGGCCGAGTGGGAGGGCTGGGGGACCTGATCATGAGGGAGAGGCTGCAGGGTTCGGTTAATATATTGTCTATTTCTAAAATGTTTTTCAAGTTTCAATGTTTCTAATCAAACCAGTCAAAAATTGACTTCAAATTGTTAAATTTTGACTGAATTTCTCAAAATTGTGAAAATTGTAGAATGTATATTTCTTTTTTTTTTTTTCTTTCATTTATTATATCTTCAAACGTTTATAATTTGATATTTGACCAAAATTTTACATGCCGGGGAGAGGTACAGAGAAGGAATTGTGTTATATAAAATGAGTATGGGAGGGCTAACAACAAGAAATTAGCTAAGGAGGAGAGGTACCAAGATCAAGTCATCGCCCGAAATTTTAGGTAAAGTGATCCGATCAGACAGCATCTCATGTGCTAAAAGCAGGCGCTATTTGTTTCAGTATCTTCATTGGTTTGCTGTAACTGTGGCATAACAATTATGTGATTTATATATATTCATTAGCTTGCCATAATTGTTTGAGGGCCGTATCTTCAATAAATGTAATTGTTTATTACGGATGTCATCTCACTAATACGAACAGGAGTTATGATCCCTGTCAAAAAGTTAAATACTTACTCTCGCTAATACGGACAACAAATGACGATCTTGATGCGGCGTCTGCAATAAGGAGAGTTGACTTTACAGGGACTTTAGTACCAAGTTCATTAAACGATCGATTCTAATTAATGTCAGCGAATTTTGAAAGTTCATGTTCTTTTTACGGCAGGAGAATGCTAGTAACTGGCCTTCTTCGTTGTAGGGGTTATAATCTTGATGAACGAGCGGTTCGTGGCAACTTAACAACAACAACTCCATATTATCAGCCGCAAAGGTAACCGCTCAAGTAGTGCATAGGCGAAGAGGCAAGAAAAGACTTCGAAATTCAACTCTATATTTCGTACAATATGCTGGACATGAACTCCATCTAAACGAAACGTTGGTTGAAGCTGGAATCGTTCACCTTTGTACCTTGGGTTGAAAAGTAACATAGGACAATATATTAATATGGCACCCCACCCACCTTGGCCAATACCTCCTTTCACTCATTCCCTAAAGGGAGTTTCCATCTTTTGAAACTTAAAAAGCGAAATTACAATGATTTTTAAATTGAAATTACGTTCAAATAAATATAATCAATTAGCTATTTTTCGCTATCCGTTCTGCTTTCAAATTTAACAATATACAATTTGGTGAGCTTTAAAAAATTTGAACTTCGTTCTAAAGTTTGAATACTGGGATACAAAAATGTAGCAATTTCGAATTTTGAATTTAGCTTGCAATAATGAAAATACTTAAAATATTAGCAATTGTGTATTTTTAATTTGGTGTTAAGATTTCAAATAAAACATTTTCAATTAGGGAGTGATACACAGACCTATTACATGAAATCTGCAGCCACCCTACCCCCCCCCCCCCCTTAAGCATAAGTAGATTGTGCTCGGCAACTTTTGAGCAACTTTTGGCGTTTTGAGCAACTTTTTGTAGGACCAGCAACCTAGGGCAACTTTTGCCTTCCTTGGCAACTTTTGAGCAACAAATTGGTATAAAATCGATCCAAACCATCAAAAAGTTCGTTATTTCATCTAAAAAATAATTTTATCAAAGCAGATTTTATTAAAACTAGGCAGGATCCCATAAATGGCTCCCAAATGGCTCTGGACTCACTCGCTTTACGTGTGCCCACGAAATCTGGACAGCGGCTATATTTATAACGGGCGCTTAAATATCCAGCGGTTATTCGCTGCAACATGAATTGCCGCCGGCCATCTTTGCTGTAGTGCGAGTCATGGCATCACAATCACATGAATCAGATGAAATTTCAGACGAGGAAAACGGATATACTTCAGAGATTGACCCCATCGAGGTTGCAACGGACGCTGGGGCAACTCTCAGTAAACCCACAAGCGCATCGATCTCTAGAAAACGTAAAATCCGCGCGAACGAAGGGAAAAACAGGCAACGAAAGAGCGGTCCATCATCTTTATCACTGCCTAAAGCATCATGGAGTATATCATATATGATGTATATACTGTATTTAATAACATGATGCCCATCCAAGTGAACTTTGACTAGTTAGAAACTTTACTAGAAAATACGTATCTTATTTATTGAAGTTATGTTGAGTTAAAAGAGATTGATTAACAAAAGTATTTATATTTTTCATTAAACAATGTTTTTTATCATCTTTTAATGATTGGAAGCATATTTAATGAAATTGTTGAAATGAAAACAAACAAACAAACATGTTTTGAGCATTTATCTAGAACAAACGACTCTAGAGAGCAAGCAACTTTTTTAAATTGTGGTGGCAACTTTTGGATATATTAGCAACTTTAGAGCAACTTTTGGCTATATTTTCAAGCAACTTTTCCCAAATTTACTAGCACAATCTACTTATGCCTACCCCCCCCCCCCCCCCCCCCCCCCCCCTCCACACAAACACACACACTTTTTCTTACGAAAAATGTACAATGTAAGATGTAAGTTCTCAGATCAGTTACTCAGTTCTTTTTACCATTGGCCCTCCTTGCCTCTCTCTCTCAAGGACGATGTTAGCAATCTGGACTGCCTGTGCAAATAATAATAATAATAACAATAATAAATATAAAGAACATAACATAGTAATAATAGCCAAACCGATCAAATAAATAATATATCTTCGAATGGTGATACTTATTTAAATCCTTATCTCCAAGACAAGCTAACATGAATTTCAATTTTTGCTATTCAATAATCAGGAGTAGAAAACTTCAAGTGCGCATCTTTTTTCGAAAAACGTAAAATGCGTTAATCAATTGCTTGTTTTCAATCAGCTGTTAAAACTCCTTGAATCTCATTATTTGCTTCAAATGACGGGCAAACACTGCCCTCCATGTGCTACCAAGCAGAAAGTATTCTATTCAAAAGGTGCAATTCAGCTGATGAAAATTCCTCACGAGACTGGAAGTGACGTCTAATGAAATCAAGCAATTGCACAGAAACCAACGATTCTCAAGGGATAAGTAAATTATTTAGTTATTCAGGGGCGTAGCTATGGTTTTCATTAATATAATTCAGACTCTGAGTGGTCGCTAATGAGACCTTGAAAACAATGGAACCATGAAGTTTGTAATTAACAAAAGTGGTCGCGGTCTCTTACGAGAGTGGTCGGCTTATGAGAGGTTTTAATTGCATATTTTCAGGGAGAAGAAAATAAGGAGTTTCGTAGAGTGGTCGGCTTACGAGAGCTTTTGAATACATATTTTCAGGGAGAAAAAAATAAGGAGTTTCGATCGTAACTAGAAGTGGTCGCTTACGAGAGTGGTCGGAAGGAGAGCTTCCGTCGACTGTAATTCTAATTGTTAAATAGACAATTTATCAGTTTTTATAATCCTTAACAATATGAACAATGTTGCGCGACAAGTTGCACGATTTTGTTGCCTGTATTTAATCCGTTGCCCGATCGAGATCGTTTACCGTAAAGCAAGGTATCAATTTATACGAGCAAGACTGACTCGGACGGTGACACGGCAAACTGATATATTATTGTCGTTGTTTACATAATTTGCTAGTGCTTTTGCTCTTGAGTTTTGTAGTATGTGACACGTTAATCCACGTCAACATGTTTTGTACTTTAGCCGTTAGAGATGAAACGGGTGTTTGTATACAAATAGCAGCACTTGTTTACAGCGAATAAACCCCTGCTTTTCATATGGCCAGAATTGCTCCAGCTTAGAAAGTGATTTTATTTATTATTTGAGGCAAAACAATCGCAACATCAACGAACGCATTTTCTTCAGTAACTCTTCACAAGGCCCTTTCGATTACTTTCGACCATAAGGAAAATGGCAGCCTGGGTACGAACCTCCAAGATTCTTGGAGACACGTGACCAGCCTACACCAGGGTCTTCTCTCGAGCGTCCGCCATTTTGAAAATAGCGAGAAGAGAGGGCCCTGGGGACGAGGTTGGTGATTTGCCGCCATTTTCTTTGCAAATTGCACTGCGGTGGGAGATTTAGTGAGCGATCTTCGTCTTTAGAATGATGTTCAAGAAAATATTTGAAAGGAAATCAATAGTCTGCCTCCTTTTGTTTTGCTGTAGATTATTTTTTTCCGAATAAGGGTCGTAGATGATAAAATATCAAGGAACAAAAACCGCCAAAACAAGGAGTTATCATAAAACCAGCTACATTGTCCTTTGGGTTTATTCTCATCGAAGATGATTTCAAGAGATACTTCACAGTGAACGTTAGTACTGACACATTGAAGGTCAGATTCTGTGAATTTGAGTTCTCTACATTCAAGTATTCTCAAAGTATGTTGCTCGGTTCAGTTGGGTATTTATCATTTTTGCACGTGTTTTCCTAACATTCCTACCTAAAGTATAATACTTATTAACTTGTCCCCCAGCCGAAAATAGCACAGATTGACTTCTTCTAAGCTTATTCTTTGCATTCGAGAACTTATTTTAAGCTGAAATTTGTCCCTCGATGTGAGATCGTATTATTTTGGTACTATGGTATCAGTACACTGTATTTGTTATGATTATGACTGATTTTCATCGCTGGTGTATACCATATTACAAACACTCTATGTGTTGTAGTTTATTGTAAAGGATAGCTTAATTCTTCATTTTTTTGGTCTTCTTAGAATCAGTAAACCGTTTGATATAAGTTTATTTCACATTGAGTTTATATTCAGCATTGTGTTTGCGAATCGTTTATCTGAATTGGTGACGTGTCAAACTCAATTATAAGAAAACCTCTCTTAGTAGCTCACCCCCCAGCAATTTTCTTCCGTGATTTATTGCTTCACTCATGCTAGATTCGTAAGGTCTTGTTTGTTGGAGTTGAAAAATTGTCCCTCTTGCTTTGCGGTGGATTTGAAGTGTCCAAGTATCACTCATTCACCCGACTTCTCCGCAGGAATGTTGCCTTGTTTTGACGGACTTTGTTCCCTTTTACGGAAAAAAAATTCCACAGCACCACAAAAGTAGGCGGACTATTGATTTCCTTTCAATGATTTTCTAAAACTTCATTCTAGAGACGTAGATCGCTCACTAAATCTTCCACAGCAGTGCACTTTGCAAAACAATAGCGATATTTCATGTTTACAAACATTAACATTGTGATGTAAATGTAACAGCCATTTCCACAAAAGCTTTTCACACGTTTTGTTTCAACAGCCAATCGATCTCTGGTTGGCACATCGTTGGCACATGAATGACAAAAGCTGAAGTATCGATTATGCAAATAGGTACTTTGAAATCTGAATCCTAACGCATGCGCAGACAAAATGTACACATGCTCTGTATCTCTATATCTTGCCTCTACGACTAATTCTGGCTATTACTTGTGCACAATATATTCGGTCAGTCCACCGCCATTTTGTCCGACTAATTCCCAATGAACGCTGGGATACCACAGGTAATCCAAGCATTCTCGTACCCATGCTACCACAAACAGAGGTGGTCGTCCAAGATTTTCGATAGTTTTTATCAGAATCTATTTATATACATGTAACACCGAAGTTTGTTAGAACGGACCACCAGTTTGTTCGTTTTATCTGTCCCCCCCCCCCCCCCCCCCCCCCCCCTGCCCCTGTGCTGTATACGGCCATGACTATACAGAGGGAAATTTAATTATGTGAAAACTTACCATCGGTCCACATGAAATGAGGAAACTAGAGAACCGCCAGTGGCGTAGAATCAAGAAAGCTGTAATGATCATCACTGCATCTCAATAACAAACAAAGAACTACAGTTTTTTGGTGAAATTTGTAACTTCAACTGAGCACATTGATAACTTTTGAAATAGTGAGCTTCAAATGAGATATAGTTCAATAGATAAGATAAGGTGCAGTAATACGAGCAATCGTACAACTTGTCGCGCAAAATTGTTCCATTGCAAGTTGCAGAGCAATGTTTCTCGTATTACCATCGTTCGCGCAACTTGTCGCGCAACACATTTTCGTGTTGCAGGCCGCAAAACTTTGTTGCGCAAAGTAGAAGTTCTTTCTACTTCATGCAACAAAGTTTAGCAACCTGCAACACCGAAAATTTAATTTCGATGGTAATACGAGAATCATTGCTCTGCAACTTGCAACGCAATCTGAACAATGTTGCGCGACAAGTTGCACGATTTTGTTGCTCGTATTACCGCACCTTTACCTCACTTACTGATCTCAGGACTCGATCTGGTATGATTGGCAAAACGACAACACAATAGGACCATTTCGTCAAAACTTCAATGCTATTGGAAGCTTTCTTTTGATCTTTAATTTGATGTCCTACTAGTCTAAAGTAGTTGATTAAAATAAATGGAAAACCGAAAAATATCCACTAAGCCTGTGATTGGTTCAACCACCCTACCTACATGTAACACTGAGGAAAGAGTAGTCCACGTACAAACACCAGGGGTGCTTACCATTTACCAGGAAAACCGGAAATTTCGGTTAGAAAAACAAATGGTATGTGTCATTCCGATCGGAAAGTTCCGGAAAACTCGATCTAGCGATTGAGGTAATTCACTTTTCCCGCTCTTTTCGGGTTTTCCATAGATGTGTATACCATATTAGACTAAATTTTCTGGAACTTTCCAATCGGAACGACACATGCCTTTTTTTTTTCAACCGGAATTTCCGGTTTTTCCGGGTAATTGGAAAGCACCCCAGTTGTTTTGTTTCAGTCGTATTGCAGTGCTGACGCTGTTATTGCATGGGAAATTGTTATTTTTGTGAGTATAAGTCTGGAAAGCAGAATGTGAATGCAGACGCCCTGAGCAGAGTGTGAGAGCCAGTGTATTTTTGAATCGTTCCTCTTCATAAATAGACTTTTAAGGGAGGAGGTGTCACGATCTTAGAAATATTTTCATAATTTAAAATTCAATTTATATTCCTTAGAGTAAGAGCTTTAAGATACAAGGAGTTGTACGGCAGGGAAAGGCTATTTCCCGAGAAGCAGAACGACATCCAGATAATTTATCATCATTTTAATTCAATAACTTGCATGTGCATGGCAGCTTAGCCGTCAGGCGACCACCACAAATATGTGGTGGTCGCCTGGATACAAAGCCTGTCTGATCTCCAAAATGGCGGAGGCTCCAGTAAATTCTAGTTCAATAATTTAATAATAATTTAATATTTATATTGCGCAGTTTCTCAGTTCTGTACGAGCGATATCAGTCGAATTTTGGGAAGAATTTCATCGATTCCGTGAAGTTTTCCCTCGCAAAGAGTAATTATAATATTGTTCCAAACTTTGAACAGTTCCAAGCCATTTATCAAGTGACTCGTGGGAAGCCGGATGTTTTTGTTAATTTGAGTACGGGCTTTGGAAAGTCCCTGATTTATTCTTTATTAATCTGCACGCGCTGTCAGCCATTTCATTCCATTTTATTTTGACAACTCCACGTGATGTAAACATATCACTGGCCATATTACATTGCGGGCTTTGAAAATAGACAAAATCGGCTGACGCAATGTTTACATTCTTTAACCCAATTCAAAACTTTTGCAAACAACATTTCCATATCAATGCTATTGAAATGTCTATTGAAATCGAAATACAACAGACAAAGAACCGTATTCCCAAAAGTGCTGAAATGGGTCAAAGAATGTAAACATTGTGTTAGTCGATTTGGTCTATTCAGCTCCGATCTGATTGGCTGCTAAGCTGCCATGCGCATGCAAGTTATACTGGACTCTCTTTCCTCCGCGACTTCAGCTTATCGGAGCGGATAGAAGTTCTTTGAAGGCTTTACGTATATTAGGATATTTAGATTTAGTTATAATTTGATTAATTGCATTAAGTTATAGTTGGATATTGATAAGTGTTATTTAGTTATCAAGAAATTTGTTTATGTTAAGAATCGTACTAGTAGTGATTTGGGGATTGCGTGAAGGGACGTTGCAGACCTGGGATACGCGAGGGATGCCCGACGTGCCGGTACGTCACAGTCCCGCGCTAATTTATTTCCTCGGTTCTTCACCAACTGCAATTTACAAGTTAAACGCCTGTAATCAGGTGTGCAATTTATTATTAAAGGAACAACTATTCTGAGAAATTCTCCTCGAGTGCAAAATCGACCACTCAAATCCTATGTCTGGGACAGAGCAGTAGTCGTGATGCAGTGATATCGGGATATTGGATTCACGCGCTTCATTTGCACACTTTGCGCTCATGTGAATCACCGTCCTACACTGCACCATTGTGGAGGTATTCTCGTACTCTAAAATGCTCCTTCCCAAGATTAGCATGCTTTCTTCTCAACATGGCTAATCACCATCCCAACTCACATCTACAAGTTTACCAGTGTATTTCACTTTTATGTGTTTACCCTCTTTAAATAAAGTCTTCATCATCATCATTCATCATCATCGTCACTGAATGAAGACATTTCTAAGCAATGCAATATTCATATTTGTAATAGAACGCTAATTCCAAATAAATCTGAATCTGAAATAAATCTGAGCAATCACGTCGACTGATTAGGAACTCCACCAGCCACGACTTACCTGTTCGGCTTCCATCTTGAAAAGAGAAATAAATGATGAAATGCTGCGCTTTACTCCTTTACTGCAGTTCCGATCCTGCGCTAATTTATTTCCCCGGATCTCTAGTTCACCAACCGCAAACTACTTGTTCTGTTTCCACCTTGAAAAGAGAGAAAGAAATGATGAAATGCTGGGCTAGTATGTTAATTTAATGTTAATATATTCTTCCGCATTGGTTACTTCCGGTCCCGCGCTGATTTATTCCACTATATAATTATTTTAATTAATAAAACGGTTCATGTTCTACATTCCAACAGCCGCAACTTACCTGACCCTCCTCCAATATGAATGGAATGCTGTATTAGAGCCGGGGGTGCTTATTCAATTTTGATAATGAGTTCACTTTTACGGGAGCGATGCTGATTAGAGCAGAGGTTCTTCATAGAGAGAACTTTCTCATGTTCTCTTATTCAAACACGTGGTCTGGCATTTTGTAATAAAAACCGTTAGCTGATCAATGTGCAATTTTTTCTTTTACTTCCAGCTTGTTCCAGTCAGGAATATATGTAACAATGCTGTTTGATTTGTTAAAGACGTTCATTAAGGTAACATTAAATCACATCTGCACAACCTTTAAAGTGCTACTTGGACGAAAATCGATCGAAATTTAATTTAGCTGAAACTTCATTGAATAATTCTTCAAGGGTCTAATAATAACTAGTTAAAATCTTTTTGCGATATTCCAGAGGGAAGTACTATATTTTCATGAATCTATAGAGGTGTCAGTGACGTCATCTACTCAACCAAACATTCAGCTCCATACATTTCTTTGTATTTTGTGAGTCAAAATATCTCAATGTTTTGTTCAGATATCAGCTCTGCATCGAAGAAAACTGGTCAGACAATCAATCCTAAGCACAAATAATGTAAGAAAACTCCTTCACCCAAACTTTTAGCTTCATAGAAATAAAATAATTCAAGCGCTCAGGCAAATAAATCGCCAGGACTTCTCGCTGGATGTACCAAGTAGAGAAATATATTACCACATCACTCGACTATTTCTCCGAAGCGCTCAGGCAAATAAATCGCAAGGACTTCTCGCTGGATGTACCAACTAGAGAAATATATTACCACAGACAACACTCAACTATTTCTCCGAAGCGCTCAGGCAAATAAATCGCCAGGACTTCTCGCTGGATGTACCAACTAGAGAAATATATTACCACAGACAACACTCAACTATTTCTCCGAAGCGCTCAGGCAAATAAATCGCCAGGACTTCTCGCTGGATGTACCAACTAGAGAAATATATTACCACATACATCACTCGACTATTTCTCCGAAGCGCTCAGGCAAATAAATCGCCAGGACTTCTCGCTGGATGTACCAACTAGAGAAATATATTACAACATACATCACTCGACTATTTCTCCGAAGCGCTCAGGCAAATAAATCGCCAGGACTTCTCGCTGGATGTACCAACTAGAGAAATATATTACAACATACATCACTCGACTATTTCTCCGAAGCGCTCAGGCAAATAAAGCGCCAGGACTTCTCGCTGGATGTGATACCAACTAGAGAAATTAATTGCAAAAAATGCTTATCTGAGTCACAGTAGTCTGTTTAGTTGTTTGTCCATAATGTAGAGCCAGTCTACTGAAGTCTTCGTTGACGAAGCGACATCAAAAGAGGCTTGAGGTTTAGATTGAAGGAATCGTGTTTATAATTTCGCGCCAAAATGAATGCTTTGACGTGTGCTCATCCTTGAAATGTCCATATACGAAACGCACATACTGACATACTATCGTTAATTTCCAAGCTACTGTTGACACATATCCCCACTTATCGAAATGAGATTATAAGGTCAGGCATAGCAACCGGAAACCCTGCTGTTTTGGGAACTTTTCTTGGCTGCGGCTCGTTGTGAAAATAGCTAGAAGGACACTGAAACTCGATCGCATAAAATGATGGGAAATGTTAGCCGAAGTAAACAATTACAACAATGGCAAATAAAGATAGTATTTAATAGACTTTCTCTTTTCGTAAAAATTATGAGAATATTCTAGAAGATTTAGCGAGACTTACGCGGGTATTTTCAGTGACCGTTTGAACTGACTGCTCGAGGAAGATAAATTGACCTGAAAGTGAGAAAAGCATATAACAACTACCGTTGCGCCTTGGCTATAGTTTTCACTGTAGCTAGTACAAGACATGATTAGACATGTTTGATCGATTCGGTGAAGTCCCAGACTGATACAAATTCCAAAGAACTGAAGAACTAGATCGAGTATTGCGCCAAAAACCTGCTTGTAAATACTGTATTTTATTTGGTATCTTAGTCGATCTAATAAGCCATTTGTGTTGTATTGTTTCTGGAGTTTCTGGTTCTTGTCGCTAAAGGTAAAAGTGGCGCCAAAGAAAGCGAAAGCTAATTAGCATATTAACGGCTGTCTGACCTTCGAGAACAACAACTAGTTCAACAGTTGAAAATTATCATGAATTGGTGAAATCATTTACCTTTTTTTTGCCTATTTTCCAATAAAGTAGGCTTCTTCAGTAAGACAGACAAGTCTTCGTCGCTTCGAGACAGTTCGATTGAGACGCTTCCAGCCGCTCTTGGTAGCTGGTAGCTTCACACACCAACAGTTCAACTAGAAATGTAACAGAAGAACTAAAGAACCAACTTTTAAGAGTATCGATAAAATTATAGTGTCAAAATAGACCAAAACCAACGAGCAAACTTAGGGAATGACATACTGTATTTTCTCTTCGCTTTATACTGACCCGTTTGCCAAGCGCGCTTTCGTATTTCCCGCCGAAAAGACCACGTGATCTTTACTAACCAATCAACTGCTTGCTGTTTTAATTCTAGGAATCTGATTGGATACGATCTGTGCAAGGTCATTCACCTCACAGGCGGTCCAAGTAAAAAGTGTATATTTAAAAGAAAACAAATCTAAAATAATCAAAATTCCATAACTTCCCTATGAGGTGCCTATGAGAGCAAAATAAAATAGATTCACGTGTCAAAAATCCACTAAATGATAGCCTGATTTTTCAGACGGCTCGTGTCCTCGCTTCCTCCATACTCCTCTGTTTCTTCCAGAACCAATAAAATCAACCGTGAAAGATGAACACTACGGGGATTCCCCTACACATATGATTTATGTTTTAGTATCGTTTGTGTTGTTTAATTCTTCTCCAAAAAAGGTATAATTTTGACATCTTACTCATTGTCTTATTTATGACTGAGCGTTATTTTTTTCCAGGTGATACTGATATGCCAAAGACGTTAGAAACACTTCCCGTGAAAGCTAGCATAGTTAATACACGCTTCGATTTGTTGACCCGTTGAGTTGACCTTGTCTAACACTCGAATGCATTCGCAGTTCGATCCTTTTAGGAATCCGGCACTGAATGTACAAAGTGCACAACATGTTTCATTTGAAATCAGGCCGATTTCTTCGTTTTTCTTCTGTGAGCTACTCGAAATCGGGCTCATAAAAACCTAATAAATGTAAGACTCAAAAAGAATCCTGAGAAAGTAGTGTCTCTTAGGCCGATCTAGACAAGCTAAATAACTTCGTTGAAAGCCTGAGAGATTGATTAGTTACAGGTATGCTATTTAAACCTTTTTATTTTACTTAATATGTACTATATATACAATATGAGCGGCCGATCTGTATGGGATTCACAAACTCGAGCCGTAGGCGAGAGTTTGTAAATCCCATACAGATCGGACGCGAATATTGTATATTACTTATCGAATCCAACAGTTTGGTCGAGAAAATCCAAGTTAAAGTTGAATGCAAATGAGGACGAATCTCTTGCCGATTTACAGATGTCTGCTACGCTTATGATTTCTATTGTATTTCCCTCATTAATTATTGATGAATTCGATAAGATATAAAGTATTATTATATAATACTTTTTTAAACTTGAATATCCTTTTATTAGCCCATCACTTGGATGGTTTTGTTGCTATAGCGATGTTCACTGTTTGTAAACATTGACGTCACAGTTCCTTTGTAATGTTAATTTACCAACCATGATTACAAAAGCTCTTCACAAGTTGCTTTATTTCATCAGCCAATCGATCTCTGGTTGGCCAAAAAAAATTAATAAGTGGCCTACGTCAGGTCGTGAACATCGCTATATGTAATAGTGACTTCGTTAAGTACTATAGAACTTTATGCCTTTGTGGAGTTCCACAGGGATCTATCCTGGTCCATTGCTTTTCTTAATATATATTAATGACATTTGTAATTCTACAGATATTCTATCTTTTACTCTATTTGCAGATGATACCAATATATTTTATAAAACAAAATCACTTAATTAAGCATTAGAAAACGCTTTTCCAGGTTTCGCCGGAAGCTCGTGATTCTAAAGTTTTTCTCGTGTTCTCCCAACATCCCGCGTGTTTCTATCAGAGCATAGAACATGGAAAAGCGTTTTCTAATGCTTTTATAAAATAACTACAAGGATTTCTTTCGTAAAAATCCTTTATTTACGCGAGATTCTACTGATCAAATTTGCAATTCTCCTGAAAAATGTCAGAAATCGCCCATCATCCAATCAAATCTCACGAAAGAAATCAAAATGGCAAAGCGACTCGACAACTTTTATCTGTGCCGTTTAGTGTTTTGACAGGAAAAACGTTTTGAAGAATGCTATTTTCTGTCAGAAAATTACAGAAGAATGCTGGTTACACTTCGTTTTGTATCCTGTGAACACGAAACACGAAGGAAAGTGAGAAAAGCTGAGCCAATTCATGATCAATAAGTCGTCAAACTTTCTGAAATATTTGACAACTTGATGAATGGAGCACGAAGTCAGGTAGCCAAATATCCACAGTTTTTGTCGTATTTTTGAATCTTTTTATCGCTTTTCTCGACCAAGAATGTGTAAACGATGGACGTTTCTGAGACATTTGAATATATTTTTTCTCTTTGACATATTTTACTAGAGATATGAATGTTCTGGCGAACCCGCCGTGTAGCTACAAGAATCGCTCTGTTTTCACTGTTTTGTGAGTATAAGATACGGCTATTTTTTCTTGATATTTTCAGTCGTATACTAGAAAAAATATTTGTAGCTACTTAATTCACAGAACGGTTAGTATGTTATTGAGATAACTGAGCAGTTAGATTTAGTTTTCTTCAGTTATTGTGGACAAAAATAATTGGACGATTCGTCGAGTTTCTTGGTGTGTTTGAACTTGAAGCTCAATTCTTGCAAATGTTCGGTTTAAAATCAGCAAAATCACATCTAGATAGAAGTTGAACTATAACTCGACTGGCTCGACTGTTTGCATGACTTCTGTACATATAGCTTTCTGTCAATAGATGTAGTTATACATCGCTGGTCGTGAGTTTAATTATAAATACTCAAGGACATAACTGTACACGTACTATTACAATTAGCAACGTACAAACATGGCATAGCGAGGTCATGATAGTTTTTGAGTTCATTTCATTTGCTTTTCAATTCATTTTTTGATGAGTTCGAGTTCGTGGAACGACGTCGTAGAACAGCCCTTTCGAAAACGCACGAGGAAGATTTAGAGTATGCGTATCTGGTATGTAGTACGCGTATGCGTTTGGATGGCTTGCGTCATTTCTCTCACTACACAAGATGATTTCTTCTATCTCGATCCAGCACGAGCTTCTAGTCCTTCTACCACTTCTAGTCGTCGAACGATGAACTAGAATCCTGACCTTTAATAGCTTGAAGATCTACAGCTGCTTTCAAAACTAAGATTCAAATCTACTTGAATCATGTGTGTCGTTTGTTTTCCCTTATCTGCCGAGTAATCTTGAAACTCGATACGATCAAATACTTCGCATTCTTTCTTCATTCTGTGACCAAACAAAACAAAACAAAAAATAATAATAATAATAATAAAAAGAAGGCCCATTTTATAACTCGGACTTCCTTCGGAAGGGCCCGAGTAATAAAAAAATAGTGCTTTAAAATACTCCTTTAGATGCTAATAGGTAGTTTTGTGTGATAGAGTCGTTTTCGTATGAGTGGGAAACCTATATACGGCACGGAGTTACGGTCACGGTACGGGATCGAAGACATCTATTCAACTAATCACAGTGCGCAAAATCATTGCTCAACCAATCAGAATGCTTGGGCACGGTCACCGCGAACCGTACCGCAACTACTTCCCACTCCGTATACGAAAACTACTCTAGTATTACGTTTATAGTAACACAATTACATTAGTTACATCATGAAAAGAGACTACATTATGTATGCTCTGGTATTTGTAAACGATCAAATATCAAACATATGAATCCAATACAATTCTGTGATATTCTGATACAACGACTCCGTCATTTCTTTTGACATCGGGGGTGAAACGTCGCTGCAACTTCTTTTCGATGTATTTTTGCAACGGTTTATCAAATAATACAAACAGTACTGCCCACACATGCACAGTGGATGTTGGGCTTTGTAAACTCCTTTTTGTGAAGATCCACGATCTGGAATTGTTGCCCAGAAATTGTTTGAATGCTGGAGCACATCGTTGAGGATTACGGCCAAAAGAATCGAAGAATTCGCCTTTTTGGTGGCTCCAGAAGATAAACGCACACCAGTGAGATCCTGGGAGGTGATGGGGATCTGAATTGGCAACAAAGATTGCTGGATATGATTTGACGACATATGGAAGTTGGTCACATGGATAAACGCCTTGAAAAAACTCTCTAGTTGAGGAAAGATTTGCCAATACAGTTTCAATCTCTCTTCCATCCATTGCCTTCGGTTCCAAAACTTGCTTGGAAGAGCTTGGTTGAATACAACAAAGATTCCTTCCACTCCGGCGATGCTTTCAGCTCCCTTGCTAGATGTATGACGTCATATGACGTCATATGACGTCGAACTACTGAAAGTTGTATGTATAGAATATTAGAATGTAGTGGTAGTATGTGTGAGAGTACAGTGTCCCCCAATTAGTGCGCAAGCGCTAGAACACATTGGACACTTAAATATATAAACAGTTATTTATTTATTTTTATTTATATGAATCCAATACAATTCTGTGATATTCTGATACAACGACTTCGTCATTTTTTTTGACATCGCGGGTTAAACGTCGAAGCAACCTTCTTATCGATGTATTATTACAACGGTTTATCAAATAATACAAACAGTAGTGTCCACACACAGTGGATGATGGGCTTTGTAATCTCCTCTTAATGAATGTCCAGGATCTGGAATTGTTGTCCAGAAATTATTTGAATGCTGGAGCACATCGTTGAGGATTACGGCAAAAGAATCGAAGAATTCGCCTTTTTGGTGGCTCCAGAAGATAAACACACACCAATGAGATCCTGGAAGGTGATGGGGGTCTGAATTGGCTACAAAGATTGCTGGATATGATTTGACATATGGAAGTTGATCAGATGCATAAACGCCTTGAAAAAACTCTCCAGTTGAGGAAAGATTTGCCAATACAGTTTCAATCTCTCTTCCATCCATTGCCTTCGGTTCCAAAACTTGCTTGGAAGAGCTTGGTTGAATACAACAAAGATTCGTTCTGCTTTCATCCCTCTTGACAGATGTAGACTGACGTGTCAGTCGCCTCGGCCCTCTGACTTTATACCTTCTGTCTTGTGACCACCGCATTGTGTACTTCCCGCTAATTTATTTCCCGATCACCAACTGCAATTTACAAGCTAAACGCCTGTAATCAGGTGTACAGACGTCAAAGGAACAATTATTCTGAGAAATTCTCCTCAAGTGCAAAATCGACCACTCAAATCCTGTGTGAGACAGAGTAATAATAATAATAATCTATAAAACTCAATCAATGGTTTTCAACGATCACAGCGATCATATGGAAACCATACCCTAGCGATCGCAGCAATCGTAGCAATATGGAAACCACACCCTAGCGATCGCAGCAATCGTAGCAATATGGAAACCACACCCTAGCGATCGCAGCAATCGTAGCAATATGGAAACCACACCCTAGCGATCGCAGCAATCGTAGCAATATGGAAACCACACCCTAGCGATCGCAGCAATCGTAGCAATATGGAAACCACACCCTAGCGATCGCAGCAATCGTAGCAATATGGAAACCACACCCTAGCGATCGCAGCAATCGTAGCAATATGGAAACCACACCCTAGCGATCGCAGCAATCGTAGCAATATGGAAACCACACCCTAGCGATCGCAGCAATCGTAGCAATATGGAAACCACACCCTAGCGATCGCAGCAATCGTAGCAATATGGAAACCACACCCTAGCGATCGCAGCAATCGTAGCAATATGGAAAGCACATCATCGCTGCGATCGCTGAACACAATTTGGATGATCGTAGCAATCATATCGAGAGCACGATTTATAGCGCGTTCTTACGGGCTTTCGCGAAGTAAAGGATTATCACTCATCAAAATTCGCAAGTGTTACACTTTTTTCAATATGCATTGTTTTGCAGAGACCGTATACGAAGTAATTAGCGATACGTGTAAATCACAAATAGCTCTTGGAGAACGCTGAAAATAGTATTTCTGACGATCTAGATTTCAAAATTTTCTGGGGGAGCATGCCCCCAAACCCAGAAATGTAGAGAACCTGAAAGTCTATTCTCAAGAAGTCGACTAGAGAGGTAAAGAAGAAAGCTACACTGAGAAGTAAAAGATTCGAGTCGAGATACAAAGTTTAAAGACGCAAGAAGAAACATTGTATTCAGTGTATAGACGATTACAGAGCTTTAAGATACAAGGAGTTGGACGACAAGGTGACAGATACTGACAACATAAGAACATTCAATCTAAGTATTCAGTACTCAAGGCAAACATTAAACAAATTAATTCAAGACGTATTTGAACATTGAACTCATTTATAGTAATAGTATAGTAAATCAAGTTATTTCAAGTCTTTACGTATATTTGGATATTTAGATTTAGTTATAATTAGATAAATTGCATTAAGTTATAGTTGGATATTGATAAGTGTTATTTAGTTATTTAATAAATTTGTTTATGTTAGGAATCGTACTAGTAGTGATTTGGGGATTGCGTGAAGGGACGTTGCAGACCCGGGATACGCGAGGGATGCCCGACGTGCCGGTAGGCACAGTCCCGCGCTAATTTATTTTCCCGGATCTTCACCAACTGCAATTTACAAGTTAAACGCCTGTAATCAGGTGTGCAATTTAATATTAGTATTAAAGGAACGATTCTTGGTTTGCACTTACGTCATTGTAAAATTTTCTGGGCGTTATATTGAGTATAATTGAACAAAAAGGTCTCACAACCAAATATGAGCGATCAAATATGCGCATTGCTTAGTGTGAAATGTATGGAGCCGCCATGTTGGTGTACAACCGTTGTACACCAACATGGCGGCCAATAACATCACGTTAATATTATAAAACAACTCAGTTTCTCAATAGAAATATTAATCAAATCAAACTTTCATATCATTTACGAAGTAAAGAACGTATCATTTGAAGAAAATTTCCCTATTTCTCTGGCTTTAGAATACACGTGACAGTGTTGCGTGACAGAAATTGACTCTCAATAAATCAAAAGCCAAACATCGAAAGTACACAGATTTTGTTGTGAAGACTTTTCTCAAGGATTTAAACAAAATATCAAACAAACAGTTTCGTATGATGAATATTTTCGATTTTAGCTTTTTGATGACGTCATGTGAAACCAATAATTATTCTGAGAAATTCTCCTCAAGTGCAAAATCGACCACTCAAATCCTATATCTGAGACAGAGCAGTGGTCGTGATGCAGTGATATCGGGATATTAGAATCACGCGCTTCATTTGCACATTTGCACATTGTGACCACCGTCCTACACTGCACCATAGAGGAGGTATTCTCGTACTCTAAAATACTTTGTTTAAAGTTTAGCATGCATGCTTTCTTCTCAACATGGCTAATCACCATAAATTATTAATTATTAAATTATTATATTTAGCCCAACTCACATCCACTGAATGACGTCATTTCTAAGCAAAAGTTGTTGAGCAATCACGTCGACTGATTAGGAACTCCACCAGCCACGGCTTACCTGTTCTGAAAAGAGAAAGAAATGATGAAGTGCTGGGCTTATTATATTACCCTGGTCCCAGAGGCACTGACCTACACTCTCCCTTACCGGACTATTGAGCCGCGAAGCGGCAAGCGAGCTGTGAAGCAGCGAGAAGAGCTCGTCAGAGCCTCTGGTAGCAAGCGCCATTGCCTTGATCAGACCGCGCCAATAGAATTACAGATTGCAAGAATTTGTTCAAGGTCATTGATTGGCTGGTTGTCAAAGTGTTTTCCGATTGGTCAATATTATTGTCACTTGGGGAGGGGGGACGCCATGAATAATTATTTCTCGAGTGAGGGGTCAGTATATTTTCAACCATCGATGAAACTTTACTCTTCTGGCTATCATAGCCCGTATAAACATTGCATAAAAACATACCAAAGTTATAGTTGACAGATATATGTCCGTCCATTGGTTTATTATTTTGCAGACCACTAAAACTACTCTCCTGAGCCATGATTGTTGCTACTCGCACACAGACATTAAAAGAATCGTCTTCGCCTTCGCGAATATATCGTAAGAATTATTTAATAGAATCGAAGTAAACAACAGAGCTTTTATTTCGAAAAGCGCGGGCTGTAATCTAAACCACATCAAAACAATAATTTGACCTTTGATCTTTAATTGGAGATTATATTTCAAGTGAGAACATCCTATACTCGGTCTGCAAACAAATCCCTAAAGAATCCTAAAGGAGTTTTAAAAACTAGTCTAACGTCCTAGTGAAAACTAGTGGTGTATTTATACCACATTTATACTGTAAACAGCGCGTCGAGCGATCGCTTGAATTCCGTGAAGCAAGTAATTTTTGTGAACTAAATCTCCCCTCCCTAATGCCATAATTACCGCATTGTATCTTTAATGTGATTGGTCATAGTTTAATGGATTATATTTTGTGATTGAAGGCGTCATTTAGCATTATTATTATGTGCTTATTCGATTTTGAAAGTTCACTTTTACGGGAGCGAGGCTGATTAGAGCAGTGGTTCTGTCATAGAGAGAGCGTTCTTTTATTCAAACAAGTGGTCTGGTATTTTGTAACAAAAACCGTTAGCTGATGTGCAATTTTTTCTTTTACTTCCACCTTTTCCGCTTGTTCCAGTCAGGAATATATGTAGCAATGCTGTTTGAAGTGTTAAAGACGTCATTAAGGTAAAATTTAATCACATCTGCACAACTAGGCCTCAGAGGAAAATCATGATTCTACCGGTGGAGGCTCAATGGGATACCTCAAAAGGACCTCATTAATAGAAAACAATAGAATGATGCACTTAACACAATAGATTCGTTCTATTATTTGGTCGGCCAAGGGCGGTTTGAGTTATGAAAACAAGCCTTTACGTATACCGATTCTACCAGGGCGCTAGTAGCCTGCGAATACAGCCGCTTTTTGGCGGTCGCACCACAGGGTTCTTCCTCTTCTTTGCGGGAGACCCCTGTGGCGAGCGCCAAAAAGCGGCTGTATTCGCAGGCTAGGGCGCTAGTGATGAGCTAGTAATGAGTTCATTTATAATAGCGCCCTGATTCTACTGACCTCATTGCTACTCGAATGAAATTAAACGAAATGAATCATAGCCATAGGTTCTAGTAAATAGCCGAGAAGGACACTGAAACTCGATCGCATCAAATGATGGGAAATGTTAGCCGAAGTAAACAAACATTTTCATCAGCCAGAACTGTACTGAGGCTTTCCTTTTTGAACTGCTATTTACAATTACAACAAAGGCAAATAAAGAAAGTTGACATATTAAAAAAGTTTTAGACTATCTCTTTTCGTAAAAAATATGAGAATATTCTAGATGATTTAGCGAGATTTACGCGGATATTTTTAGTGACCGTTTGAACTGACGGCTCGAGTTTCCTTCTTATTTGTAAAGTTAAAAATTAACTGCTCAAAGGAAGATAAATTGACCTGAAAGAGAGAAAAGCATATAACGACTACCGTTGCGCCTAGGCTATAGTTTTCACTGTAGCTAGTACAAGACATGATTAGACATGTTTGATCGATTCGGTGAAGTCCCAGACTCATACAAATTCCAAAGAACTGGAGAACTGTAGATCGAGTATTGCGCCAAAAACCTGCTTGTAAAAACTGTATTTTATTTGGTATCTTAGTCGATCTAATAAGCCATTTGTGTTGTATTGTTTCTGAAGTTTCTGGCTCTTGTCGCTAAAAGTAAAAGTGGCGCCAAAGAAAGCGAAAGCTAATTAGCATATTAACGGCTGTCTGGCCTTCGAGAACAACAAATTCCTAGTTCAACTATTTTTGACAGTTCAAAACAGTTGAAAATTATCATGAATTGGTGAAATAATTTACCTTTCTTTGTCTATTTTCCAATAAAGTAGTCTTCAGTAAGGATTCAGTGCCTTTTCTTTCGTCTTTTAATAGTTTTCTTGGCCTTCGCCTTTGTCTTTGACAGACGAGTCTTCGTCGCTTCGAGTTCGATTGAGACGCTTCTGGACCAATCGCTTCAAAGACCAATAGTTCAGCTAGAAATGTAACAGAAGAACTATAGAACCAACTTTTAAGAGTATCGACAAAATTATAGTGTCACAATGCACCAAAACCAACGAGCAAACTTAGGGAATGACATACTGTATTTTCTCTTCGCTTTATACTGACCCGTTTGCCAAGCGCGCTTTCGTATTTCCCGCCGAAAAGACCACGTGATCTTTACTAACCAATCAACTGCTTGCTGTGTTAATTCTAGGAATCTGATTGGATGCGATCTGTGCATGTCATTCACCTCACAGGCGGTCCAAATAAAAAGTGTTTATATAAAAGAAACTGGCGACAAATTGAAAATAATCAAAATTCCATAACTTCCCTATGGGGTGCCTATGAGAGCAAAATAAAATAAATTCACGTGTCAAAAAGCCACTAAATGAAGGATTCCTCTACATGAATCCTTCATTAAATACTGGTGTCTGAAAGGTTTTGGGAAAAAAAAAGCTTCTAGTAAATAGCTAGAAGGACACTGAAACTCGATCGCATCAAATGATGGGAAATGTTAGCCGAAGTAACTGACAAACATTTTCATCAGCCAGAACTGTACCGAGGCTTTCCTTTTTGAACTGGTATTTACAATTACAACAATGGCAAATAAAGATAGTATTTAATAGACTTTCTCTTTTCGTAAAAATTATGAGAATATTCTAGATGATTTAGCGAGATTTACGCGGATATTTTTAGTTACCGTTTGAACTGACGGCTCGAGTTTCCTATACTAATTTGTAAAGTTATAGTTAGTAACTGCTCAAAGGAAGATAAATTGACCTGAAAGTGAGAAAAGCATATAACGACTACCGTTGCGCCTAGGCTATAGTTTTCACTGTAGCTAGTACAAGACATGATTAGACATGTTTGATCGATTTGGTGAAGTCTGAAGAACTAGATCGAGTATTGCGCCAAAAACCTGCTTGTAAATACTGTATTTTATTTGGTATCTTAGTCGATCTAATAAGCCATTTGTGTTGTATTGTTTCTGAAATTTCTGACTCTTCAGTCGCTAAAAGTAAAAGTGGCGCCAAAGAAAGCGAAAGCGATTAGCATATCAGTAACGGTTGTCTGACCTTCGAGAACAACAAATTCCTAGTTCAACTATCTTTGACAGTTCAAAACAGTTGAAAATTATCATGAATTGGTGAAATCATTTACCTTTCTTTGTCTATTTTCCAATAAAGTAGTCTTCAGTAAGGATTCAGTGCCTTTTCTTTCGTCTTTTAATAGTTTCGGCTTGGCCTTCGCCTTTGTCTTTGACAGACGAGTCTTCGTCGCTTCGAGTTCGATTGAGACGCTTCTGGACCAATCGCTTCAAAGACCAATAGTTCAACTAGAAATGTAACAGAAGAACTAAAGAACCAACTTTTAAGAGTATCGACAAAATTATAGTGTCACAATGCACCAAAACCAACGAGCAAACTTAGGGAATGACATACTGTATTTTCTCTTCGCTTTATACTGACCCGTTTGCCAAGCGCGCTTTCGTATTTCCCGCCGAAAAGACGACGTGATCTTTACTGACCAATCAACTGCTTGCTGTTTTAATTCTAGGAATCTGATTGGATGCAATATGTGCATGTCATTCACCTCACAGGCGGTCCAAATAAAACTGAAGTGTTTATATAAAAGAAAACAATATAAAAATTATCAAAATTCCATAATTTCCCTATGAGGTGCCTATGAGAGCAAAATAAAAGAAATTCACGTGTCAAAAAGCCACTAAATGATAGCCTGATTTTTCAGACGGCTCGTGTCATACGCTCTCGCTTCCTCCACAATCCTCTGTTTCTTCAGGAACCAATAAAATCAACCGTGAAAGATGAACACTACGGGGTTTCCTCTGCACATATGATTTATGTTTTAGTATCGTTTGTGTTGTTTAATAATTCTACTCCAAAAATGGTATAATTTTGCCATCTTACTCGCTGTCGACTGCATGAGCGTTATTTTTTTTTCAGGTGATACTGATATGCCAAAGACGTTAGAAACACTTCCCGTGAAAGCTAGCATAGTTAATACACGCTTCGATTTGTTGACCCGTTGAGTTGACCTTGTCTAACACTCGAATGCATTCGCAGTTCGATCCTTTTGTTAGGGGACCCCTTAGTCGGCGCGTAGGCAAGCACGACAGTCAGGATCGGTTCTTCTGGTTTATTACTAGTTGCCCATAAAATACAATGTTAGTCACTCCGACGCTGCTTCTAGATCAACTACCGTGTTCCTAATGAGTGAGTTCCTTTTATAATGCTTAGCCAGACATGCCACAACAGGACGAGTGTTTTGGTTAACTCAATCAGATTGGACGGCGCCTTTTCCAACGTGATTGGTTGAGTGATAAAACATGCCAATCTAACAAAATAGTGGCCAACACAAAGATATCGGCTAACGCATTACTCGAGGAATGCCAAGGCTAAACTATCACGTGACATATCCCTTTTTGACATTGTTGGAAATGATACGTAGTTTTAAATATTACAAGTATTCAATAACTTTCCTAGGAGAAACGTGAACGTAAAAGTCGGCCGGCCTGAACTTGACGTATATATTACACTATCTATGAAGACATCAGTTCATCTTCGTATACGTTACCACTTAGCTGTTAGACTAAACACACTGACACAAGGTCACTGAGCAATGATTCGGGTATTCCCCTGTTTCCTAAATTAGCTGAACAAGACGTAATTCGTGAAAATGTAATCAATAATATATCTGCTGAAAAGCGTAGCATAACACTTTTAGGAATCCGGCACTGAACGTACAACATTTTAAAATTTGAAATCAGGCCGATTTCTTCGCTTTTCTTCTGTGAGCTACTCGAAATCGGGCTCATAAAAACCTAATTAATCGAGACTCAAAAAGAATCCTGAGAAAGTAGTGTCTCTTAGGAATCTAGACAAGCTAAATACTGACTTCGTTGAAAGCCTGAGAGATTGATTAGTTACAGGTATACCATTTAAACCTTTTTATTTGACTTAATATGATATAATACTTTTTTAAACTTGAATATCCTTTTATTAGCCCATCACTTGGATGGTTTTGTTGCTATAGCGATGTTCACTGTTTGTAAACATTGACGTCACAGTTCCTTTGTAATGTTAATTTACCAACCATGATTACAAAAGCTCTTCACAAGTTGCTTTATTTCATCAGCCAATCGATCTCTGGTTGGCCAAAAAGTTAATAATGGCCTACGTCACCGTGAACATCGCTCTATGTAATAGTGACTTCGTTAAAGTACTATAGAACTTTATGCCTTTGTGGAGTTCCACAAGGATCTATCCTTGGTCCATTGCTTTTCTTAATATATATTAATGACATTTGTAATTCTACAGATATTCTATCTTTTACTCTATTTGCAGATGATACCAATATATTTTATAAAACAAAATTAAAATCACTTAATGATATAAATACAACAATATATCAATCTTGAACTGGATAGAGTGATGGCACTTAACCCGTGAAACAGACATTAGCCATGTAGATATTAATAAACTGTAATTCCATTGTTTTCTTTTGTTTTGATTTGACTATTAGTCAATAACTATTAGATTTTGTTTCACGGGTTAAGTGTCATCACTCTAAACTATATCTATATATGGTTTAAGACAAATAAACTTTCACTAAACATCAAGAAAACAAACTATATGATTTTTACTAACCGCAAATAAATTAATTATGACTTGCTAAACTTAAAGATCGATAATGAGTGTATTAAAAGAGTTAATGAAGCAAAATTTCTAGGACTAATTAATGATGATCATCTAAGATGGAAGGCACATATTAAACATATATCATCTAAAATTTCAAAAGGTATTGGAATAATTAGTAAACCAAGATTCTATCTTCCAAAACGTTATCTGAAATCTCTATATTTTACGTTAGTGTATCATATATGCACTATGTAAATATAATTTGGGCTAGTTCTTATCAAACTAGCTTCAAAAGATTGCAAATACTATACAAAAATGGGCAGTAAGAATCATCACCATATTTATCTCACACAGATCCGGCATAGGGTAAAACATAGACTGGACCCTTGGACCCTTGGACCATTGGACCCTGGACCCGTTTTTGGACCCTTTTTTGGACCCTTTTTTCTGTCTTTATTTAAAAAAAATTCTCTTGTAATTTACAGCATCTGTCAACTAGTCACGTCTATGCATGTTCTGCTCAGTTCAGAGCTAGAAGTACACATTGAAAACATCAAGCTTTCAGCAAAACATAATAATCTTATTTTTTCTTGTCGTAACTGAATTCAAGGTGGCCCGTTTTGATACACACATGATCAAAATGCAAATGAGTGTATGAACTCTGTTCTTCGGCGTGAACAGATGTTAACAGGAAAAAGAAAGCTTTCTATTCCCGAGTTCGCACAAATGCAGCCCTCTAGTTAAAAAATGCTATGGATGCCAACAACTTCTAAAAATAGGCCCGCAATGCGTGCATGTGGCTACTATAATATGGTACAATACAATATTGTTACATGCAGTTCTTGTCAGTTTCCTATTTAAATTCGAGTTTTCTATGTATAGTTTATAAGCGAGCAGGAGTGTTTGATTGGATATACTAGTAAATCCATTGCTGGGTTTATTTGTTTTCCGAATCATGAAGGAAAGTTAGTAAATTTTAGTAGAGTAAAATAGGGATCGGCAGACGCTGAGCCACTCGAGTGTTGGGCTGCAGTAATCACTCGACCATGGCTGCCAAACAGACACTTTGAAGTGCTCGTCTATCCGCTGGAAAATCTCCACCGAGACCAAGGGCGCTAGGACAAAGACGTTGTGTGTATAAGCTATGAGTTGCACTTATCTGTTGTTGTTTCTTATTCTGAAGTATATCATTGACCTTTCTGGCCTCTGTTGTCCCCTACTAGTTGCCAGTAAGTCGATTACTGGCCAACGAACCTTTCGATTTGAATATGTACATATGTTCCGCCAGCCCGAGATATGTTGTCGTTTCTTATTCGGACGTTTCATTGGCCTTTCGATTTGAAATTAAGTTCCAGTCCGCTCTCTGCCAAACGTGTAGTTAGTTATCATTGTAGCTAATAAGTTAATCAAATTCGCCCTAGCATCACTAGAAGAGGAGGGGGTAGGCAAACAGAGGCTTATCTATTGTCCTCTCGTCTGCTGCTATAATTGAATTATTTTGACAGGTACGGGGGCAGGCGACGACAGACTTGACTTAACTTACTCCACTAACGCTCTTCACCGAGGGAACCCATGAGCGGGTCAAATTCGACGTTTTAACTGATAAACGGGGCCATGTGATGACAGCCAGTGTTGCCACAGGCGGGATCCCTGTGCCAAGATTGGGTTTCCTGTGGTAACTGGTCAGCGGTTGATAATTGTAGAAACGTAGTTAGAACGTTCGGCGAGCGTGTGTGTGAAGTGGCACTGTCTTTTTATCTGATTTTGTATGAGTATTTTAGGTCTCGAATTAATGTTGAAAAGTGATCTAGTGCTAATAAAAGTCCGAATTTGTACAAGCAGTCGTCCCGAAACTCCATCGGAGTAGGAACTCCGATGGCAGCCAAAATAAAAAGACACAATGGAGTCAAGACACGCGACAAGCTCGAAGTTCCAACAGTCAAAGTTGACGAGTAACAAGGTAACGACAAGCTTCAACAGAAAGTAGTGCCCGAAGTCGAGCGACAACAAGTTAGAGACAAGTTTCAAGAATCATTTGTGATATTTACGTAGTCATGGAAAGCGAAGATAAAAGCAGTACTTCGACCGACGAAGAAACGCCACCGAAAGACGACACTCCAAGGCGAGAGAGCGAAACTCGTCAAAGAAAGCCTACTGCAAAAGGCCTAGAATATCAGCTGGAAGTAAAGGTAAAAAGTTTCCTATCAAAGAAAGCAGAGTTATGTAAACAAATGAAATCAACTCTCATGTTGAGAGGCCAATGTGATGATGTAGCCAAGTGGAAAGAGGAGCTAAGTAAAGCTCAAATCATCCAGTGGGACCTAGCTGATATTTATGGTTCGATTGCACACGTGGATGGTGATGAGGGGCTGCAAAATGTTAAGGAAATGTGGAGTCAAGTTGTACATGAGTGGAATAACTTTCAAGAGGATGCTAAAGCAGAGATCAGGTATGTGGAACAGTTGTATTTAGAACAAACCAAGTCAGTGTATGGGTCTAAGAGTTCAAGAAAGTCAAAATCATCCCTACGTAGTAGTAAAGCTGCGATTTCACATAAGGATAAGTTTGAGTTACAAAAGAAAGAAGCTGCTTTAAGGGTTAACTTAGCCTTTTTGCAAGATGAGCAAAGACTTGATCGTGAAAGACTTAGACAAGCACAGGAAGCAGAGGACCTGAAGCTTAAGAAAGAACTAGCTCAAAGCCAAGCCCAACTTCATGTATGTCTAGAGGCTCAAACACTAGAAGCTGGTTCGGCTGATAGTATTCTTTCTGCTCTTCCAAAAGAAAGTCACACTGAGTCTATGAAGAGATATTTTGGTTCTCTTCCCTTTGCAATTTCCCCTAATGAATCAGCAGAGTCAACAGTAAAATCACAGCACTTCATTCCTCCCCAATTTGTTCCAGTATCAAGTCCACTTGAAATTGTAACAACTGTGCATACTACCACCCAACCATCTACTACTACTACTATTAGCACCCCTCTCATCAGCCCTGCCCAATTTGCAGTTTGGAACAGTCAAGCTACAGTAATAAGCCAACACAGCTCTACTCCAATTATTAATAACCAACATTATTATACTCAAACAAGTCTAAATAATTGTGCAAATCCTGTCAGCCCAAGTTATCATTTCACCACTCCAGTAGCTTCAAGTCACCACTATTCTACCCCAGTAAGTTCAAGTCATCATGTTGTGATGTCAAGTGAGATAACCCCAATCAGCTCTAGTGTCCCTGTCATCAGCAATAATTGTTACAACCCTCCTCTAAATGGGTGTAACTCTAGTGAAGCTCAAGACAAACCTTGTGAAATGAATCATATAGCTGCAGTGTTTGAACCCAAGACCACAACAGCCCTCCCTGCAGAGTGTAAATACCCTACGAGCATGAGCCCCAATGTTGACCATGAACAAGTTCCCGAGCCTCGAGACTCACCCTCTGATTCTGAGTGGCAAAGAGTAGCCATTTCTCTAGAGAAATGTATGAGCAAGCTAGTAGAGACTAATGACAAACTAGTGACAAGTGTAAGGCCATGCGAGAAATGCAGTACCTCTCCATCAAGAGTCAAGGTGATTGTTCCCACTTTTAGTGGCGACCCACTCCAGTACCCAGTTTGGAGCAGTGCCTTCAAAGCTCTCGTCGACGCAAGAGACTGGGATGCAGATACAAAGTTGAACCTTCTGAACCAATACGTCTCTGGAGGCCCCAAGCAAGTTGTAGAACATTACCTGCTGATCGGTACAGAGGATGCCTATGTGAAGGCAAAATCTGTGCTCCGTGAGAGGTATGGTAATCCTAATGTCGTAAGTTCGGCATTCTTGAGCAAACTCGACAAGTGGCCAAAGATAGCCCCAAGAGACTCGGGAGGTCTGAGAGAGTTCTCAGACTTCCTCGACAAAGTTGTCGCAGCCAGAGAACACATTCCAAGTCTCGCAATCCTAGACTTTGCTAAAGAAAATGTCAAACTACTTGCTAAACTGCCTTACCACATCGAAAGCAAGTGGCGAGATGTGATAACAACCTGGAGAGAGTTAAGAACGGCGAATCGAGCTACCCATCTTTCTTGAAGTTCACAGACTTCATTAGAGCAGCCGCTGACAAGGCAAATATACCGGAGCTAGAAGATCTGTCTAAGTTGACCAGTAAACCTAAGATGGTAAGGAGCCCCGGCGCCCAAGCTTTCGTCACTTCAGTGTCCGCAGACAGACAATACTATAAGAGAGAGTCAACTGATCAAGTCGATCGGAGGTCTGAAAGAAGCTCGAAGAGAGAACAAACAGATCAAGTGATCAAGTCCGAGAAGTCCCACAAGAAAGAGTCGGCTGGACGAGTGGATCAAACGTCGTGTTTCTACTGCGACAAAGACCATCAACTCGAGGACTGTGAAGGCTTTAAAGAAAAGCCCTACTCGGAACGGAAGAACTTCTTCTTTAAGAAAAAACTGTGTTTAGGCTGTGCTTTGACCAGCCAACATCAAGTGAAAGACTGCAAAAACAAAACAGCATGTAAAAGGTGTGGAGGACATCACTTGACCTGCCTCCACCAAGTAAAGAATGAGGAAGGCAACACAAAGTGCACAAGTGTGTGCAACCTTGAAGATCAGAACGGAACGGACAACAGCATGATTGTGCCTGTCTGGGTCAGGCCAGAGGGAGAGCCATCCAAAGAAATTCTCCAATATGCTGTGTTGGACGATCAATCGAATGTGAGTTTCATATCACAAAGTCTATGTGATCGACTTGACCTGGAAGGTCCTTCTACAGTGCTGCATCTGACAACAGTTCAAGATTCTAATGTCCCAGTGGAGAGTAATCGGATCCATGGTCTGGAGGTACTTGACTACCACAGAGAAAATATTGTGAAGTTACCCACACTGTTTAGTCGCAAGAACCTGCCAGCAGACCGATCACAGATTCCCAAGCCTGAAGTTGCTCGAGAATGGAACCATCTACAATCTATCGCAGAAAAGCTTGTGCCCTACCACCCAGATGCTGAAATTTCCTTACTTATCGGAAGTAACTGTCCTAGATTGATTCGACCACGAGAGATAGTCGCTGGAGATGAAGATGAGCCCTATGGACAGAGAACCTTGCTCGGATGGGGTGTGATAGGAAGGGTCTGCAAGTCCAGAGATGAAGGAGGAAAGGATGTATGTAACTTTACAAGGGCTTCACAAATGCATGGACGTTTTGTCTTCGCTACCAAGGCAAAAGAGATCTTAGCTCCTGACGTGCTGAAAGTACTAGAAACTGACTTTCAAGAAACAAGTACAAAATTAAAGCTCTTCTCAGTGGAAGATAAAAGATTTCTACGTCTGATGGAAGACGGAATCTGCAAGCTAGACAACGGTCACTATCAAATGCCTCTTCCTCTAAAGTCAGATAGAATCAGCCTTCCTTACAACCGTCATCTGGCCGAGAAGAGATGGAGACAACTGAATTCCAGATTCAAGAAGAATCCACAGTTCCTACAAGACTACAAAACATTCATGAAGGACGTTGTTGATTTGTGTGCAGAGAAAGTTCCGACAGAGCGCCTCGATGTACGAGATGGTAAAGTCAACTATGTCCCCCATACAGGCGTGTACCATCACAAGAAGCCAGGACAGATAAGGGTAGTCTTTGACTGCTCTGCTCGTTACGAGGGAGTCTCTCTCAATGACTGTCTTCTTCAAGGCCCCGACCTGTTAAACGGTCTGCTGGGCGTGCTATGTCGTTTTCGAGAAGAGAAGATTGCCTTCATGGTGGATGTGAAGAGCATGTTCCACCAGTTCTATGTGTCTGAACAGCACAGGGACCTACTAAGGTTCCTGTGGTGGGAAGACGGAGATCAGGAGAAAGATGTCGTAGAGTACAGAATGAAAGTGCATCTATTTGGTGCAGCGAGTTCCCCTGGATGTGCTAATTTTGGCTTGAAGAGAGCGGCAGATGATGGAGAAGAAGAGTTTGGGACTCAAGCAGCAGCATTTATTCGTGACGACTTCTATGTCGATGACGGACTCAAGTCAACCCCAACAGTTTCTGAAGCCATCAACTTAATTGAATCAAGTAAAGCCATATGTGCCAAAGCAGGAATGCGCCTACATAAGCTAACTTGTAACAGTAAGGAAGTCCTGCAAGCCATCCCTATTGAAGATCGCTCCAAGAACATTAGAGAAATTGATTTGAAGGTGGACCCATTACCTATCGAGCGAGCTCTTGGTGTGGTATGGTGCGTGGAAGATGATAGCTTCCAGTTCCGTATAGAGTTGAGAGACCGTCCATTCACCCGGCGCGATGTGTTTGTCAACAGTGAGTTCCATCTATGATCCGAATGGCTACGTAGCACCAGTTACCCTGAAAGGAAAACAGATTCTCCAACAGATGTGTAGAGACAAGCTAGATTGGGACTGCCCTGTTCCAGACTCGTTGCGACCATCGTGGGAAAAGTGGCGAACGGAGATAACGGATCTAGAGAAATTGAAAGTGCCAAGATGTTTCAAGACAGACAACTTTGATACAATAAAGGCTGTGGAGGTCCATCACTTCAGCGACGCAAGTGTAGAAGGCTATGGACAATGTTCATATCTGCGACTGGTAAACCAAGATAATCATGCTCACTGCTCCTTCGTCGTTGGTAAAGCGAGAGTAACGCCCCTAAAGCAAAGTACTATCCCAAGATTAGAGTTGGCAGCGGCAACGACTTCTGCGAAGATGAGTGAGTTTCTACGTGCGGAGTTGTCTTACCCAAAACTTGATGAGTACTTCTGGACTGACAGCCAAGTCGTTCTCGGATATGTGAAGAATGAAGCCCGGCGGTTTCACGTGTATGTGGCAAATAGAGTGCAGCAGATAAGAGAAATGACCGATCCCAACGCTTGGATGTACGTGCATACAAGTATAAACCCTGCAGATGATGCTTCTCGTGGCCTGACAGCTCGACAGTTGCTGAATGATTCACACTGGTTGACTGGTCCAGAGTTTCTGTGGGAAGACGGCCCCTTTGAAGTTAAGCAACCAGAAGAACATCCCTTAAGTGAAGCAGATCCTGAAATAAAGAAGGTGAAAGCCCTGACAACCAAGGTGCTAGCGCAAACCCTACCGGATCACCTGAACACAAGTCGATTCAGTCACATCTCAAACTGGTTCAAAGCAAAGAAGGCTGTGGCGTTGTGCATCCGACTGTTAGCCAAGTTCCGAAGACGAGAAATCAAAGCTGATGATAAGACGAACACAGAAGTTTCAAGACCGTTACAAGTAACCCCGATGACCCCTTCACTTCTTCAAGAAGCAGAGAAAGTGATCATCAGATGTGTTCAAAGTGAATACTTCCAAGACGAACTCCAGGTTTTACGTAGCCTGGGTGCGAACCGTGAGAAGGTAGATAGACGCTCTGTGAGAGAAAAGAAGCAAACACTGAAGAAAACCAGTTCTATTTACAAGTTGGACCCCTTCATAGACCAAGATGGACTAGTTCGCGTTGGTGGTCGCATTGGAAATGCAGATGTTCCTGAAGAAGTGCGTCATCCAGTTATACTACCGCGAAAGTGTCACGTAACTACACTACTCATCCGCTCCCTCCACCAGAAAGTCAACCATATGGGCCGAAGCACCACTCATAATGAACTACGTCAGTGTGGCTACTGGATTCTCGGCGCATCAGCAGCAGTGTCCAACGTCATACTAGAACAGCAGAAGATGTCAAGTCTCCCAAAGGACAGAGTGGAACAAGTACCACCTTTCTCCTTCTGTGCTGTTGACTATTTTGGTCCCTTCGTCATCAAGGAGAGAAGAAGTGAATTGAAACGGTACGGAGTGTTGTTCACATGCCTGGCGTCAAGAGGTGTGCACCTGGAGACAGCAAACAGCTTAGACACATCTTCATTCATAAACGCATTGAGACGCTTCCTTGCGCGTCGTGGCCCTGTGAGACAGATCAGATGCGACCAAGGGACAAACTTTGTCGGTGCCCGTAACGAGCTGAAGGCAGCCCTGACGGAAATGGACGAGATCAGAGTAAGCGAGTATCTCTTGGAACAAGGATGTGAGTGGATCCCTTTCCTTATGAACACTCCTCATTCCAGCCATATGGGGGGCGCGTGGGAAAGACAAATCGGTACAGTACGAAGAGCCCTGGAACCTCTCCTAAAGAACCACTCAAGTCAACTCGATGACGAGACTCTCAGAACCTTTATAACAGAGGTGGAATGCATTGTAAATTCAAGACCACTCACCATTGATAACTTGAGTGACTCAGGTGCACCAGAACCATTAACCCCAAGCCACCTCCTTACGATGAAGCCCAAGCTAGTGCTCCCCCCGCCCGGAGAATTTCAACGTGCAGATATGTATTGCAGACGTAGATGGAGAAGAGTGCAGTTCTTAGCCAATGAATTCTGGCTCAGGTGGCGTAAAGAATTCTTACAAACACTGCAAGAGCGTCACAAGTGGGTGAATCCAAAAAGAGATCTTAGTGTCGGAGATGTTGTAATTGTCAAGGACGGTGATTTAGTTCGAAACAAATGGCCTCTTGCCAGGGTAACACAAACACTACCCTCAGAAGATGGTCATGTGAGGAAAGTCAAACTCCTCATGGCAAATGGAGCCCTCAACCACAAAGGCAAGCGCTTACGTCCCCCGACTTATCTAGACAGACCAGTTCAAAAGTTGGTACTTCTTCTTCCCACCGAAAGCTGCAAAGACGCCTAAACAGAAGATTACCGGGGATTCCCCCCCGAGGAGCCTTGGTACATGTATCAACTTCAAGACATTGAACTTTGTTTACATTGAACATTTATCAGAACACTGAACTTTATATTGTTATTAGTTAGTTTCATAGAGAGACGAGTGATTGTAACTGTGAGTGACAGTTAGAGGAGCCATGTTGCCACAGGCGGGATCCCTGTGCCAAGATTGGGTTTCCTGTGGTAACTGGTCAGCGGTTGATAATTGTAGAAACGTAGTTAGAACGTTCGGCGAGCGTGTGTGTGAAGTGGCACTGTCTTTTTATCTGATTTTGTATGAGTATTTTAGGTCTCGAATTAATGTTGAAAAGTGATCTAGTGCTAATAAAAGTCCGAATTTGTACAAGCAGTCGTCCCGAAACTCCATCGGAGTGAGGAACTCCGATGGCAGCCACAGCCAGTAGCAACGGGTTATCTCCACTACAAATGTACAAATTTTATATAGACTAGTAGAACACTACTAGTCACTGAAATCCAGTTAAATAGTACAACATCAATCAGTGGAGTGTCTTGTCATGTCTTGAAGTAGGGATCTCTCTGGAAGGTAAATATCAGTTTACCCTGCGAAAACATTTTGTGCGTTATAGGGTAAAGTTTTCTTTCAAATCTATTATTTGAATAAAGTGGTCAATACATTCTCGTTTGGGTCGATTGGGAGAAAATCAATCCTGCAATTGCAAACGGTTTAATAATAATAATAATAAGTTTTATTTTTATAGCGCTAATTCCGTGAAGTCCATTTAGCGCTTATAGTGAAGATAATTAATCCGTTGCTTAGCAATTGTACTTGAACTGAACTGATATCCTGCAGCGGGCAGTAGGGCAGTTATGGCCCCGTTTATCAGTTAAAACGTCGAATTTGACCCGCTCGTGGGTTCCCTCGGTAAGAGCGTTAGTCGAGTAAGTTAAGTCAAGTCTGTCGTCGCCTGCCCCCGTACCTGTCAAAATAATTCAATTATAGCAGCAGACGAGAGGACAATAGATAAGCCTCTGTTTGCCTCCTCTTCTAGTGATGCTAGGGCGAATTTGATTAACTTATTAGCTACACTGATAACTAACTATACGTTTGGCAGAGAGCGGACTGGAACTTAATTTCAAATCGAAAGGTCAATGAAACGTCCGAATAAGAAACGACAACATATATCGGGCTGGCGGAACATATGTACATATTCAAATCGAAACGTTAGTTGGCCAGGAATCGACTTACTGGCAACTAGTAGGGGACAACAGAGACCAGAAAGGTCAATGATATACTTCAGAATAAGAAACAACAACAGATAAAAGACAAGGTCTGCATGGCTATTATATTCGTCTGCTTGTACATGTTGAGATTGGACGACTGCCATCATGAATTCCACTAAAATCCCGCGAACCTCTAGGAACGCCCCCTCCCCATGCCCAACAGCTACCTCTCAACGACCACTGTTTTGTCCCAGTCACCAGCCAGTCCATACATCTGTTATTATTGAAACCTCTCCACA